>CM038626.1:49308667-49416167 GCA_021554675.1 Leuciscus idus
TATTTAAAGTTTAAAAACTTAAATATATACATGTGTGTGTATTTATATATACAAAATAATTATACACAGCACACACACACACACACACACACATTATGTAAACAAAAACTTATTTCGGATGCGATTAATCGTTGCCCAGAACTATTATGAAGTTTTCGATCAAAGAATTGGGTTTTGGCGACCTTTTTATTTGTTAAATATTAACCCTGTAAAGTCTGACATGAAAATAATAGTCAGAAATAAATACATATATATTTTTAAACTTTTTAGACAAAATTGCACTTGTTATGCATCATATCAGGCTTTTATGGCTCATATAGTGAGTATGTTTAGAGCCTCAAACTGAGCAAAAAATAAGCTGTTTTTCTGCAGAAACTGATATTAATGTGAAATGCTGATGTAATGTACATCAGTGAGATCTTATAACAGTAAAGCAGGACTGCAGGAGATCCAGTGCACAGTTTTGATCATTTGTGGGATTTATAGGGTTAAGAAAAACACACACATTTATTCCAGTGCAACCAGTGTCGTTTTATATGTGAAAATGGGATTTCCTTTTTATTTGTGCAGGAGCTGCTCAAACTTGACCTCTCATATTGACCTCTGACCTTTTGACCCCAAACACTGCAGTCTCTGCTCTCATTGGCTCACTGTACGTGACGAATCATGACGAATCTCCAGATAATGAGATATAATATATTTGAACACTTTTAAAACATGTTTTATTATTATTGAGAATCAAAACACTAGTGTTCGCGTCACAGAATCACATGTGAATCCCAGAAATGATCACTTTATGTCACGACAACGATCTTCAGGTTATCTAGATTATTAATTAAAACTATAGAATAACATGAATAACTACACAAAGGATAATATGAAAACAAACTATAAACTCTTCTTCTGTAATATGAAATAATCTGACAATAATAACAGGATTTAATAGAATTATCACACAGAAACGGCCCAGTTTGGAAAAATCTTGAATATTTACTTCATAAGAATCCATTAAATTACACTGTAAATGATTTGCCAAGAAAGTTTCTGTATTTTGACTTTACTGTAATTGCACTGTAATACGATTTATTAAATTTATTTGACTTTATATGTTCTTTATTCTATGTTCTATGCATGTTCTATACTTTATTATACTTCCTATAATAGTAATAACTATGATATTGCATCATCATTCTACGTTTATCTAAATATGTTACAATTTAAAAGTAAATGCATTAATTTTATCGAGGCACAAAAGCACACAATAGTGATGATAAAAGTGTCGACAAAAAGTGTCATTTTATTGTTTATACATTTTATAAAATACTATATATATATTAAAAATCGAGTTAATTACATTTGCATGATCTTGAGAATTTTACACAACGTTTTATAAATTAATCTGGTGTATTCTCTGAGAGTGAGTGATAAAAATACATGATGTCGTTTTAGTTCAGTCGTCCAGGACCGGTTCTGATGACATCATCGTGGTGTTCTGGGTAAAAGCGCACAGTGATCCGATATATATTAAAAAAATCAAACTGAGTTAATTACATTTGCATGATGGTGTTTTATAAATTAATCTGGTGTATTCTCTGAGAGTGAGAGATAAAAACACATGATGTCGTCCAGGACCGGTTCTGATGACATCATGGTGGTGTTCTGGGTGAAAGCGCACAGTGATGACATCATCATGGTGGTGTTCTGGGTAAAGGCGCGCAGTGACCCGGCGCGGTTCAGTGAGCGAGCGTCCGGCCGGCTTCACGACGTCCACAGCGAGTAGGCCGTGGTAAAGCTGAGGGCCAGGAGGAACGCCAGCAGAACCTTCTGCATCCACACACACCAGTCCAGCTTCTGCTCCAGCCGAGAGTTCGTCAGCATCATGCGCATCAGCTGGAGGACACATGCGGCATGAGGTTAATGATCACACACATCAGCTGGAGGACACATGCGGCATGAGGTTAAGGCTGGAACATGGGGCAGATTAACTCTTCCTTCTCTCGGGTCGTTTTTGACCCCCAAAAAAAAAAAAAGTAGCAAATCCCTCCCGCTTAGGAATGGATGGAATGCGAGGAATGCTTCAGTACACATTAGAAAAACATAAAAATGTTCAATTCAGGCTAAAACTTTACCAAAAAATTATTTTATAATGTCTACATGTGTATCTGATGCAGACTGAAGGGAACTGACTTTAGAGGAACAGCTCATTTGCTCCATATAGAGCTATAAGCCCATCAAGAGTCATGAAATATCATCTTATATTATTATTTTCCCACAAGAGGTCTGCAAAGACACCCAATGTAAGATATTTAGAGCTGTATTAAAAGGGTTATGCATGAAATTGTGAGTTATTTTGAATTTAAGTTGAAAGAATGAGAGGAATGTGCTTAGATTACTATGCATTTATTGATCAAATCTAGTAATTTAAAGGTGAATAAAAGAAAAAATCTCAAAAAAAAAAAAAGAGCAAATATTATCACAATGAACTAAAATTAGCTTTCTGGACCAAACAATTTTTTTGTTTAATTTTAGGGCGAGGGAAAGATGTTACAAAGTGCGAGGAAAGGATAATCAATTATTAACCAAAAAACCTTTGGCCTTAGTGTTGACGTTCTCACCATCGTCTGCAGATCCTGATGCTCATTGGTGGACGTCACTGACGAACTATCAAATGAATTGCTCAGAATAGACTTGGGACTCTCGAGGACGTGACAGCGTAGCCTGTGGGAAACATGGGAAACGGCGTATATAGTTTAACTCATGGTTAAAGCAGCGAGAGCGTCACTGAACAGCGTCTCCTCTTCGATCTCAGTATGCGTCGATAATGATATTTATGCATTTGTTCTGACATAACTGCTGTTGCATTCCCAGTCTGATCGCATCCACCCACTCAATCTCCAGTTGAAGATTGATGGGAAATATAGAGCAACTACAAACCGGGCTAAGGTGAAGCTGGCTTCGTGAGAAGGGAGCCCACTAAGCAACTGGCTCGACACATAGGCTAATTTCTTAGCGAATGTGCTGGTGTCGCCCAGCCCACAACTCTTAATCTGTCAGCAAGGCACTCGTGTCAACGATAAGGAGCAACACTCTCTCTTTGGAGGAGCTCACTACCCAGGTGGGCACGGTGCATCTTGGAATCTCACCAAGATGATGGCCACACTAATTTGTTAGTAGGCCAACCTCCGTATGGAAACCGCCTTCCCTTCTGCTGGTTTCCGCAACTGAGAACCTCAGAGGAAGAGTCAGGAAGGCTGTCTGAGGAACGAGGTCCTAGTTGGGCCATTACGGGGCAACTGAAGAACTTGCTCCTCTGACCTGGCTCACTGGGGTTTTTATTAACGCACTTTACATAGACCCTGCAACCTCAGAAGCTTCTGACCCCATAGGAGGAGGTGGCGGGTGTGTTGTGACATGCAAGGGAAGCGTATGAGCAACGGTCGCTGTACTGGGCAGTGCAATCTTGCTGAGCAGCGGCATCAAGCAAGGAAACTCCTACAACTCGAGGCAACTGAATGCCAATGCAGTGGGAGGTAAGCCCAAGCCCTCCTTACTGCATGCCCGTTATACGTGGCCCTTAAGCTAGAGTTTAATAGACACTTGTTCTAGGAGCGATTAGCCTGGAGAACAAAAAGGTCTGAACACTGCTAAAGGTTTGGCAGCATACCAGGTGTTGTTAACACACGGAGCGTGCTGCTCTGCCACGGCCACCTAGGGACTCGGTAATGAAGTCAGTGCTGAAGCGGTCATCATATGGAGGAAACCATTTATATGCGGCTGCATCTCACAAATGCCCCAGGAGCCTCTGAAGGTTATTCAGTGGGACCCTTTCTCACCTCTAAGCACTAACCGGACACATTTCAATTGAGAAACATTTAAACCAAGTTCACCTCAGTCCGTAGACGAGTACTCCTTTCCAATTGACCTGAAACCCAACTGGCTATATAGCACTCGAAGGGAGGGACTTGTACCTAGACTTTGACCCCTCAACACAAGACACAGGATGACCCGTGTTTGCAGAGGAGTGGATATCTGAAGTACGCATCCTTCAGGCCCCACACTGCAGACCATTCATAGGGATGGGCATTAGTAATGCATGCTGTGTAAGAACTTGAATGGAGGCTTAAAAAAGGGCCCGAATCAAGCACACAGACCCTTAATGGTCTAACTCACTATAGTTTGAGTACA
Source organism: Leuciscus idus (assembly GCA_021554675.1). Taxonomy (NCBI): domain Eukaryota; kingdom Metazoa; phylum Chordata; class Actinopteri; order Cypriniformes; family Leuciscidae; genus Leuciscus; species Leuciscus idus. The sequence goes on from CM038626.1 coordinate 49,312,853, forward strand.
ATGAAGAACAGGCCTACTTAGAACCTATTTTCATATCGGTTGGAGGAACGGCTCGATCGCAACCTTCACCAGTAGGAAAGCAATGATTGCACACACAGCAGCACAATCTGAACACAGAAGTGTAACAAACAGTGCTGCACATGGGCGGGTGCCGGACGAACTGAATCGTGTCTTAGCCGAGTCTGATGATACAAGAACCGGCTGAGTCGGTCGGGAGCGCTTTTCAGTGCTACAACGGACCGACACAGGGGGCCCAATGCATCAGAGACATACTCAAAGTGAGGCAGTGTGTTAGAGACAGGGACCCAGCTTGGAAGGCCCGAAGGCAGCCCAAAGCAGGGTCTGAGTTGTAAACACCTGTCTCAAGGTAGCGGCAGAGAATGCGTGAGAAGGCATGACCAGGTCCTCGAACGCACTCAATAGCAGCTAATGAAGCCGAGTCTGTAGATACAGGAGAACCGCTGGATCAGCCAGGACCACCGTCTAGTGCTACAACTGGCGAAGCAGCGGAACCGGTGATACCACAGACTTCAGGCAACAAACAGGGACCCAGCTCGAAAGGCCCGAAGACGGCCCGAGACAGGGTTTGAATGTGTAGTGCGACTCTTACCTGTCTCTAGTTGACCTCAGAGAATGCATGAGAAGGCGATACCGGGTTCTCGAACCGCACCCAACTGCTGGCTGGTGAACAAAAGGTAGCTGAAGGTTGCAAGGCTGCCCAGGGTCGCACACCAACAACTAACCTCTTTTGGACTCAGAAAACAGAGGAAATTGCTCTTTCTTTGAAAAATGTAGGTTGCCGGGATGTAGGTTGTAGGTTGAAAATGTCGGGAGCCAGCGGCGGAACAGTCATACACAAACAAAGACTCCTCACGGTCCTCTACCGGGAGAAGGGAGCGGATCAGTACCATCTCCGAGAGCTCTCACTCCATCTCTGAGTGGCCCGCTTCGGGAGCGCCTGCGCTTGCGCTTACCTCCTGACTTGGTACCGTCTGCGACCGGGTCCACGCTGAGATCTGGGTGGAGGCTGCTGCGATGACTCAGTGGGAGCAGAGGTGGAGGATCTGCCCTGGGCGGACGGGTGGAGGCAGCAGCGGGCCGCCGGGGCAGGATGTACCGGATGGCCTCCGTCTGCTTCTGGACAGCAGAGAACTGTTGGGCAAAGTTCTCTACCGCGTTGCCGAATAACCCAACCTGGGAAATAGGGGAGTCCAGGAACCAAATCCGCTTCCCTCATATCTGCCAGGTTGAACCAGAGATGGCGCTCCTGGACCACTAATGTGGACATCGCCAGACCGATTGCGCGAGCTTCAACCTTCGTACCCCGGAGGGCAAGATCAGTTGCAGTGCGGAGCTCATCCATGAGCTCACGGTCTGAACCACCCTCGTGCATATCCATGAGTGCCTGGGCCTGGTGGACCTGAAGCAACGCCATGGCATGCAGTGAAGATGCAGCTTGCCCACAGGCTTTGTAAGCTTTACCTGTAAGGACAGACGAAAACTTACAGGCCTTAGAGAGGAGACGAAGATCCCCCTTCCATGAGGTAGTGGTCGCCGGACACAGCTGCATCGCGACAAACCGCTCCACTGGAGAGATATCCTTGTAACCCTTAGCCACACCTCCATCAAGCGTAGTGAGGGAGGAGGAACTACTAAGGCGGTTTCTGGCAGAGAAAGGTGCCGTCCACGACCTAGTCAGCTCTTCATGCACTTCAGGGAAGAAAGGAACTGGGGCAGCGGGCTGAGAACCAGCCCGGCTCGCCCCGAGAAACCAATCATCCAACCGAGACGGTTCGGGACACGGTGGAGAATTCCAGACGAACCCTATCGCCTTGGCGGCCCTTTTCAGCATAGCTGACATCTCAGGATCTGGCTCGGGCAGCGTTGCCTTCCCAGAGGGGGGCAACGGAGCCGAGTCGTCATCTCCAGAGCCCAGCTCTCCCTCCGATGCTGCGATGGACATCCTGTCCTCTAGAGGGGCCCCGAATGAAACGGCTGGTCGGTCCACTACAGAGGGACCAGCACATTCCCCGGGGAGCTCCACCGGCTGCGGTGTAAGAGAGGAGGGAGGGATCCACGGGGCTTTGCCGGGCGGATTTTCTCTCACTGTAATCCTCAGATCACCCAAACCATGCGGCACTCCAGGCTTCCCCTGGGAAGTTGACCCAGCCCTACCAAACCAAATTGTGCAGCCCTAATTCTTTGAGAAGTTGTTCTGTGCATATAAATACAAACCCTTTCGCCTAATTCACTACATGTGCATTTGTTCACCTTGACATTTGTTCATGAATATGGCAAACCAAAAATTATTCAGACACCAGATATCATTTGATATTTTTTCACTAGTGTGTGCAGGACACTGTAGTTCATTTATGTAAGTGAGGAGAGCAAAATAAAGTAAACTGTGACATTTTATAAACAAATATTTTTCATACAGAGACTACCAGTAACATTTATAAACATTTGGGACTGTAAAAATGATTCGGATACTTTGAGCTGATCATGTTTTGCTGAAGTGTTTCTTCTTTAATTGCTAATGCTCTTTTTACACACAGACTGAACAAAATGAAGCATTGCTTGGTGATTGGTTGAGCTAAACTGGTATTATCTAATTGTGTAGTTAAATTTAACAGCTGACAGATATTCAATAGAGTTCTGCTCATATTTTAGCACCATTTTCGAAACTATAGCGAATAAACTGTGATAATGTGAGACATGTTGAAGGTGTCTGAATAAAATTTTGGTTTGACTGTGTGTGTGCGTGTGTGTGTGCGCGCGCGTTTGTGTGTGTGTGTGTGTGTGTGTGTCAGACGTCACCTGTGCTCCATGATTTTGGCTTTTGAAACCTCCTTCCAGAACTGAGATAACTCTGGGACTCCGGTGCCGCTCTCCGTTTCTGCTGCCATGACCAGGAACCGGTCCTGAGGAGATGCCTGGAAGCCTGACACACACACACACACAGACACACGCACATCAATCGATGCCGTAGTAGATAACACTATTCAAAATTATGTCTTATTAGATTTATTTCACGCACATTGCGTTGCTAATGTGAAAATGGCGGGAAAAGGCTCTTCCTGCTGAAGAAAACCCTCTCAGGTGGAGGCAACAATCGTGCAACGACACACTTGACCAAACCTACACATCGGTCAGAGCTGAGTGTGTGTGAGTGTGTAAGTGTGTGTTTCATCAGCTGGAAACACTATCAACAGAGAGCACTCAGCATGTGTGTGAGTGTGTGTGTGTGAGTGTGAGAGAGTGTGTGTGTGTGTGTGTTCCATCAGCTGGAAACACTATCAGCAGAGAGCACTCAGCGTGTGTGTGTGTGTGTGTGTGTGTGTGCGTGAGAGAGTGTGTAAGCATCAGACCAAGCTTTGATCAAGATTTGGTTTATATTTGCTTGTGCTCGCTTGCGCCCTCTTGTGGACACAGGAGACAACACAGTACTTTTATCCTCTAACATTAATGATTGTCTTTAGAATTTGAATATAATTAGAATTTTGCTAATATTTAAGAAAGAAATTGGAATTGAGCTTTTCAGCCACACTGACAGCCCTAGGGTTAGGGTTAGGGTTAGGGCTAGGGTGGATCTCATGTCCCATTCCTCTCGCCACTCGTTTAGTAAAGATTCAGAGTCGGTGTGATGAAGTGATTTGACATTTCACAGTGTTATGAGTTAACAGAAGAAAAGACCAGCACGAATTACAGAAAGATCCTAACTTTACTATCCTATCTTTTCTGTTTGGCAGACATGGTGATTTCAGTTAGGACCTCGTTTAGGACAACAGCTCTTCCAGAATGACAGTCTTGAGTGTATGATCTTATCTAAACTACAGATGGGCAGAGAGTATTATAACAGAAGCATCCAAACTCTACAGTCTTAGCTTTAGGAAGACCCCACTGGTGTCCTAACCTCAGCATGATGTGAAAGCCTGTAAACACACAATAATGGCCCTGTCTGAGAATGACGTCACGTTTATTAATGATTCGAGATGAAGAACGGCGATTGTTTGATGGGTGAAAAGACTTTGTGACCCAAAAGATGACGATAAAACTCAAATAATTACAGACTCCTATGAAATAAAAGCACTAGGTTTGGCCTTTTCTACCAAGTTTAACTAAACTCTACTTTATGAAAAGCGCCACTTGTTCTGTTTCTCCATGTTAATCTCTAGAGTTTTTCTGTTTTCTTCACAACGGGTGTTTGCGTGTGGTTGGAGGGGTTTAAGAGATGAGATTTTGTTAGATAGAAAGAAGAATGTCTTGAAAGGAGAATGTCATAGACACTTAGGATGAGTTCAGGGTGAGTAAATCATGGCCTAATTTCCATTTTAAAGTGAACTACTCCTTTAAGACTTCAGATAGGAAGTTTCTGTAATACTTCTGTAATAATTCTGTTTATGTTCACCTCCGTGAAGAGAAACCACGATGTCCACACTGGATCCGGGCTCACAACTGCTGTTACTGGGCTTTACTCGGTACTTCTCTGGAGCCGTGGTCCGTACCTACACACACACACACACACCACAAATGAGACCCAATAAAGGGAACTACTAAAGCTACATGAAGCCTGTATTCTGGGAAGGGAACTCTGTCAGAATGTTGTGTAAACAAAAGCCTCTCTTGTAATAGAGCTACTCCTACATTACACTAAACTAATAACACAGAACAGGCTCTGATTGCACAAACACACACACACACAGAGCCAGCGACTTATGAACTTCCAAAGAAGTGTTCTGCAAAGCGCCTGAGTTTATAACAGTAGACAGTAGTCGAGTCTCCTTCATTTATACAGCGCTTTAACACTATAGATGTTCCACAGCAGCTTTACAGTGATAATAGGAGATTACAGTAACAGAGATTGTTTAGGCTTTACAGCAGCATTAGAATAAAGTTATTGTCCAGATAAAGTTAGTTTTGATTGATTCACTTCTGTTGCAAAGATCATTAGTTATTAACGTCGCGGCTGCTAACACGACACCGCTCTAACAGAAAACCCTTAATGTGTTCCGGCTGTTCATTTGCAGGATAACAGTGTTCGGCGCTCGAGAACACACACTCTGAAACGTTGAAAAAAGTTGAAAAACATATAATCGCTGTGCAAACTTCAAAAGCGGTGACGGCGTGCACATGTATATTACGTGTTTAGATTTACGTTACTGATCCGTGATCAGCTCTTGGAGTCACTCATGCCACTTCACAAACATTTAATGCAGTGAAATGAACTCTTCAGATACAGATAAAACATTAGAGAAGAAAAGAAGAATCAAAACCAGATGATCATGAGGCTCTTTCAGTCCAGAACTCAAAGCATATTAAAAACACCACATAGACATATAGACATATAAACTACATTAAAAGATGGATTTTTCTTTAATTATTGAAACATGAAAGTATTATGCAATCATTTAAGACTCCTTTTCTTCTAAGAGTGTATTTTTAACCATGTTAAAATGGTGTAATATTTATGAATTTGATTGTTTATCCATTTGGTTGCGAGTTCGCTTGAAGTGAGACTCCGCCCACACGCTCTTCTGATTGGCTGTGATTTGTGATTGATTGATTTAGTCACTTCTGTTGTGGAGAGAGGAATTGCTAATCGCGTCACGTCTGGTCGGGATACGCTTTAAAAGTGATGGTTGAGTCTCACCTTAAAGGCCACGTGGTTTTTGGTGACGTTGTTGAGGACGATCAAACACCTCTTCTCTGATTCTTTAGCACCGAAGCTGAGCTCCTCTGCTGGACTGGAGGAAAACACACACACACACACACACACACACACGATTATCAAGAACGCACACACAACCTTTACTAACTGTGTAGTGTGCAATGTGTAGTGTGCAGTGTAGTGTGTAGTGTGAAGTGTGAAGTGTGCAGTGTGTAGTGTAGTGTAGTGTAGTGTGCAGTGTGTAGTGCAGTGTGTAGTGTGCCGTGTGTAGTGTAGTGTGCAGTGTGCTGTGCCGTGTGTAGTGTGCCATGTGTAGTGTGCCGTGTGTAGTGTGCTGTGCAGTGTGTAGTGTGTAGTGCAGTGTGTAGTGTGCAGTGTGTAGTGCAGTGTGTAGTGTGCAGTGTAGAGTGCAGTGTGTAGTGTAGAGTGTAGTGTAGAGTGCAGAGTGTAGAGTGCAGTGTGTAGAGTGCAGTGTAGAGTGCAGTGTGTAGTGCAGTGTGTAGAGTGCAGTGTGTAGTGTGCAGTGTAGAGTGCAGTGTGTAGTGCAGTGTGTAGAGTGCAGTGTGTAGTGTGCAGTGTAGAGTGCAGTGTGTAGTGCAGTGTGCAGTGTGTAGAGTGCAGTGTGCTGTGCAGTGTGCAGTGTGTAGTGTGCAGTGTAGTGTGTAGTGTGCAGTGTAGAGTGCAGTGTGTAGTGTAGAGTGCAGTGTGTAGTGTAGTGTAGAGTGCAGTGTGTAGAGTGCAGTCTGTAGTGTGTAGTGTAGAGTGCAGTGTGTAGTGTAGAGTGCAGTGTGTAGAGTGCAGTCTGTAGTGTGCAGTGTAGAGTGCAGTGTGTAGTGCAGTGTGCAGTGTGTAGAGTGCAGTGTGTAGAGTGCAGTGTGTAGAGTGCAGTGTGTAGGGTGTAGAGTGCAGTGTGTAGGGTGTAGAGTGCAGTGTGTAGGGTGTAGAGTGCAGTGTGTAGTGCAGAGTGCAGTGTAGAGTGCAGTATGCAGTGTAGAGTGCAGTATGCAGTGTAGAGTGCAGTATGCAGTGTAGAGTGCAGTGTGCAGTGTAGAGTGCAGTGTGCAGTGTAGAGTGCAGTGTGTAGAGTGCAGTGTGTAGAGTGTAGTGTGCAGAGTGTAGAGTGCAGTGTGTAGTGTGTAGAGTGCAGTGTGTAGTGTAGTGTGCAGTGTGTAGAGTGCAGTGTGTAGAGTGCAGTGTGTAGAGTGCAGTGTGTAGAGTGTAGTGTGTAGAGTGTAGTGTGTAGAGTGTAGAGTGTAGTGTGCAGTGTGTAGAGTGTAGAGTGCAGTGTGTAGAGTGCAGTGTGTAGTGTGTAGAGTGTAGAGTGTAGTGTGCAGTGTGTAGAGTGTAGTGTGTAGAGTGCAGTGTGTAGAGTGCAGTGTGTAGAGTGCAGAGTGCAGTGTGTAGAGTGTAGTGTGTAGAGTGTAGTGTGTAGAGTGCAGTGTGCAGTGTGTAGAGTGCAGTGTGTAGAGTGCAGTGTGTAGAGTGCAGTGTGCAGTGTGCAATGTGTAGTGTGCAGTGTGTAGAGTGTAGTGTGTAGTGTGTAGAGTGTAGAGTGTAGAGTGCAGTGTGTAGTGTGTAGTGTGCAGTCTGTAGTGTGTAGTGTGCAGTGTGTAGTGTGCAGTGTGTAGAGTGCAGTGTGTAGTGTGTAGAGTGTAGTGTGTAGTGTGTAGTGTGTAGAGTATAGTGTGCAGTGTGTAGTGTGTAGTGTAGAGTGTAGAGTATAGTGTGTAGTGTGCAGTGTGTAGTGTGTAGTGTAGAGTGTAGAGTATAGTGTGTAGAGTGTAGTGTGTAGAGTGTAGAGTGTAGAGTGTAGTGTGTAGAGTGTAGTGTGTAGAGTGTAGTGTGTAGAGTGTAGAGTGTAGAGTGTAGTGTGTAGTGTGCAGTCTGTAGTGTGTAGTGTGTAGAGTGTAGTGTGCAGTGTGTAGAGTGCAGTGTGTAGTGTGCAGTGTGTAGTGTGTAGAGTATAGTGTGCAGTGTGTAGTGTGTAGAGTGTAGAGTGTAGTGTGTAGTGTGCAGTCTGTAGTGTGTAGTGTGTAGAGTGTAGTGTGCAGTGTGTAGTGTGTAGAGTGCAGTGTGTAGAGTGTAGAGTGTAGTGTGTAGTGTGCAGTCTGTAGTGTGTAGTGTGTAGAGTATAGTGTGCAGTGTGTAGTGTGTAGAGTGTAGTGTGCAGTCTGTAGTGTGTAGTGTGCAGTGTGTAGTGTGCAGTGTGTAGTGTGCAGTGTGTAGTGTGCAGTGTGCAGTGTGTAGTGTGCAGTGTGTAGTGTGTAGAGTATAGTGTGCAGTGTGTAGTGTGTAGAGTGTAGAGTAGTGTGTAGTGTGCAGTCTGTAGTGTGTAGAGTGCAGTGTGTAGAGTATAGTGTGCAGTGTGTAGTGTGTAGAGTGTAGTGTGCAGTCTGTAGTGTGTAGTGTGCAGTGTGTAGTGTGCAGTGTGTAGTGTGCAGTGTGTAGTGTGCAGTGTGCAGTGTGCAGTGTGTAGTGTGCAGTGTGTAGAGTATAGTGTGCAGTGTGTAGTGTGTAGTGTGCAGTGTGTAGTGTGTAGAGTGTAGTGTGTAGTGTGTACCTGATGTGAAGTAATGTGCCCTTGAAGGTGGTTGTGGGTTTTCTCGCCCCTCTCAGTCGTCCAGGTTCTCCTCGGTCGAGATCATCTGACCTTTGACCGTCTTCAGTGAAATTCACCTGTGAAACACAGAACATGATGACATTTTGTATTTTCAGAATGTGATGATACTGGAAATGCATCATCAGGTCAGATTTTTGGCGCATGAATGTGTTCAAATGTGCAAACAATCAACAAACTGATGAACTTTTTAAACATTTTACAAACAAGAAATGATATAGAAGGAAGACATTGAAAGAGAGGCTTACAATACAGATAACTATATATATATATTGAATAGATAAATAAATACGCTTTTCATTTTTAATGAAAGTTAAGGCAACAAAGATGCAACAAAGTTGAGCATGTCACAACTTTATACAAATGAACAATTAAGCAACAAGTAAATACCAATGAGATCAATGATCAATGCATCACTAAAGTCAAACATTATGCTAATTTCAACGGTTTTATGATTTTATATTATGGTATGCATTATTTATTTTATCTGGAAATTAATGTTATGTACATTAAACAGTGCAAATCATTTGTCAAACATATTGTTGATCTTAAATATATAATTTGAGTGGCAACATTTATGCAATTACTGACGTCCGTCTTCACCCTTCAATCAAATATCATTATAGATCTTGTGGTCAAACTGCGTAATTGTGTTTGGAGGCGATTGTTTTATTAGTGATAACGCAATGAAAAATGACACATTTTTGGCACATGCAAAAATAAGAGAAAACCAACCAAATATTAATAACTGATTATGTTTTTTTTTTTTTTCATATAAAGCAAAATGTTTAATTCGAGTTATGGAGAGTAAATGAAGTGCAACAGAGTTAAACAGGCCACAACTTTACTCACATTAGCAGCAACACAACATGATTCCCAATGTCATCAACAACACAAAGCTGAAATCAGAACAAAGGGCCAATGGGAACACGGGCCCTAGTCATGTGACTTCACACACACACCAATTAACCCTTGCAGGAACACAAGCCCTCATGTCATGTGACTTCACACACACACCACTTAACCCTTGTAGGAACTTTTCTCCACTTCAGTCTCGAGCCGAACACACACACACACACACACACACACACACACACACATGTGAGAGAAGCGCAACTGCTGAACACACACACACACACACACACACGTACGTGGGAGAAGCAAAACTGCTGAACACACACTTTCTTTGTGCTCGTGCTGCAGAAGTGTGTGAAACAAAGTTGAATCAAAACTTGGCGTGACCGAACCACAGATGCAGTGTGTCGGGGGTTAAAGGGTCAAAGGTCACAGTGATTAAACAGGCAGGTTTGATTTGAAATGTTCAGGACTTTATTCAGTGTTTGATGGAAAATGTAAAAAATTAAACAGCTGAACTAGATTACATGAAAGGTTTTTCACACAAGATTACATCTTACAGTACGTCAGTCAATCAATCAATCATCAGTTCATTGGAAACTCTTTTACAATAAGCTCCCATTAGTTATTGGTTACAGTGTTTAGATAAAACAATCAAGCTGATCATAGTTAGTTCATGTCAGGTCGGGTCCATTAAACAATATTAACAGACACAACTTTTGATTTTAATAAAATATTCATAAATTTTGGAATTAACATTTAGAATTGCAGAAAAGTACTAGTTCATGTTAACTAATGTGAACCTAAAGTGTTACCAGTTAATTGATGAAATGATTTTATATATATATATATATATATATCCATCTTTGGCAAACACTCAGTAATGAATCACAGTATCGATCAGAGAAATCACTCATAATAAGAACAAACATTTTCTAAATAACTTGTTAAATACCGGAGATCTAATATATGAAATGTTAAAAATGTGTAAAAGTCACATTCAGCTTCATTTGGACGGAGTGTTAGTGCACAACTGAACCGATTAGTGGGTGTATAATAACAGTGACGCTTGAGTGTTAGAAATGGTTCATTATCATAACGATACAGTAATGAAGAAGGCAGTCACATGACAGTGGTTGTGTGCACTCTCAGGGCTCCGACACACTCGTCTCGTGCGGACAATCGAGTCGCGTCAGCGGGAGATCAGCTGAAAGCACTGAATATGTCCACAAAACCCAGTGTTTTTCCCTTTACGGCCCTGGAATCGACTGATTCTCTGTGTTTCTGACAGTCAGACTTTAGAAAATGTAACCATAATTGTGTTTGAGGAACCAGAATTATGCTTTTAGAATATTTGTTTAACAAGCATTAATTGATTTTTACTGTATTCTATTTTTTAAGCATTATTTATTCAAACAAATCTTTGCTCTGAGTATCTTTAACTACATGAGTTCATATGAAGAATCAGTAACTACACTGATTTAGGTCTTTCGAGTCTTAAAGCGTTCATTTTAAATAAAAATAAAGATATTTTGAAGAAATTTGAGGTCCAAACAACACCTCAGTTACTTTCATTATCTGGACGAAAAACGCCACAATGTTTTTAAAATATCATATTTTGTGTTCCACAGATGAAAGAAAGTAGTAGTTAATCGAATCATTCATTCAAGAGATTCGTTCAAAAACGCTGAGTCATCCGGTAATGAAAAAAGTATTTGAGTGAGTCATTGAATCATTCATTCAAATTAATTAAACATTTTCAAAATGACTAGCAATTAACATTTTGTCAGAACCTCTAGTAAATTACATGTTATTTAGTTTTGTGTGGGATCTCTTTTTACACATTTGATTCAGACTCGCATTTCAGATAAAGCATTTTCATTTTTTGTGACGTTGCAGATTGAAATGAGTCTAAATGGTTTCATAATTGACTAATTTTGCAAGATATTTTCGCTGTAGAAATAAAGCTGACTTGATTTGTAGATTCAGAAACACAGATGTTCAAGAACCGGTTCTCGATCTCCGACAACAGCAAACTTTAGTGTGTTTGAGCCCTTAAGAGTTTAAAGGGATAGTTCACTTTGAAATTAAATTTTTGGTATGTTTTAGCTTACCTCAAGGGCATCCAAGATGTAGGTGTCTTTTTTTCCGCAGTAGTTTCAATTTTGATATTTTTAGGTCAAACCGTTCTTGTCTGTCAGTCATATAATGCAGGTCGATGGTCACTGTCTCAAAGAGCAAGCACAGAGTCCAAATTAAAACAATTCCCCGTCGTCCAAATTAAACAATTCCCCATCGTAAGTACACATTGATGGCCTAAGACACGAAACGAGCGGTTTGTGTGAGAAAACGAACAGTTTTTATATAGTTTTTACCTCTTGAACTCAGCCACGTCCAAGTGATCTGAGAGCGCGGGCGGGTATAGATATATACACTAGATGTCGCCTTGGCTACGGTTTCGCAGTAGCCAAGGCGACATCTATTCTAGTGTATACCCGCCCCAAAATTTAATTTCAAAGTGAACTATCCCTTTAACATCAGAACACAAAAATAACAATGTAAAACTGCAACAAAAAAAACTTAATTTAGCTTTAGATTGATCAAACTGAACAAACCCCGTAACCAGACGGTAGTTTGTTAAAGAGAAATCAATGGAAGTGAATAAAAGCATGTGCAATGCCTCTGAAATGCTTTAAAACATCTGAAACGGGAGCGTTGAACAAACACGAGCGTCTTGAATGGAGTTGAAATGGGATGGACGGATGAATCTGGTTTCGCTCTGGAAACTTCAGGCACTTGAGGGTGTAGAAACATCTACAATGTCTTACCAGTCCTTGTTTTAGACACACAGACAGAGAGGGACATCAGAAAAACATGCTCGAGGATAACGCAGCGCATTGAGGAATCCTCCAAATTCTTATGGCAAAAAAATAGTTAAAAGCCGGGAATCAAATCAAACATGAACCTTTGATTCGAAGCAAAATATAATGTTAGGAAACTTGCAGTCGAGAATCAGTTGCTCTGTGGAGAATGACAGGGATTTTACATCGGAGTCGATTAGAGCTGCACAATACTGGGAAAAACTGACTTTGCAATGTTTTGCTTTTCTGCGATTATATATTGCGAAATGAATATACATTAATATACAGTTGAATATACTTTACAACACTCAATTGCGACTATCACGCAATTCTGACTTTAACACGCAATTCTGACTATATATCACGCAATTCTGACTTTATAACACGCAATTGCGACTTTATAACACGCAATTGCGACTATCTCACAGTTCTGACTTTAACACGCAATTCTGACTATATATCACGCAATTCTGACTATATATCACGCAATTCTGACTTTATAACACGCAATTGCGACTATCTCACAGTTCTGACTTTATAACACGCAATTGTGACTTTATAGCACGCAATTCTGACTTTAACGCGCAATTCTGACTATATATCACGCAATTCTGACTTTATAACACGCAATAGTGAATTTATATCACGCAATTCTGACTTTATAACACGCAATTGCGACTATCTCACAGTTCTGACTTTATAACATGCAATTGTGACTTTATATCACGCTATTCTGACTTTAAAGCGCAATTCTGACTATATATCACGCAATTCTGACTTTATAACACGCAATAGTGAATTTATATCACGCAATTCTGACTTTACAACACGCAATTGCGACTATCACGCAATTCTGACTTTTATAACTCTCAATTGCCACTTTATATCACGTAATTCTGACTTTCTCACGCAATTGTGACTTTATATCATGCAATTCTGACTTTGTAACACGCAATTGCAACTATCACACAAATTGCGACGATCACACAATTCTGACTTTATAACTCGCAATTGTGACTATTTCACGCAATTCTGACTTTATCACGCAATTCTGACTATTACACGCAATTGCGACTTTATATCAGGCAATTCTGACTATCACGCAATTCTGACTTTATCACGCAATTGCGACTTTATATCACGCAATTCTGACTTTATAACTCGCAATTGCAACTATCACACAAATTGCGACTCTCTGACTTTATAACTCGCAATTGCGACTTTATATCACGCAATTCTGACTTTATAACACACAATTGCAACTATCACACAAATTGCAACTATCACACAATTCTGACTTTATAACTCGCAATTGCGACTTTCAAGCAATTCTGACTATATCACGCAATTCTGACAATTACACGCAATTGCGACTTTATATCAGGCAATTCTGACTGTCACGCAATTCTGACTTTATAACTCGCAATTGCGACTTTATATCAGGCAATTCTGACTATCACGCAATTGCGACTTTATATCACGCAATTCTGACTTTATCATGCAATTCTGACTTTATATCACGCAATTCTGACTTTATCACGCAATTCTGACTTTATAACACGCAATTCTGACTTTATATCATGCAATTCTGACTTTGTAACACGCAATTGCAACTATCACACAAATTGCGACTATCACACAATTCTGACTTTATAATACGCAATTGCAACTATCACACAAATTGCGACTATCACACAATTCTGACTTTATAACATGCAATTCTGACTTTATAACTCGCAATTGCGACTATTTCACGCAATTCTGACTTTATCACGCAATTCTGACTATTACACGCAATTGCGACTTTATATCAGGCAATTCTGACTTTATATCACGCAATTCTGACTTTGTAACACGCAATTGCGACTTTATATCACGCAATTCTGACATTATAACACGCTATTGCGACTTTATATCAGGCAATTCTGACTTTATCACGCAATTCTGACTATTACACGCAATTGTGACTTTATATCACGCAATTCTGACTTTATATCACGCAATTCTGACTTTGTAACTCGCAATTGCGACTTTATATCAGGCAATTCTGACTTTATCACGCAATTCTGACTATTACACGCAATTGCGACTTTATATCACGCAATTCTGACTTTATATCACGCAATTCTGACTTTATAACACACAATTGCGACTTTATATCAGGCAATTCTGACTTTATAACACGCAATTCTGACTTTATCACGCAATTCTGACTTTATAACTCGCAATTGCGAGTTTATATCAGGCAATTCTGACTTTATCACGCAATTCTGACTATTACACGCAATTCTGACTTTATATCACGCAATTCTGACTTTATAACACGCAATTGCTAGCCTGAGAAAACCCAGACTACTTCCGGCGAATTTTAATTCTCTCTCCAGGATAGTCTGGTGAAGAGCCCATTCAAACTCATTTCTGTGCCGCCGACATCGCGGCACCAATCAGAAACGTTTGGGGAGGGATTTACATGATGACGACAGCGCAGCGACGCTGAAGGAGATTTCATTACAAAGATGGATGCCGCCGTGGAACATCACTCGTTCGAATCATAGACAGTATATAAACGAATCAGTTATCGCGTCTGTTTTGAGCGATTTAAACTTACCGTTTTCGTTAAAACCGGAGCAAAGAACAACACTCGAAGCATACGTCATCTCCTTCATCGATCTGATTGGTTTTATGACTATCCAATTGCGCCCAGAGGAATTTGAGCTACGTCGGTTGGTGACGCCCCTTTGGAAATGATTTGTCTACATAGCTTCGCCAGACCCTACACTCAGTTTCAACTGAGAAGGGTCTGGTTTTAACCAGGCTACGCAATTGTGACTTTATCACGCAATTCTGACTTTATAACTCGCAATTGCGACTTTATATCAGGCAATTCTGACTTTATATCAGGCAATTCTGACTTTATATCACGCAATTCTGACTTTATCACGCAATTCTGACTTTATAACACGCAATTCTGACTTTATCACGCAATTCTGACTATTACACGCAATTGCGACTTAATATCACGCAATTGCGACTTTATATCACGCAATTCTGACTTTGTAACACACAATTGCGACTTTATATCACGCAATTCTGACATTATAACACACTATTACGACTTTATATCAGGCAATTCTGACTTTATCACGCAATTCTGACTATTACACGCAATTGCGACTTTATATCACGCAATTCTGACTTCATATCACGCAATTCTGACTTTGTGACTCGCAATTGAGACTTTATATCAGGCAATTCTGACTTTATCAAGCAATTCTGACTTCATTACGCAATTGCGACTTTATATCACGCAATTCTGACTGTATCACGCAATTCTGACTTTATCACGCAATTGCGACTTTATATGAGCCAAACCATTCTGAAACAATCTGAAACCGCTAACGCATATATTTACCTGGATTTGAGAATCGCACAAAGCCATATCGCAATATACATATTTTCCCTAATATATCGTGCAGCCTTATGGCCTGTTCACACCCAGGACGATAACTATAATGATAAAGATACAGTTCTAAAAAAAGATAATTCTAAATATGAAAAACTAGCAGAGTCCACAGTACAACAATAACGCTAACGGCACAGAGAAATGATATCGTTGGAATCATTTTCAGAAAGATTTTTTCCAGCTGATGAACGATAAAAACATTTACAGCCAATCAGAATCCATCCTGCTTTAAAAAGCTTGAGCTTTTACAGAATAAACAGAACAATATCATGATCTGTGAGCTGGTGTGGACGCTAATATAGTACTGTATCGTTCTTGGTGTAAACGGGCCTTTCCACTCGAAAATGAGTGAAGATCTCAATCACAAATCAATCATCTGAACCTGTGAGCTCATGCTGAGAGTTTGAGAGAGTCACATGATGAATGTGCAGTGATCAATGAGATGTGTGAGCGCATTAGCCGTCGCTATCATAATTAGCATGTTCGCTCAATGTGACGTCAATCAACACGTCTGCTAACAGATGCACTAACAGCACAGAAGATTTGATCAGATCAGGGCTGAGTGATGATGACGGATAACAGCTCAATGCATCGCTTTCAAACAGGGTTAGTATCGTAAACCTAAAGCTATTTAAAAAATGTGTTCATTTCCATAAAGCTGCAATAAAATGAAATAAAATATAAATAGTTGAAAAACGTAAAAAATATAAATTTAAAAAAATGTTGAGAATAATCTTACATAAGTTTAAGTTGAAGCACTAAAATTATTAACTGGAAATAAATAATAAATTAAAATAAATTAAACCTAAATAAAAAATGTTGCCCTGGTAATAAACTGATTTGTTTAAGTTGAAATAAATCAACTAATACTAAACTAAAACATAAAAATAAACAAAAGCATATAAAGAAATCACAAAAATTAACTCTTTCCACACAACCGTAAAAAAAAATTAAAAAAATTGCCAGCGTTTTTTATCATTTTCTTTTGTTTGTGTGAATATCTGAACATGCAATAAATCAAAACAAAGAACAAAAGCCTCTGCTTTTAGACAAAACAAATCTAAATGTTTTATTCAAGCTTCATGCATTCTTTATTTTATCAACACCTGAATGTGTGGATCAGCTGCATTATTGCTAAAGTTAAAAACAAACTGTTAAATGATTTGTTTGTGTCGTTACATTTTTTTTAATGTTTTAGTAAAATAAAAAACACACATGGGTAAATACTGATATTTATCATTGAACATTTATTGAACATTGTCTAAATGCTGAAAAACATCACACATTTTATTATTATTTTTATTATAAATATTGTCCAGCCCCAGTTAGGAGTCGATTCACCTGATATTAACCTGATGACACGTGATTATCATCTCACTGAGACAGCGAGAGATTAACAGGGAAAGTGGAGCTTCAGTACAAGGTCTCGGCCGCGTTATTAAAGCTGCATGCTTTGAGTTGAACTCGCAGACGTTGTGATGAGTTTTGATTTAGAAGCAAATGCATGCGTTATTGCATGATTTAATCAAAAGTATGAGAAGAATGCACAGAACTTCAAAAAGTAAGCAAATAATCACTGTTAGAAACAGCTGTAAATCAGGCATAGAGGGGTTAAATCAGGAGCATGTCTGGGCCACATTTCAAAATCAAAAGAAATATTTGATCATATTTTGCATACATTTTTTTTTTAACATTAGTTAATATGGACTAACTATGAGCAATATAGTTTACAGCATTTATTACCTTTGTTAATGTAAGTTAATAAAGATCCAGCTGTTCACTGCTTGTTGATGTTAGTTCACAGTGTATTAACTGTTAACAGATGCAACTTTTGATTTTAATAATGTATTAGTAAATGTAGAACACAAACTAAGATTAATAAATGCTGTAGAAGTATTGTTTATCGTTAGTTCATGTTAACAAACCGCATTGTAAAGTTTCACCAGAAAATTGCTAATATTTTGTGCACCATTTTTTTGATTTTTTTTTACCAAGATCTCAAAAATGTGCATATGCACAAAAAAAAAAAAAAAAAAAAAAAAAAAATCGTGCAAAATATGATTTCAAGTTCCATGTAAAAAAACAAATAAAAAAACAACAACCCAATTTAAGGTTTTGCCAGAAATTAAGTCGATATTTTTTGCACTATTTTTGCCTAATTCAAAAGACGCAAAAACGTAAAATGCATTGCAAAATAATCTTGCAAAATATAATTTCTTTGGATTTTTTGGGGGAAATGTGACCTAGACGTGAGGAAACGAGGTATACCTTCTTTGGTCTGATGGATTGCTCAGCATTGAAACTGGATTCGAGAGTTTCTTTGGAGTCGGACTCTAAATCCTTGATGTCACTCTCATCCTCGCTGACGATTGGACCGTTTTCACAGATTGGAGACTGGAAGTCGTCGTCCAGGAGAGGCGGATAACTGTACTTGAACTGATCCTATCAGATAAAACAAAAGAATATTACCACAAGTCTTAAAGCCATATTTTAATTAAAGTCCCCCTGTGGTGTAAATTCATAAGTCGACACCATTGCTGAGTATTTCCTCCTTAAAACTGCAGTGAACCAAAGACAGTCTCAAACACACGCTTTGAAATCGCTGGTGTTTCTGACGTCACAAACTACCTTGTAACCAATCAGATCAACGTGTGATCGTCAACCAGTGGATCTCTGAGCTGAGTGAGTGAGTGGAGGCGGGGCTCATTTGCATATTCATAGAACCACGCATACTAAATGAGGCGAGGGTGTCGAGTTACATTCAAGATATTTTATGGCATGAAGACTGGCATGAAGGAAAAAACTTAAATATGTAATTTTGGGGATCAAAGATGAGTTTTAAGTGATAAAATGATCGACTACAGGGGGACTTTAACACTACGGCTGGGCTGAAAATATTGATTCTTCCCTAAACATGATTTGTAGCGCGCCTCCCCTCCAATAAATCGCGTTAGGCTTTGTTACTTTTGATATGAAGAAGTCTCAGCTTTCAAATACTTTCAATTTTATAACAAAATTCAAGCAATAAATGTGTGTTTGTGTCTCTTTAACGTGTGCTGACAGATCGCTGTTGAACCGACCATCTCTTCCTCTTCACTACTAGTTACAGCAGCAAATAGCTATTGAAGCTCCGCCCCCTGTGCCGGGAGCAGCAGCTAATTTGCATTTAAAGGGACACACACAAAAACAGTGTGTTTTTGCTCACCCTCAAAAAGTGTCAATTTTATCATGCTATAAAAATATCTGTGGGGTATTTTGAGCTAAAACTTCACACACACACTCTGGGGACATCAGAGACTTATTTTACATCTTGTAAAAAGGGATTTATAGGACCCCTTTAAAAAAACGATTCATCGAAGAATCCTTTTTTTTGCCCAGCCCTAATTGTTAGAATGCAAAGTCATTGCAAGCTTGTGGAGACGTGAAATTTGTGCCAAAGCCCAGTTCCAAAGTAATCCTCCTCTTATATTTACGTACCGTTCCTCCCATGTACGGTGGAAGGTGTTCGGGGCCGATGTACGTCTGGATGTCACTCTTGGTGACGAACTTGAGTTTACTGATGGCATCAGGGCCGAGCCACGTCTTCACGATCTTCCAGGCGGCTGCCACACACAAGACAAGTCCGTCAAGTCACGTCACATGTATTTATACAACACTTTCTACAGTACAGAGTGTTTCAAAGCAGCTTTACAGAGATAACAAATATACAGAGATAACCTTGTTGCAAAATAATGCAACAAAGTTTGTTTCTAGAAGAAAACAGTGTCACAGTCCAGCTTAAGCAAGTTCAGTGATGGTTTATAGTTAGGACATCATTACAAAGATCTGTCAGTTATCAACCAATCACAACTCACCATTCATGATCCAGGGCATCTCGTACATGATCATTTTGGCTGTGATTAAAACAGAAAATACATAAATGTTTAAACAAACCAAGTGACTGTGGAAAGTTATACGTAAAATTAGGACATTTTGGAAATCTCTTTCTATAATACAGGTAACAAATGTATTGTTCATTGTTAGTAAATACATTAACTAATGCTAACTAATGAACCTTAAGTGTAAAGTGTTACCAATATTTCAATAATTTATCAGCACATTGGCATCTTTTTTAGTAAGTTTGATTTTGATTTGTTAAAAGTATTTATTACATTTGATTTAATTATTGGCTTTTCATCAAGTCTGCTATAAGAGAAGGTTGAATAAACAGAATACACTCACAAAGAAACTTTGGATAGTACACTTTGAAGCAGTTAATGATGTATTTCACAAAGTCCATATCCTAGAAGAGAAGAACATGGGAAAGAACGTTAGACGCAGCAAGACACCGAGTCAAGAACAGCAGATTTATGTTGCCAGGCGGGATTTGTCCAATTCTTTCTGGAGTCAGAATTTATAATCCTAAAAAAAATATTTGTCATAATTTAAGCTGATGGTGGCGCTAGAGAGTTTTAGGCAGAGACCCTAAATTTGGTGTGAATAATGTTCAGATCCTTTGCAATAAATGTGCCAAATTTCGTGATGTTTCTCCAAACGCTTCTAGGAGTTTTACATTTTTTCATTGATTTAATGTCAATAATTTATAGAGCTGGATGAAATGATGGTGTATACTGTAATTTTGCTATACCATTCATACCGTGGTAAATATATCGGCCTATCTAGTAGTGAGCATAATATAAATATAATATAAAACATGGATTTTGGGGGAAGGTTTTAGATAAAAAAATAAATAAAGTTTTCGTTTGTAAAGCATTTTATATATAAAAAAAAAAGACAAATCCAAATTTGCCACCAAATTAATTTAATATATCAAGCATTTCTCATTGAATTGTTGAATACTGGAATGCATTTCAGTGAGAGTGTTTGTTACTGACCCACTTCATAAAGACTAAACCGTTGCCTCATGTTAAACTATAAAGCTGCCATTAATCCATTAGTTAACTAACTGTTAAAGGTCACCATGGGGTCAAAGCTAACCGCTAACCACACACAGCTCAACCAGCACTGAATACACACACACTGATCAACACGATCACGATCAGTGTGTACAACCGGTTAGTCCTTCTGATCTGAAGAGATTGTGCAACCCTGGTGTTTACTGAGCGCTTGAGTAACCTTTAGCTCCGTTTGCTGTTGACGCTTACATTTGCTCTCCATACTCGTTCCTGGAAGCAACAACCTTTTGCATTACTGACTCCTCAATGAAGGTTTAGTACAAGAACACAACAGAATGGGTTTTATAAGGAAGATTTATTTACTTGGCAAACAAACAACTTTTTTCATTTTTCGCCTTTGTTGACTTTGGCTTTTGGCTTGTTTAGTTGTGGACATTTAATTTAATATTCAGCAATATTATTGATCTCCTGCATTGACAGCATTATATGAGAACTAAACTGAGCTGGACGAGGACATCACGGTTTTCTCCAGAGCGGCTATATATATATATAAATTGAACTAAATTAATATTTTTTTACAACAAAAATGAAACATCACTGAACTTATTCACATTATCACAGTTTATTCGCTATAGTTTAGAAAATGGTAATAAAATATGAGCAGAACTCAGTTGATATTTGACTGGTTTTGGTTCCGAATAATTTCTGGTCCCATATGTGTATAAATGTCACTGGTAGTCCCTGTATGAAGAATATTTGGGTATAATATGTCACAGTTTACTTTATTTTGCTCTCCTCACTTACAGAAATGAACTATAGTGTCCTGATCACACTAGTGAAACAATATCAAATATGATATCTAGTGTGACACATATTTATAACATCTAAAGTCGAAATTATGAACAAGTCAATTATGAGATGAAAAATCGAAATTCTGACATTCGAAGTCATATTTATAACATCGAAAGATGAAATAATGACATACTGAGTCAATTTTGAGAAGAAAAGTCGAAATTATGACATACTAAGTCATATTTATAACATCGAAAGTCGAAATTATGACATACTAAGTCATATTTATAACATCGAAAGTCGAAATTATGACATACTAAGTCATATTTATAACATCGAAAGTCGAAATTATGACATACTGAGTCAATTATGAGATGAAAAGTCAAAATTATGACATACTAAGTCATATTTATAACATCGAAAGTTGAAATTATGACATACTAAGTCATATTTATAACATCGAAAGTCGAAATTATGACATACTGAGTCAATTGTGAGAAGAAAAGTCGAAATTATGACATACTAAGTCATATTTATAACATCGAAAGTCGAAATTATGACATACTGAGTCAATTGTGAGAAGAAAAGTCGAAATTATGACATACTAAGTCATATTTATAACAGAAAGATGAAATTATGACATTCGAAGTCATATTTATAACAGAAAGATGAAATTATGACATACTAAGTCATATTTATAACAGAAAGATGAAATTATGACATTCGAAGTCATATTTATAACATCGAAAGATGAAATAATGACATACTGAGTCAATTGTGAGAAGAAAAGTCGAAGTTATGACATACTGAGTCAATTGTGAGAAGAAAAGTCGAAATTATGACATACTAAGTCATATTTATAACAGAAAGATGAAATTATGACATACTGAGTCAATTATGAGATGAAAAGTCTGAATAATTTTAGGTTTGACTGTATTTTACAGAGAAGCGTTAAACCCGAGTCGCCATAATGAACACACTTCCACATGACAGTCCTTCACATTATAAACATGCAAAACCAATTTACAGTCATATAAGATAAGCATTAATGAAAGCGCAGTGTAATTCTGGCATTAGGTTTGATTAGGCGGAGACTCTGGCCGTTTCTGCGGCAGGAACATGAGACGAGGAGATCTGCTGTTTGACGGGAACTTCTCTCGGATTAAGCGAGTTGGATTGACCGAAGAGATTTAAAGGCCACGTTAATCTTCAGAGTGTTAGAGCAGTGAAGGGCATCTGTCCCTCTGCACCTTCGACTCGCACAGCATATAATCATATTTATATAATACAGATAATGACCTTAAAATGACTGCCAGAGGGTCAATAACGGCACAACACTAATCAGAGCAAACGCAGAACGAGCTTCACTTTCTTCATCGGTTCATGTGAGAAACATCCACACACTCTTCACACTTGGGGAGGGAAAAAAACACTAAAACTAATTATGAAATATTATATTTGGCGGTAACTATTATTTGTGCTTCATGTTCTTTTGAAAGAGGAATGCTCTAAATATTAATGTTATTTGTAGTGCCGGGCAACGATTAATCGCATCCAAAATAAAAGTTTGTGTTTACAATTAAAGTTCTGTTTGTGTTTACATAAAAGTTTGTGTTTACAAAATGTACTGTGTATATTTTGTATATATAAATACACACATATGCATGTATATATTTAAGAAAAATGTGTTATTTAGAACCGACTGTGTCGTCGCCGACACATACCAGTATTGTATTCATTTGACCGTAACTCTTCAACCATTTGCACTATCAAAACCATTCAACTTGCCCCTGACAGTAGACATCATGCGCTCTTCAGTAATATACGGCTTATTACGGTAATGTCATGCTTTCCGTCTGCAAATGACAGCAGCGCGGGAAGGATTTGAACAGAGAGATACGAGCGGCAGGTTACAGTGTTTTGGATTGCATAAAATAATAAAAGAAATTAACAAATACATAGTGAAAGACGTGCTAGACAGCAGAAGAGGGGATTGGGAAGATTTTTAATGAAACTTGAGAGGCGGATGGCCGTTACTCTTTCACGTATCTAAGCATGTAGTGTGTGCGTGTGTGTGTGTGTGTGTGTGTGTGTGTGTGTGTGTGTGTGTGTGTGTGTGTGTGTGTGCGTGTGCGTGTGCATGTGTATGTGTGCGTGCCGGTGAATGTGTGCATGTGTATGTGTGCGTGTATGAAAAAAAAAGTGTCCTAAATGAAAACTGTGCAACCCAATGTCACAAAAAAATACTTGTATATATGTATTATAGTTAATTTTTCAACTTTAAAGTGTTAGTTTCTTTCGTTCATGATTTTTTTCCGTTTTTTTCTAAATAAAAATCTGTAAATTTATTCTCTTTTTTTATTTTTGTCTATTTAAATTCTATTTACAAACTCACCACACACAATAATGGTCAATAACTGTAATTTGTTGAAAGCTTATCTTTTTCTGAAAAAGAGGACACCTTGCACATGAAGATAACGCATTGTTTTAGCATTTTACAGTCAAAAAATCTAATTATGTGAAAAACACCTATTTTAGCTTCAGGTTCTAAAGGGTTAATATATGTATACTTTATATATATATATATAATATAAATTATTAATTAATTATGTATAACTATATATACAGTATAGACATGCAAATATTTCTTCAATATATATGTTCTTTTGAAAGAGGAATGCTCTAAATATTAATATTATTTGTAGTTCTGGGCAATGATTAATCGCTTCCAAAATAAAAGTTTGTGTTTACATGATATGTGTGTGTGTGTGTGTGTGTGTGTGTGTGTGTGTGTGTGTGTGTGTGTGTGTGTGTGTGTATAATTATTTTGTATATATAAATACACACATATGCATGTATATATTTAAGAAAAATGTGTTATTTATATATAAAATATTTATACTTGCGTTATATATACAGTAGTCAACATCTGTCCTAAGACAGGAACGAATAATGTTCATAATTCATGTATAACTTTGATGAAAAGGTTTTGATCCACTTCAAATGTTGACAACTGTATATATACATTATGTATAAATATATATACAGTATATACATGCAAATATTTCTTTAATATATACATGCATATGTGTGTATTTATATATATATATACAAAATAATTATACACAGTGACAGTACACACACATATATTATGTAAACAGACTTTTATTTTGGAAGCGTTTAATCGTTGCCCAACACTAGTTATTTGAGTGTAGCATTGTCAGGATTGAAACATTTTTTAGACCTGATTTTGGACATTTTATTTAATAAGCATGTGGAGCAAAGTGAAGAACTCACTATATTACTGAGTCCGGACTCGGACATGTCGAACACGACGGTCAGTGGCATTCCTGGCTCTCGTTTAGCGTAGCGCTCCAACCAGAACGCCACATACCTCTTCTTATCCACGGTCGTCTTGGCATCCTTCACGTGGAGTTTCACTCTGAACCAGACTACATCAAAACAAAGGGTTTCAAGGAAGAAGAAAAATATATAATAATAATAATAAAAAATAAAAAAAATTATATATTGTATGTTTTTGTAGTCAAGTAGATTAAAAATTAAGTAAATCAATTAAAAAAAATCAATTTTCAAATAATTAAGGCATGATTTCCACAATGTTTTTCAGTGAATTTCTGAAAGCTTGTTTTCTATTGCGATTAAGAAGAGCTGTGTTTATAACATGCAAAGGCGGATTAACCTCCACATACAGAGTTTGTTTCCTTCTCTGTCGTATCCGTGAAGGTAAACCGCACCGCTCTCAAACATCCACCGGGGAATACTGCTCTCCACCAGATCTACAGGAGGAAGAGGAAGAAGAAGAAGCATTCATTCATCACATTTCTCCTCAGTCATCAGAACAGTATCAGCTTAGCAACACACTGAACCTTTGATAAGAGGAAACCAACACTGACTGATTTGGTTTGTGGAAATGACAGTTACTGTGTTGAACAAATCCGCTGGAATGACTGAATTAACACACTGAAGGTTTGAAGGACGAAAGACGGACAAGAAGAGGATTGTGCGGCTCAAGATCAGCTCAGAATACGTACAATAAGCGTCTCTATTGGACAGTAAACTACAGGGAACTGTTTCTCAGGAGCACAAAAGAGTCACGATCCAATTGCCATTCAGTAAATCTCTATAAACGCTAATAAGACGAAGCATATAGTCCATAATCATCCATGAGGAACTCATGTTGTCATTGGGATCAAGAGGAAAACACTAATAATAATGATAATAATGATATGTACCAGTATAACAGGATTATTACAGCGGTCAGTAACGCTTTCACTGCGTCTTTTGATCATGTCCGGCTTATGTTTTCAGAAATAGTTTTTATGGGGTTGGAAACTGTCATTAAAATAATTTCACACTGCAAAACATCGTATTAGTCCTAAAATAAGTTTCATTTTCTTTTTGGTAAATGTGGCCTGAACATGTTTGGACAAGTCGAAGTTATGACATACTTAGTAATATTTTATAACATCAAAAGATGAAATTATGAATTAGTCAATTATGAGATGAAAAGTAGAAATTACGACATTTGAAGTCATTTATAACATAGAAAGATGAAGTTATGACATACTGAGTCAATTATGAGATGAAAAGTCGAAATTATGACATACTAAATCATTTATAACAGATGAATTATGACGTACTAAGTCATATTTATAACATCGAAAGTCAAAATTATGACATACTGAGTCAATTATGATATGAAAAGTCGAAATTATGACATTCTAAGTCATATAACATCGAAAGTCAAAGTTATGACATACTAAGTCATATTTATAACATCGAAAGTCAAAATTATGACATACTAAGTCATATTATAACATAGAAAGATGAAATTATGACATACTAAGTCATATTTATAACAGAAAGATGAAATTATGACATACTAAGTCAATTATGAGATGAAAAGTCGAAATTATGACATACTAAGTCATATTTATAACATAGAAAGATGAAATTATGACATACTAAGTCAATTATGAGATAAAGTCGAAATTATGACATACTAAGTCATGTTTATAACATCGAAAGTCGAAATTATGACATACTAAGTCAATTATGAGATGAAAAGTTGAAATTATGACATACTAAGTCATATTTATAACAGAAAGATGAAATTATGACATTCGAAGTCATATTTATAACAGAAAGATGAAATTATGACATACTAAGTCAATTATGAGATGAAAAGTAGAAATTGACATACTAAGTCATATTTATAACATAGAAAGATGAAATTATGACATACTAAGTCAATTATGAGATAAAGTCGAAATTATGACATACTAAGTCATGTTTATAACATCGAAAGTCGAAATTATGACATACTAAGTCAATTATGAGATGAAAAGTCTAAATTATGACATACTGAGTCAATTATGAGATGAAAAGTCGAAATTATGACATACTAAGTCATTTATAACAGATGAAAGTATGACATACTGAGTCATTTATAACAGATGAAAGTATGACATACTGAGTCATATTTATATCAAGGAAAGATGAAATTACGTCATATTCCAGAAATATTTGTATGGGGTTGGAAACTGTCATTAAAAAAGTTTCACACTGCAAAAGATCGCATTAAATAAGCAGAACTTTCGTTCTGGTAAATGTGGCCTAGACATGTTTGTTTTCACAAGATTCACACAACAGGAACCGTTGAGCATGTGAGTAACTTCCTCATTTCAGCCAGAGAAAGCATCACACACACACACACACACACACACCGTTGAGCTGAAACTCTCTCCTCCACTGTAAGCTCTCGTCGATCATCTTTAAGGTGTCGTCCACCACGAAGTGTCTCCACGTGAGGTATCCCTCCAGCAGAGCATCGTCCCTGAGGAGCTTCTCCACATCTCGGCTGTCATATTTGTCCTGGGACTCTGTGAGATAGAGTCAGTGACAGCAGGGTTTCAATTAGTGGAAGTAAATACACAGATATGCATAAATCTGTCTTTATGCATATATATATATATTATTTATTTATTTTTATTTTTAAGGATGCACGATATATCGGTATCGGCCGATACATGTTGATTTTTAATATCATTATCGGCCCGATAAGAAAATGTGGCCGATATATTAAAGCTGATTAATAATGTATTATTTCCTTCATCATGATTGAAAAATGACTGGAATCACTTTGAAAAGGAAAATACAGTTCAGTGCAACAAGTGCTTCACAATCTGTCATATCGGCTACATGAAATTATAATGAAAAAAACATCATCATAATTGTGAGCTTGGGACATTACTTTTAATCGTGAGACTTTTGTTTTTGTAATCAGGCTCTCAAAAATTATATAAAAATTTGGATTTAGATTTATCGGCCAATATATCGGTTATCGGCTTTCAAATATAAAGAATTATCGGTTATCGGCCAAAGTTTTCATATCGGTGCATCCCTATTTATTTTACACACACACACAAACACACAGACACATACACACACACACACACACACACACACACATACAGTACTGGTCAAAAGTTTGGAAACATTACTATTTTTAACGTTTTTGAAATAAATCATTATGCTCATCAAGCCTGTATTTGTTTGATATATACAGAATACATATAAGTAAAACCAAAAAAACTAAAACAGTTATATTTTGAAATATTATTACAATTTAAAATAATGGTTTTCTTTTTTAATATACTTAAAAATGTTGCTTTGCATCACAGCTGTATTTTAAACACACTACTCTGACACTGCACAATACAAGTTAACTTGGTTATACAACTATTTATAAGGAAGTGTAATAAATATAGCGTACATGAGAGTATATTTTCATACTACATCCCAGGAAATGTCATAAAACAATATATGCAAATACTGTAAGACTGACTTTCTGCACGTATTGCTACTTATTCCTCACTAGTGCCACTTTTACAACAGCAAAACAAAAATCAACATTATGATTAAAACATGAATTTTGACTTCTGACTGACAGTTGAATCCAACAGCTGTGATATCAAATATTAAACATCTGCTCTTATAATGAATGACACGTGATCCTCAAAAGTCCTGAATGTCATTGTGGATACTTTTTCATATTTAATATCTGAATTAATAAGCAATTATGAGATCAAGACTTCAGTGATGAATGTTATTGTGAAGCTTGAGAACTTAGCGTACTGCTAACTCACCCTCAACATACTCGCTTTTAAACCTCTGTCGTGTTTCTTCGATCTTGCTCTCGATGTCCTTTTGGAGAGAGTGAAATATTATTTATAAATCCGTTTCAGATGCGAATAAAACGCGAAATGCTTGTTTTGTTTAGCTGAGTGATTACCTGCTCTGATTCCGTCTGTCCTGCGTCCGCCATGATGGTGCGCACTGTCAGTCAGCAGTGGCCTGGTCTTCAGTGGAACACACCGCAGACTCCGCGAAACTGGACGCAGGATGACGCCATGTTGGCTCGGAGATGTCAAACTAACCTTTGAACAGGCTTTTGCAGCAAGATAAAGTTCCTCTGATGTGCTCTGTCAATTTAAGGCAAATTATTGCATCATGTGCGCAATCTAAAAACAAAAAAGCCTATGACAACATCACTTATTTGTGAAACGGTGATTGAACTGTAGCACTGTTTCTTTAAGAGATACCCGGAAAACGTGACGTGCTGCAAACACGCGCGCACTTTGAGGAAGAGAAGAAGCGTTTGGGAATAATACACACACATATTCATACCAGAGTAAAACAGTGTGAGAGTCATGCAGAGGTACAGTATGAAACCAGTTTTGTCACATATTATTTCCTGGATTTAACAGTGTATCATATGTTGTATCACATGGAAGCCCATTTCCGCCACATTAGGGGGAAAAGCATTATTTTGTAAACCATTATGACATAAAAAGTCTGAATTAGTGCATACTGAGTCAATTATGAGATGAAAAGGCGAAATTGGGACATACTACGGCATATTAATAACATAGAAAGTAGAAATGATGACATACTAAGTCCATTATGAGGTGAAAATTCGAAATTGACATACTAAGTCATTCATAACATCTAAAGTCGAAATTATGACATACTTAGTCATATTTATTAACAGAAAGTAGAAATTATGACATACTAAGCAATATTTATAACGTCGAGTTTAAAATATGACATACTAAGTCAATTTATGAGATGAAAAGTCGAAATTATGACATACTAAGCCATATTTATAACATTGAAAGTAGAAATGATGACATACTAAGGCAATTGAGATGAAAAGTCGAAAATTAACTGTAACTTAATAGTGCATACAGAATGTTAAATATTCTATATTTTATATTTTCAATATGTAAAATTTTATTGTAAAAGTTTATTGGTTCATCATTGCATTGCATTATGTTAAAACTACAGAGCTTTGATCCTAAAACTAAGCATTTAAATATCATCTGACTAAGACATATTATTGACGGATATTGATTTTTATATGCAGTTTATGCTATAATGTTATAAAGATCTCATTGATTTACATTACAAGCAGTAGAATTTCATTTAAATATCAGCATTTTTGAATAAAACCGAGCTGTTTTTTCTTTCATATTCTCACTATATGAGCCATAAAAGCCTGATATCAAAAGTGAACTTTACATGAACTCCTTTCAAGATTTCAACCAATCAATGTTATACACTAGGGATGCAGCAATTTGAACAGTTTCACCGATACCGATAATTCTTTATATTTGAAAGCCGATAACCGATATATTAGCCGATAAATTTAAATCCAGATTTTTATATAATTTTTGAGAGCCTGATTACAAAAACAAAAGTCTCACCATTAAAAGCCATAACCCAAACACATTATAATGTTCTCATCATTTTATGTAGCCGATATGACAGACTTGCGCTGCACATTTACTGTATTTTCCTTTTTTTGAAGTGATTCCGATCATATTTCAAGCAATTCAAACTAAAGCCATCATGTTGAACAGTCGCATCTGAAGAGTCTCAGCTGAAGGAAATAATACATTTATTAATCCACTTTAATATATCGGCCAAATTTTCTTATCAGGCCGATAACGACAACATTAAAAATGAACTTTTATCGGCCGATACCGATATGGTTGCCGATATATCGTGCATCGCTAGCTCATACCATTTGAAACGCAACGCAAGATGCTTCAGATAAAGGCATCTGCCACATGCATAATCTCACAACTATTGTTTAATAGTAACTATTTATATTTTATAAATGTAATATTTTTCGTTAAATATCTCAGGTTCTTAGTATATAGAGCATCTGTATTGTTCCTGTTATATAAACAGTAAATAAATCCTTTTTTAGCACTTCGTAGCATTATTTGAAACCCTAATCATTTTCAAAAGTATTAAAGAATGTAATCAAAATGGACAATCTTTTGTTGTTGTTGAATATTGCAGTGTTTATTCTAAATGATTTATCGGTGCACATATCTCACGCATCCCTATTATACACGAAACACTTTGGAAATGTGTCGTGTTGCAATGCATTTCCTCTCGAATGTATGTGATGTTAAAGTTTTAAGTGTGTTGTCTCCTCTTTTTCCTCCAGCTGATTGTTTCGACTGATAAGACGATGGCTGCGGAACGGCTGGTCTCGACGCTCTCGTTCGGAGGAGAAGTGCTTGTGTTCCAGTGCAAGAGTTTGAGCTCAAAAACCCGAGATCATCGCAAAGGCTCAGAAGTTTCTTTCCTCCGTCTTTCCTTCGATCAAACCTCGCAGACCTTCTCCGTTACAGATCATAACACACACCTGATCCACAAAGAGAACTCTTCGGAGACGCACGTCGTTCACTGCGCTTCTGCGTTCGATGTGCAACTGAGACAAAAAGTGCCTTGTGTTTTACTGAGAATATGCAAGAAAAGGACTTCAGCTTTTAAATACATGCTTTACTCCATATGTGCTTCCGTCGAAGGAAAGCTTCATGCTGAGTTCGCGTCACCGTACGAGATTAGAGACCATGTTTCAATATTGCAGGGTCCCACGTTGATTTGGAGTTATGAAAACTCAGTTTTCTATGTGTCGTCGGAGAGCGGCGGTGTAAAAGAAGTCCCGGTTCCTTTTAAATCGATCAAGTTTATTGGCGAACTTCCTCTTCGTAAAAGAAAAATAGTGGTTCAAGGCACTACGAATGATTCCTCTGATGTGAAAAACACACTTTATTTCATCGAAGACGCCGACGAACGCCGTGACGCCGCATGTTTCGTGCCGAACGCTTACGTCTCTGTGACGCAGTGCATGATGGTTCTCTCCGCGGAGGAAGATGGCGGATCGTTTAAGTCACGTGTTCTGGCGGCCACGAGCACGAGACAGCTGGTTCGCTTTGAGAACGGACTCCCTCGGGATGTGTGCGCTCTTCCGTACGAGCATCCGCTGAGCGTTCAGACGGTTCACACGCTGAGGAACGAGTGTCTCGTCGTCATGAGCTTCAGTCACGGGAACGTCTGCGCCGTGTGGAACCACACTTTCCAGGTCAGGGTTTTTTTTTGTGATTTAAAAGCATTAAAGGTGACATATTATGCCCCTTTTCACAAGATGTAATATACAGTCAAACCAAAATTTATTCAGACACCGTCAACATTTCTCACATTATCACAGTTTATTCGCTATAAGTTTAGAAAATCATAATAAAATATGACAAGAACTCATATTTTGAAATATGACAAGAAAATATTTGACTGGTTTTGTCCATCCTTCTGTTAGACTGTCTCACAAATGAATTATGTTGAATAAATTTTTGGTTTGACTGTAAATCTATGGTGTCCCCAGAATGTGTGTGTGAAATTTCAGCTCAAAATACCAGATTATTTATTACAGCTTGTCAAATTGGCCCTTTTTTGGGTGTGAGCAAAAACAAGCCGTTTTTGTGTGTGTCCCTTTAAATGCAAATGAGCTTTAGCTCCGCCTCCGTTCAGAAGAGGGCGGAGTCTTTACACGAGCTTCAGAAACTCCGGCAATAACAAAACAGGCGAACCTCACTCATCCAGAATCCCAGAATAACCAGTAGCGAGTGCAGCCTTACGGAGAGACTCAGGAAGAGTTTCTGAATGTTAGTGGAGACATTTCTGTAGTTGTTGTGGAGTTACATTGATCATCTCATCATCATGTTTAACTTCTCCACAAGTGTCCACAGTTCCTGAGGTGTTTATAAGACAGCGGTGACATGTTCTGGTCAATAGTGTTCAGTGCTCGTCTGTGCTCAACCACACAACAGTTTCAGGCTTTGCTGGATCTTCTGCCAGTGTGTTAGAACTGGTCTAGAACAAATGTCGGCTGGTGTGTGTAAACGTGCAGATTAAGGGCCGGTAATATTATAATAAGATCCTCTTCATACGTCAGAAGGAGAGCGAAATCTGATCGGCTTATTTTTTGACATGCTTGCAGAGAAAATATTATTTTAATTTTTTTAATTATTTTAATTCATATTACAGGATAAGGTTCTTAAAATTAGTTTTTTAACCTTATTAAAATTATACAATACTAAACAAAAATATTATTATTTCTGGTACCACTGAATTTAACGGTTTATTATTATTATTATTATTATTATCATAACTGTTATTCTATTATTAAATAATATTTTATACAAAATGACAGATAATTAAAAATAAATCATCTTTTTTATGTCTATTTATTGTATTATTAACGAAATAAATTAATAATACAATAAATAGACATAAAAAAAAACTATTGTGTGATTTTATTTATTTTGTATGTCTATTTATTGCATTATTAATTTATTTCGTTATTTTTAGTCATTATTTATTTATTTATAACTTTTTACTTTTTTGGTTTTATTTTTTTTAATTTTTTTTTACTATTGGTGTCCAATATCAGAACTTTTTAGGATTTTATTTATTTTCATGACTTTTTCAGGTCTAGAAATCACACTTTTGAAATCCCCTCATCCTGTCCAGGTTTTCCAAAACCGTGGAACATAAAATAAAAGACCAAATTAAATATGTCAGTCGTTGAGGTTACAAATTAAAATAAGGAGCATGATGTAATCTCGATTCTTAGCTGGTTTAGCTTTATTTTGTCTCATTGTAAATCATTTTAAGTCATTTTTCGGCCTGTTTAATAAACGATAAACATAAGCAGACTGTGGCTCTTTGAGAGCTTGTCCTGTCAGTCACAGCACAGGAGTTTATACTGTACAGGATTTACTATTAAAACCTGCATTTAAAGGTTAGCGTTTCCACCGGAACATTTCAAAGCAGAAGAAAATGTCAGATTATATATTATCTGTCTCGATGCATCGCAGCGTATGCTAATCCAGGAGCTCTTTCAAGAGACGAGAGGAACGTCTACACACAAACTGGAGTTAAACTTGTTAGTGTTATGTCTAATGTTTCAGTGTCCTGAAGTGTGTTGTGTGTGTGTGTCAGGTGGCGTGGTGTTGGACAGGAGTGTGTTCGCTGCTCGTCGACGACTTCGTGAGATGCGGGTCGGATCAGATGCTGCTCGTGTTTGAGGACCAGAATGCACCTGGAGATCTGCTCAGAAACTTCACGCTCACCGATCTGTGCGCCGTCACTTATTCTGTGCGTCAACGGTTTCATTTCTTAAGCTTTTGCTTCATTACACAACGTTTATATTGCACATCCAACTTGTTTAGCCTCTGTAGAGTTTGATCGAATGCACATATATTTATTAAAGTCCCCCTGTAGTCAATCATCTTATCCCTTAAAACTCATCTTTGATCACCAAAATGACATATTTAAATATTTAATCTTAATGTATTAAAATATCTTGAATGTAACTCGACACCCTCGCCTCATTTAGTATGCACGGTTCTATGAATATGCAAATGAGCCCCGCCTCCACTCACTCACTCAGCTCAGAGATCCACTGGTTGACGATCACACGTTGATCTGATTGGTTACAAGGTAGTTTGTGACGTCAGAAACACCAGCGATTTCAAAGCGTGTGTTTGAGACTGTCTTTGGTTCACTGCAGTTTTAAGGAGGAAATACTCAGCAATGCTGTCGACTTATGAACTTACACATGCTTTGTCTTAAAGCAGATTAAAAACACATCATAGACACATAAACTACATTAAAAGCTGGATTTACACCACAGGGGGACTTTAATTGTCATATGTCATTTGCAATCATGATAATGAACATTCTGAAACAAGTAGTAACATTTTAAAAAGTTCCATGAATAATGTATAAATAACGTTTTAACATGAGAACATTATTAAAGACCAGATAACTGAAGGAACATTCTAATAATGTTGCTGGAAGAACGTGTTATTAAACGGCTGCTCTGAAATCAGTATTCAGCAGCATTATATGTGTAATCTAACACAAAAACAGGCAATTATGTGACTTTCTGACTCATATTGACCCCAGATTGTGTCGATTTGAAACAAATTAACCATGTGATAAAGTACAAGACACTGACATCTGAGTTAAATGCTTTCTGTGTAATAAATGAATTTGCTCTTTGTTGAACCTGTAAGTGCTTTTCAGTGTGGAGGATCAGACGGAGCAGTCCTGAACACATCAGACACGGCGCAGGAGAACTTTCTTCTCACAGTTGAAGCGT
This sequence comes from Leuciscus idus, assembly GCA_021554675.1. Classification (NCBI taxonomy): domain Eukaryota; kingdom Metazoa; phylum Chordata; class Actinopteri; order Cypriniformes; family Leuciscidae; genus Leuciscus; species Leuciscus idus. Next base: position 49,347,550 of record CM038626.1, read on the forward strand.
TAGAGTCCAGACTGCAGGTAAATCAACTCCACTGACCAGATAAAGCTTCAGTGGGGTTCAGGACACAACTCTAGGCTTCTAGACTCATTTAAAGAACACTTTCTATACAAGGATATATGTTTCTAAGTACATTTACGAGCTGTTTAATTCATAAAATTGAATTAAAACCAAATTAATTGAAACTAAATGGTGGGAACCAATTGAAGGCTTTTCTTATAGACTCTTAATAAGTTTACTTTCTTCTAAAATGGAGATTATTATAAGAAATGCTCAAGCAAAGATGAAAAACTCAGTTTATACCATGGTCTGAGAAAACTCGATAAATAAAAGTATCATATAATGAATTTTAATCTGTTTTTCGATATGCATTGAGATATTCCTCTGAAATGTCTTCCTCTCTGCTGTTGTTCTTGGTGTGTTCTGACTTTAGAGCGGCCTGAACTTCCTTGAAGACCTTCAGAGAGACGTGGAGGTCAAAGACAGACTCATACTACAGTCATTAGTGGCCTTGACTGACCTGGTATCAGGACGAGAACATGTGATACTCCCTCCAGAACAGGTTCTTCAACTTTCATTGTAATATCAAAATAAAAATGAATTAAAGATGGCCTATTATAAAGTGTTGTCAGGCTCTACTAGAACAGGTTTTCCTGCTTGAATGTTGATTATTTTCCTCATATTCTCCATTGTTGCGGCTCCTCTCTTCCCAGTCTGTCAGTAACGCTCTGTTTACTTCCTGTCTCTATGAAGCCCCTCCTTCTGAAAAGCACACTGTGCTCTGATTGGTCGGCTGGAGCAGTGTGTTGTGATTGGTCGAGCGCTTCGAGTGTGTTTGGGAAATGCCCCGCCCCTTACCATAACCGCCAGTTTAACACACTACTAACTAACTCAACCAGGCCGCGCCCCTTTATTCTGCGTATGAATTATTATAATGAGGAATATTGTGACGTGTTCGTTCCCGGAAGAAACTCAAGACTAATGGAGGCGTTTCAGGAGTTCAGAAACACTGATATAGAGAATAACTCACTTTTTAATGCTGTAACATCAACATTACACACTGAAGACAGATGTAAACGTTAAAAATCATAATAAGACCGCTTTAAGACTAGTGAAAGATGTCTTCAACTGGTTCTTGAAGGTCATGTTTGATCCACCGCTGAACATCAGAGACAGTGAAGGTTCTGGAAAGTGACTTTGTTTCTTGTTGTAATGGAGGGACTTTTTAATGCTCAAACATCAACATCACACACTAAACACAGATGAACATGAGGAAGAAGCAGAATAGGTGCTCTTTAAAAAGTGCTGAAATTTAAAGTCAACACTTAAACACACTTTTTATACCCGGTTTGTCTGTATCTGTGACGTAGGAAGGGCTTGTTTCTCTGTGGGATGAAGATGATGATGCTGGAGATGAAGAGCTTGATGTCTTGGATGATGGGATGGAGACTGAATGTGCCGAAGCTCTTCTGAAAGTGGACAGGGTTTGGCAGAGAGTCATTGGACAGAGTTTGATCGTCGGTTTCGTTCTGAAACCCATGAATAACACGTATGTCACTCCTGTCACGCCGATCACGACATTTAAGTCTTTAAAAATCAATCCTAAGATTAATAATCAAGGCGTATTCTACAATGATTTTCACTAAAGGATGAATCAGATTTAATCTTTTTTTGTTTACACTACTGTATGTTTTTGAAAGGCTCTTCTGCTCAACAAAGCTGCATTTATTTGATCAAAAATACAGTAAAAATTCTGAAATATTCTTATAATGTAAATCATCTGTTCTCTATGTGAATATATAGTAAAGTGTAATTTATTCCTGTGATCAAAGCTGAAAATACTCTGTGTTCGGGCCAATTACCAAGATCAGAGCCCTCTCCCCGGACAGCACGCCAAATACGTTTACCAATTTAATCTATCCGACTTATTTGTAAGTGTGAACTTGTGAAATGAGTAATGGGTGTGTTTTGGGATTTACGTGCGTTAAACCAATCAGAGTCTCATCTCCCATTCCCTTTAAATGCCAGTTGCGCTCCCCATGGCGGATTCGCTATTTACACGACGGAGTGGAAAGACCGAACTCGTCTCCAGAGCGCAAACGGATCTGCTCGTGCGCGAGGTCAAAGTGCGCAACAGAACATCTACGGGTCAAGCCGGATTCACCATATCTTTATACACAATAATCATCTTTTACATTGTAATCCTTTTATTTAAAATATTTGGCATGTTTGTGTGTTTCTGTGCGTCCCTGTGTGTGTAATAAGCAGAGTGTGTGTAATAAGCAGAGTGTGTGTAATAAGCAGAGTGTGTGTGTAATAAGCAGAGTGTGTGTAATAAGAAGAGTGTGTGTGTTCTGGACCCGCCTATAGGCACACATTACTAATGCGCTCTTTAGACCAGGTTCAGTCGGTCAATGTCTCAGTCTATTTCTGTTTCTCAAAATAGCAACGCTCAACAATGCGCCAGAACACACACTTGTTCTCAGACCAGCAGTTCATGAGCCGCAAATGCATTTGCTATTTAAACAATGCGGCGCAGGACGTGAAAATGAAAAGTGCGTCGGGCTGAAACTAGCAAAACACACTTGCGTCGCGCTTGGCGCTGCATTGCTCCGGGTGTGAGATAGGGGCCCTGAATGCATCAATATCAAGACATATAATAACAGCTTTGTCTCTTCCGTCAGGTCTGTAATGAACATGAGCGTTTCAGTCGTGGATTCTGGAGCCGCTCCCGTTATAAACACTAAGATCCTGCCGTTTCTGGAGTCAGATGTGTGTGTTGCTCACGGCCCGTTTGATGAGGAGACGAAGATCAGACGCTCTGAGTGTCCCGGACCAACACTTGCTCTGGTCGCCGTCACTGATTTGCCTCCTTTATTAACCTCAGGCTGCGTCAGATGTCCCATCATGCTCCATTACAGCACCAGAGAATCATCCGGGTCTTCTCGGGTTTCTCAGTTCTGCGGGCAAATCTCAGTGGATCTCAAAGATATTTCCATGGGGAAGTTTAATCCGCGTCTGTTACAGGACAGCAAACTCAACACAGGTCAGATCCGTAAAGCATTAGTTCACTTCAGAGTTAAAGTTTCCTGATAATTTACTCTCCCTCCACGTCATCCAAGATGTTATAGTGACTTCAATGGGGTCCAACGAGTTGAAGGTCCAAAAGTGTGTGTGTGTGTGTGTGTGTGTGTTCAGACGAGGCCAGAGAAGACCTGCTCAGTCTGACTGCGCTGTTGGACTCCTGGTTGTTCCTCATCGAGTGTCCGGATCACACACTGGCGGATGTTCAGGGGTTTCTTCACGAGTCTCTGTGTGTTTCGGTGCTGGACGTCGACCCGCGGGTCATCGCTGACCCCACTGACCTCAGGCTCTTCCACTGGGACCAGAGATCCCCGTTCCAGGCGCTGTTGAGCGTCCAGTGCAGGTGAAGACATCAGTGTGTGTCCGTTCATGAAAATACAAAAACACATCAACAATACAGTACAGGCCAAAAGTTTAGAAACATTACTATTTTTTATGTTTTTGAAAGAAGTTTCTTCTGCTCATCAAGCCTGCATTTATTTGATCAAAAATACTGGAAAAAAATGTAATATTGTGATATATTATTACAATTCAAAATAATTGGTTTTCAATTTATTATACAGGGTGGGCCATTTATATGGATACACCGCAACAACATGGGAATGGCTGGTGACACCAAAGTCCCGTTTGTGGCACACCAGTACATATGAGGGGGCAAACTCCTCAAGATGGGTGGTGACCATGACATATACTAATGTGCCACAAACAGGACCTCAATATCACCAACCACTCCCATGCCACCACGGTGTATCCATATAAATGGCCCACCCTGTACTTTAAATGATCATTTATTTCTGTGATGCAAAGCTGAATTTTCAGGATCATTACTCCAGTCTATCACATGATCCTTTAGAAATCATTCTAATATTCTGATTTATTATGAGTGTTGGACACAGTTCTGCTGCTTAATATTTTTTCATAACCTGTGATACTTTTTTAGGATGATGAATAAAAAGTAAAAATAAAAAAAAGAAGAAGCAAATGTTTTAAAAATAGAAATCTTTTGTAACAGCAATATACACGACTGGTCAGTCCTTTGGGGTCAGTCATTTTTTTCTTTCTTTTTTTGAAATAAATCAATACTTTTATTCAGCAAGGATGTGTTAAATTGATAAAAAGTGATAGTAAAGAAGATTTATATTATTAGAAAATATTTTTTCATTTTGAATAAATGCAGTTCTTTTTAACCTTTTATTCATCAAATATATTAGTCAGCAGAACTGTGTCCAACACTCATAATAAATCAGAATATTAGAATGATTTCTAAAGGATCATGTGATAGACTGGAGTAATGATCCTGAAAATTCAGCTTTGCATCACAGAAATAAATGATAATTTAAAGTATAATAAATTGAAAACCAATTATTTTGAATTGTAATAATATATCACAATATTACATTTTTTTTCTGTATTTTTGATCAAATAAATGCAGGCTTGATGAGCAGAAGAAACTTCTTTCAAAAACATAAAAAATAGTAATGTTTCCAAACTTTTGGCCTGTACTGTATATATGACTATAAATGAACAACATATTCACGATCTTGAGAACCTCTTTGAAACAGAATTGATGCGATGTGTTTTCCTCCTCCACAGGGACGACCTGCGTTTGCTGCAGTTCCTGCACTCGCTGTGTGACTTCCTGCCTGCGTCGCATCATATCCGGTTTCTGGAGACCCCGAGGTCACGCGGACCCGGGCCGGATCTGGGCCGGACTCTGGAGACGGAGATCAACACTGTAATACAGGAGCTGTCGTTCGTGCTCCAGTGTGGAGAGAGAGGAATGACGGGACCGGAGGAATCAGACACTGAATCCTCAGAGCCGCTCCAGAGGCGGAGGGAGGCGTGGCTTAAGGAACGGGGGCGGAGCCACACGAGGCTCCGCCCCCTGGTGGACGGCTCCGCCTACAGCAGACTCGTGGAGCGGATGATTGACAGGCAGCTGGACACTGATGAAGTCGCTCTGATGGAAGCGGCTCGTCTGTAGGTAAAGGAACACATCGCTGTCAAGCTTTAAACTTGTACAATTAAATTGCTTTTGTTCCTCCGGTTTTTATATGGATAATGTTTGTAATAGTATGATAATGTAATGACTAGAGTTGGGAATCGAAAATGAATCGGTCAGGAATCAGATACTTGTTATAAAATTACGATTTTGATTTCTTTGTGAGCATTTCAATATGACTTTAAAACATTGAAGCGCAAGAGACTCATGTGTATCAGTATATTGGATCCGTGCAGCTCTTAAAGTGACAGCAGCCTAATATTCCCGCTCTATAATAACACTAATATTCCCGCTCTATAATAACACTAATCAAACTACAGAAGACAGAGAAAATTCTCTCGTTCTTCACTGAATAACTTTTGTAACTATATTTGTAATGTATATTTTATTTATAAAGTGCAGTTATTTCAGTTTCTGCACCTGAAAATCTTAAAACTCTGTTTATTTCAATCGTATCTTTGTTCAGTTGTGTCTATTTGTTGCGATCGCTATTTATTTATTATTTTTTTTTTTCTGAGTGTTTATTGTCTTTAATAATGCTTGAAGTTTATATTAGTTGGGCTAGTTGTTCTTCTGTGGTGTTTTTAAACCACAGGCAAACGTTCCTTGTGTAAGTGTTCTTTATCCTGATGATTTCTAATCATGATATTCAACTACAATTAAAAGTGAATTAAATATGAATGATATCCAAGGTTTTTTGGAATCGAAACGTTAAAGTTCAAACGAGACCCGACCCTAGTAATGACCAGTTCAGAAGCTCTACAGAAGACGTGTCCTTACTCAGATCAGACCAGTTTAAGTTCTGTCGACAATTACACTTTTTTGATGTTTTTAGGATCAATTATAGGGTTTGATATCATACCGGTTTGAAATGATGAAAGTGTGATTAAATGTGACAGAATTGACATTTTTTATTGAATTATTCTTTTTAAAACAACTTGGTAAAGATGCAGGAAAAGCATGAGGAACATCACAAATAATAAAAATACCCATGTTACTTTGCACTTTCTCTAGGAAGGAAAGACTGAAGTGGTTGTTCTGTGTGTTCCAGCTCGGCCTCGCTCCAGAACTCGAGTCTCGAGTCTTCTCTTCAGACTCTAATCCTCCAACACTTCTGTGACATCTCCACACGACCCCGTCGCTCCTGCAGGGGGACTCGTGATGAAACATGTTCAGATCATCCATATCTGGCCTTCACCTACAGGAAATGTGTGTGTTTACTGTTCACAATAAATAAAAAGCTTTTTGTTTTGCATTGAAGACCTTATACATGTGTTCAAAGTTGTAAAGAAAGCAAATATTATTGGACTGTTTTACCAAAATATACTGTTTTATTCTTTCTACTTCAAAATGTCTCATTTTATTCAGTGTCGCAAATTTACATATATAAATACATGTGTGTGTGTGTGTGTGTGTGTGTGATATACACGTATATACACACACATATATGTACATACATACACACACACATATATACATACATGCACACACCTATATACACTCACACATGTACATATATACACACCCCTATACACACACATATCTATATGCATACACACACCTATTTATATATATATATACACACACACACACACACATATCTGCATACATACACACCTATATACAGTATATATACACAAAACACACACATATCCACATACATAGACGCCTATATATACATTCATACACACACATGTACATACATATATATATATAGATAGATATATTTATTCAAACATACATACAGATTATTGTAAAGCATTACTGTTAAATGCAAACGGTTCTGACTGCAAAAAACTCTGACAAATGTCAGTTTGTTCGGTGTTTCTCTGAGTTGATTGCATCAAATGTTTGATTATTTAGTGTGTTTGTTTGCTGTTGCTATTCCTGTCAGTAATCACCCTCCTGATGTGCTGTTTAATAACAGTCCACACGCGTCTCACTTAATCTGTGCACTTCATTTCATCTGCCAGACTCTCTGACACCGACGAGATAACCCGTGTGTTCAGACAGACCACAGCAAATATTCATAATCATCCACTTCAAGTGTCCTCGCAGCTGCCAGCGTTACCATGGAGACCAGCATCCGTCTCCGCCTGGAGATCGTGTCTGAGATCCGTCAGGATGGTGAGTGTGAGGGTCTTGGAATGTTTTTATTTTTTGAAGAATTTCTTTGTTGCATTTATTAGTTGAAAATCCAGCATTTTCACTGTAATAAGTTTTAGTTTGACTATTTAAAGACTATACATTAAAAACATTATATACATATATATGGCTTAGGCATGTTAATATCCCCCCCCCCCCCCCCCACACCCCACACACACCACACACACTACAGCAAAAGATAGAAATAACTGACTTAAAATGTCATATTAACATGCCTAAGATTTTTGCACAGCACATACACACACATATATATATCTGACACACTATCAATTCAAAAGTTTGGGGTCATTAGGTTTTTTTTAAATTAATTAATACTTTTATTAGGCAAGGACACATTAAATTGATCAAAAGTGACGGTAATTTAATTTATTCACTGTATCAAATAAACACCTAGGCTTGTGTTTGTTCTCTACAAAGAGAGTTGTAAAGTAAGCAGATCTAGCCGGTTTTAAGGCTTTTCTGTATGCAGTGACGCTTTCCTTCCACAAAATGCGACATACCTCTAGTTTAGTTTTCCTCCAGCTGTGCTCCCTGTTATCGGGCGCTCTCGTGTGCTCGTTCACCGCGGCATACGACTATCCTTAATCTTCTTCAAGCGCAAAAGAGCTACTGTTCTGGAAACGAATAGTTTCTGTCACAACTTCGAGTTCTTCTCAGCCATCTGGTAAATAACGACTATATTATGACTAAATAACGACTATGATTTTATCACTGTACATAACGACTATCAGTTTTAGTCGACTATCAGTATCAGTTTTAATTGACTAATTAAAGAGTATGCATCAAAAATATGTATATAATATTTTATTACTTGTATCAAGTTTCCAAGATATTGTAATAAATTAAAAATGTATTCTATTTTTATTAATTTTTTCTGTGTCCTTAATATCACTTTCCATCCAAACATGCCAGAAAAAAAAACAAAAAAAACCAACAAAAAAAACAGTTCCCTAATGACATTATCCTGCAGGAAGTGACATCATTTTGTTTGTTCGACCTGTTGGATCAAATTATGGCACAGATCAGTTTGAGATCAAAATGAAACTTTGGCTCAACATTATTCATTTTCTTTTCATCCTGTAAATAACCAAGTTGTAATTCATAAAGTGTCTAATATGTACATGCTTTTAGAGCAGGAATAATCCAGACACTTTAAACTCTTATTCTGGTGAACTAGTTTATCTTAAACTCTTAAGGGTTAACAGTAACAGTAGTTATTTCATCATTAAACTGTTGCAAACTCAGTTTCTCAGCTTGAGTCACAAGATGATGCAACATTGATCAGATGATCTGAGAGGATATAACATTAATGTTCCTCTGCTTTAGTCTGGTTTACTCCTGCTGGAAGATGCTGGAATTACACCATCTCTCTCCATTGACAGCCACTCAAAAGTTTAATTCTGATTAAATACATTTTTATGCAACTGCAAAACCACAAATATTTTAAATGTTTTGAAGGCTCTTAAAAAGTTAAATGGATTAAAGGTTTTTGCAATATTTGTATTACCTAGCAATTTTTTTAAATAATTGACTCAGTAGACTTGAAATATGAAAATGTTCTTCAGCATATGCAGCATTTAATAGGTTATGCCATTTGATTATGCGTCACAGAAAACACATCGTACCGTACATGAGAGACAACGTGATAAAGATCTCCACTATTATGTGCTCTTTAAAATACAAAGAAATTGAGACGACAGTGTGTGTGTGTGTGTGTGTGTGTGTGTGTGTGTGTGTGTGTGTGTGTGTGTAAAAAACACATTATATATTTACCGGTAAATATTATTTTACATTTAAATTTTTTTAATTGTAGATAATATGTATTATATATATGTATTTAATGTAGTGTAATATATATATATATATTTAAAAATTACTTATATTAAATTGTAAAATAAATATATAAATATTACAATTTAATGTCTTTTAAACATGTATTTTCAAATAATAATATATTTTTAATACATTTTTTTCATTAATTTGTAATTTGGTTATATTTCCTGACTTTTCTAACATTTTATAGTACATTATTTAATAACATATATTTTAATATTTCTTTTGATTTTTGGATGAAATATAACCTGAACATTGGTGTGTTTAGTGAGATTTGGATATATGGTGTGTGTGTGTGCAGTAAATGTGCAGCTGTGTGTAGAAAGAGGAGGAGAGTGACGACTCGATTCATAAAAACTATCAAGATCCAAAAGACAATCATATAAAACAGTGTCTTTCGTATGAAACCTTTCAACAACAACAACACAAACTGATCACGTACACGTCAGATATTCACATTAAATCGATAAAAGTCTTCGGTTTTCATAACTAGACTTTCCTGGCGCTCTCGTGTCGGATGATCTTGTATGTGATCCAGTAAAAGACGTTAAAGATCAGGAACACCATGGGGAACGCGGCTCGGGAAACGGTGTCGATCCGCTTGGCTCGGTCCACAAACTTCTTCCGGTTCGGCTCCGAGTCCTTCGGGATTGACGGCTCCTGAATGGCGTTGGTCGCGGGGCTTTTGTTGTAGCCGAAGTGCAGGCGGCCATCTTGTAACTCTTCCTCCTGGGTGTTCAGGAATAAAGAGGGAATTTGTGTTATAGGGATAATGTAGATCCAGCCGGTTGTTATCTCAGAATAAACCCCTTCAGGTGTGTGTGTGTGTGTGTGTGTGATAACATGACACGTAAATACTCCAGCGCCAGTACCTGGTTGACCTCTCCGGTGTCTGTATTGCACCCGCGGACACCGATCAAATAAGAAGACGACGCAGCGCGCGCCCGAATAGCGCGCCAGCTGATCTGAGAAGAACATTATCTGAGCGAGAGAGTGAAACACTCTGTCCACACCCGAAAAAAATTAAGCTCGCCAGTATGGGAGTTCTTCGGCTTCAAAGAAAACATCTCCTTAAAGGGGGTCGCACACCGGGCGAGAAGCACACGTCTTTAAAATTCGAACACATTCTCTATGAGTGTACACTAACCGGCGGTGCCATTCGGCGTCTGTCCGCGGCGCCCAGCAACTGCGCCCAGCAACGGCTCAAAATCCGGCCGCGACACAAAGCGCCATTTAGCCTACATAGTTTTATATTAATAAAACTATATTTATATTATAGTTTATACTATATTTATATTATAGCGAGTGCGAGTGTGTAGCGAGTGTGTAGCGAGTGTGTTGCGAGTGTAGCGAGTGTGTAGCGTGTGTAGCGAGTGTAGCGAGTGTGTAGCGAGTGTATAGCGAGTGTGTTGCGAGTGTGTAGCGAGTGTATAGCGAGTGTGTAGCGAGTGTGTAGCGAGTGTATAGCGAGTGTGTTGCGAGTGTGTAGCGAGTGTGTAGCGAGTGTGTTGCGAGTGTGTAGCGAGTGTGTAGCGAGTGTATAGCGAGTGTGTAGCGAGTGTATAGCGAGTGTGTAGCGAGTGTGTAGCGAGTGTGTTGCGAGTGTGTAGCGAGTGTGTAGCGAGTGTATAGCGAGTGTGTAGCGAGTGTATAGCGAGTGTGTAGCGAGTGTGTAGCGAGTGTGTAGCGAGTGTATAGCGAGTGTGTAGCGAGTGTATAGCGCTGCTGACTTCAGTGACCCGCTTTATGTGAGGAACAGACCAAAAGTTATGCTGTTATTCTTTGAACATTTTTCCTTTATGATCATATATATTCAAATATGTCATATGAAAATTCATTACATCAAGTTTGAGCAAGATTTTGAGCAAATAACAACTTAAATGTGTTCCTCACAGAAAGCATCATATGACAATTATAGATAATGTATGTAATTTTTATTTTATAAATATAATATTATTTTATAATATATTTATAAAATAAAAAAATATATATATTTTTTATAAATTATGTGCTGTAATTCACAATTTTGTAAAATTGACTTTAGAAGACTAAATCATGTTTAAAAATATTAATTTACTTATTTATTATAATACACACATACAGTATAATATATTATATATATATATATATATACATGCATACACACAAATATATATATATAATGTATGTAATTTTTATTAATATTATTTTATAATATATTTATCAAATAAAAATTCATTTTTTTCTAATTTAATACATAATTTATGTGCTGTAATTTATAATAAAATTTGAAATTATACAAATTAATTTTTATTTTATAAAAATAAATATTATTTTATCATATATTTATTAAATATAAATTAATATATATTTTTATGAATTTAATTCATAATTTATGTGGTGTGATTTATAATATTAAATTCTAAAAATATATTTTTTATTTTATTACAATATGTCTATTAAATCTTATTTTTATTTTTAAAAAAATGTTTATTTATTTAAAATATATATTATTATTTATTTATTTACCTAGAACATTTAGTATATTAAAGCAGTGTTGTTCATGAACAAATGAAACATTTTTATATACTGAATAATAACAGGTTTTGACCAATGAACATTTTGAACAAAATAAATAAAGTTTTAAATAATCAAATAAATCCTTGAATCAGTTTCGAATTAATTCACAGAAATAAATCAAACTTACCAACTCTAATGGAGAATTTGCAATCATGTATTAGCATATTACTAATTTTAATTCGCTAATCAATATTTTACCAGCTCTAATTACCATAAATAAGCAGTAAAGTCCAACTTTTAAAAAAACAAAACCTGAAAATGCATGAATTATCATTTATTATCACTCACACATCAGATGTTTGAAGCATCATATGACTCATATGAAGTCTAATAAAGCGCAATACTTTTATGATTGTTTTATGATAGTGTGTTTTTGTGCATTTAACTGGATGGAAAACAGCTTCTTCTGACTAACATCTCGTTAGCGTTCCAGAGAGGAAATAAACGAGTGAATGACGACAAGCTTTAATCACTGGATAAATTATTCCTTTAATGTTATTTTTGTCCCATTGGAGATTCATTTCAGCCCCAAATATGAGCAATTCTTCCACATGTTTGTGAATAATTAACGAGTAAACACTGACTGGATGAAACCGCCTCGAGATGTTGAAGTAAACGGCGCTTATGAAGCGTTTGAGTGATTTGTAATTGACTCTGGTGTTAATGCACCGCTCGTTAAAGCTGGCGACGCTAATGTCGTCTTTAAACCAGTGTCTTCAGTCACACACTGCAAAACATGCTTTTCTTACTCAGTGTGTTTGTCTTGTTTCCAGTCCAAATATCTACAAATCAAGATGGATTTACTGAAGTAGTAAAATTCCATTAGACATTATGTCTAGTTTTCTGGGGGGGAAAATCTAGATTAAGTGAGTTTTTGCTTAAAACAAGCAAAATGATCTGCCAACAGGGTAAGAAAAATAATCTTGTTTCTGTTTGAATTAACATGATCTTTTCTGACCCCATTGGCAGATCATTTATCTTGTTTTAAGAATATGAGTGTGTTCCCGAGTTTCGGCACCTTGGTGTGTCTCCTCTGCCTGCGCTTGAACATGAGTGTGTGTCGCACCTTGGTGCGTCGCCTCTGCCTGCGCTTGAGCATGAGTGTGTGTCGGCACCTTGGTGTGTCTCCTCTGCCTGCGCTTGAACATGAGTGTGTGTCGCACCTTGGTGCGTCGCCTCTGCCTGCGCTTGAGCATGAGTGTGTGTCGCACCTTGGTGTGTCTCCTCTGCCTGCGCTTGAACATGTGTGTGTGTCGCACCTTGGTGTGTCTCCTCTGCCTGCGCTTGAACATGAGTGTGTGTCGGCACCTTGGTGCGTCGCCTCTGCCTGCGCTTGAGCATGAGTGTGTGTCGGCACCTTGGTGTGTCTCCTCTGCCTGCGCTTGAGCATGAGTGTGTGTCGGCACCTTGGTGTGTCTCCTCTGCCTGCGCTTGAACATGAGTGTGTGTCGCACCTTGGTGTGTCTCCTCTGCCTGCGCTTGAACATGAGTGTGTGTCGCACCTTGGTGTGTCTCCTCTGCCTGCGCTTGAGCATGAGTGTGTGTCGCACCTTGGTGTGTCGCCTCTGCCTGCGCTTGAGCATGAGTGTGTGTCGCACCTTGGTGTGTCTCCTCTGCCTGCGCTTGAACATGTGTGTGTGTCGCACCTTGGTGTGTCTCCTCTGCCTGCGCTTGAACATGAGTGTGTGTCGCACCTTGGTGTGTCTCCTCTGCCTGCGCTTGAACATGAGTGTGTGTCGCACCTTGGTGTGTCTCCTCTGACTGCGCTTGAACATGAGTGTGTGTCGGCACCTTGGTGTGTCTCCTCTGCCTGTGCTTGAACATGAGTGTGTGTCGCACCTTGGTGTGTCGCCTCTGCCTGCGCTTGAACATGAGTGTGTGTCGCACCTTGGTGTGTCTCCTCTGCCTGCGCTTGAACATGAGTGTGTGTTGGCACCTTGGTGTGTCTCCTCTGCCTGCGCTTGAGCATGAGTGTGTGTCGGCACCTTGGTGTGTCTCCTCTGCCTGCACTTGAGCATGAGTGTGTGTCGGCACCTTGGTGTGTCTCCTCTGCCTGCTCTTGAACATGAGTGTGTGTCGCACCTTGGTGTGTCTCCTCTGCCTGCGCTTGAACATGAGTGTGTGTCGCACCTTGGTGTGTCTCCTCTGCCTGCGCTTGAACATGAGTGTGTGTCGCACCTTGGTGTGTCTCCTCTGGCTGCGCTTGAACATGAGTGTGTGTCGCACCTTGGTGTGTCGCCTCTGCCTGCGCTTGAGCATGTGTGTGTGTCGCACCTTGGTGTGTCTCCTCTGCCTGCGCTTGAGCATGAGTGTGTGTCGCACCTTGGTGTGTCTCCTCTGCCTGCGCTTGAACATGAGTGTGTGTCGCACCTTGGTGTGTCTCCTCTGCCTGCGCTTGAACATGAGTGTGTGTCGCACCTTGGTGTGTCTCCTCTGCCTGCGCTTGAACATGAGTGTGTGTCGCACCTTGGTGTGTCTCCTCTGCCTGCGCTTGAACATGAGTGTGTGTCGCACCTTGGTGTGTCGCCTCTGCCTGCGCTTGAGCATGAGTGTGTGTCGCACCTTGGTGTGTCTCCTCTGCCTGCGCTTGAGCATGAGTGTGTGTCGCACCTTGGTGTGTCGTCTCTGCCTGCGCTTGAACATGAGTGTGTGTCGGCACCTTGGTGTGTCTCCTCTGCCTGTGCTTGAACATGAGTGTGTGTCGGCACCTTGGTGTGTCTCCTCTGCCTGTGCTTGAACATGAGTGTGTGTCGCACCTTGCTGTGTCTCCTCTGCCTGTGCTTGAACATGAGTGTGTGTCGCACCTTGGTGTGTCTCCTCTGCCTGCGCTTGAGCATGAGTGTGTGTCGCACCTTGGTGTGTCGTCTCTGCCTGCGCTTGAACATGAGTGTGTGTCGGCACCTTGGTGTGTCTCCTCTGCCTGTGCTTGAACATGAGTGTGTGTCGCACCTTGGTGTGTCTCCTCTGCCTGTGCTTGAACATGAGTGTGTGTCGCACCTTGGTGTGTCCCCTCTGCCTGCGCTTGAACATGAGTGTGTGTCGGCACCTTGGTGTGTCTCCTCTGCCTGTGCTTGAACATGAGTGTGTGTCGCACCTTGGTGTGTCTCCTCTGCCTGTGCTTGAACATGAGTGTGTGTCGCACCTTGGTGTGTCTCCTCTGCCTGTGCTTGAACATGAGTGTGTGTCGGCACCTTGGTGTGTCTCCTCTGCCTGTGCTTGAACATGAGTGTGTGTCGCACCTTGGTGTGTCTCCTCTGCCTGTGCTTGAACATGAGTGTGTGTCGCATCTTGGTGTGTCTCCTCTGCCTGTGCTTGAACATGAGTGTGTGTCGCACCTTGGTGTGTCTCCTCTGCCTGCGCTTGAACATGAGTGTGTGTCGGCACCTTGGTGTGTCTCCTCTGCCTGCGCTTGAACATGAGTGTGTGTCGCACCTTGGTGTGTCGTCTCTGCCTGCGCTTGAACATGAGTGTGTGTCGGCACCTTGGTGTGTCTCCTCTGCCTGTGCTTGAACATGAGTGTGTGTCGCACCTTGGTGTGTCTCCTCTGCCTGTGCTTGAACATGAGTGTGTGTCGCACCTTGGTGTGTCCCCTCTGCCTGCGCTTGAACATGAGTGTGTGTCGGCACCTTGGTGTGTCTCCTCTGCCTGTGCTTGAACATGAGTGTGTGTCGCACCTTGGTGTGTCTCCTCTGCCTGTGCTTGAACATGAGTGTGTGTCGGCACCTTGGTGTGTCTCCTCTGCCTGTGCTTGAACATGAGTGTGTGTCGCACCTTGGTGTGTCTCCTCTGCCTGTGCTTGAACATGAGTGTGTGTCGCATCTTGGTGTGTCTCCTCTGCCTGTGCTTGAACATGAGTGTGTGTCGCACCTTGGTGTGTCTCCTCTGCCTGCGCTTGAACATGAGTGTGTGTCGGCACCTTGGTGTGTCGCCTCTGCCTGCGCTTGAGCATGAGTGTGTGTCGGCACCTTGGTGTGTCTCCTCTGCCTGCGCTTGAGCATGAGTGTGTGTCGCACCTTGGTGTGTCTCCTCTGCCTGTGCTTGACCATGAGTGTGTGTCGGCACCTTGGTGTGTCTCCTCTGGCTGCGCTTGAACATGAGTGTGTGTCGCACCTTGGTGTGTCGCCTCTGCCTGCGCTTGAGCATGTGTGTGTGTCGCACCTTGGTGTGTCTCCTCTGCCTGCGCTTGAGCATGAGTGTGTGTCGCACCTTGGTGTGTCTCCTCTGCCTGCGCTTGAACATGAGTGTGTGTCGCACCTTGGTGTGTCTCCTCTGCCTGCGCTTGAACATGAGTGTGTGTCGCACCTTGGTGTGTCTCCTCTGCCTGCGCTTGAACATGAGTGTGTGTCGCACCTTGGTGTGTCTCCTCTGCCTGTGCTTGAACATGAGTGTGTGTCGCACCTTGGTGTGTCTCCTCTGCCTGTGCTTGAACATGAGTGTGTGTCGCACCTTGGTGTGTCCCCTCTGCCTGCGCTTGAACATGAGTGTGTGTCGGCACCTTGGTGTGTCTCCTCTGCCTGTGCTTGAACATGAGTGTGTGTCGGCACCTTGGTGTGTCTCCTCTGCCTGTGCTTGAACATGAGTGTGTGTCGCACCTTGGTGTGTCTCCTCTGCCTGTGCTTGAACATGAGTGTGTGTCGCACCTTGGTGTGTCTCCTCTGCCTGTGCTTGAACATGAGTGTGTGTCGCACCTTGGTGTGTTTCCTCTGCCTGTGCTTGAACATGAGTGTGTGTCGCATCTTGGTGTGTCTCCTCTGCCTGTGCTTGAACATGAGTGTGTGTCGCACCTTGGTGTGTCTCCTCTGCCTGTGCTTGAACATGAGTGTGTGTCGCATCTTGGTGTGTCTCCTCTGCCTGTGCTTGAACATGAGTGTGTGTCGCACCTTGGTGTGTCTCCTCTGCCTGCGCTTGAACATGAGTGTGTGTCGGCACCTTGGTGTGTCGCCTCTGCCTGCGCTTGAGCATGAGTGTGTGTCGGCACCTTGGTGTGTCTCCTCTGCCTGCGCTTGAGCATGAGTGTGTGTCGCACCTTGGTGTGTCTCCTCTGCCTGTGCTTGACCATGAGTGTGTGTCGGCACCTTGGTGTGTCTCCTCTGCCTGCGCTTGAGCATGAGTGTGTGTCGGCACCTTGGTGTGTCTCCTCTGCCTGCGCTTGAACATGAGTGTGTGTCGCACCTTGGTGTGTCTCCTCTGCCTGCGCTTGAACATGAGTGTGTGTCGCACCTTGGTGTGTCTCCTCTGCCTGCGCTTGAGCATGAGTGTGTGTCGCACCTTGGTGTGTCTCCTCTGCCTGTGCTTGAACATGAGTGTGTGTCGCACCTTGGTGTGTCTCCTCTGCCTGTGCTTGAACATGAGTGTGTGTCGGCACCTTGGTGTGTCTCCTCTGCCTGTGCTTGAACATGAGTGTGTGTCGCACCTTGGTGTGTCTCCTCTGCCTGTGCTTGAACATGAGTGTGTGTCGCACCTTGGTGTGTCTCCTCTGCCTGTGCTTGAACATGAGTGTGTGTCGGCACCTTGGTGTGTCTCCTCTGCCTGTGCTTGAACATGAGTGTGTGTCGCACCTTGGTGTGTCTCCTCTGCCTGTGCTTGAACATGAGTGTGTGTCGCACCTTGGTGTGTCCCCTCTGCCTGCGCTTGAACATGAGTGTGTGTCGGCACCTTGGTGTGTCTCCTCTGCCTGTGCTTGAACATGAGTGTGTGTCGGCACCTTGGTGTGTCTCCTCTGCCTGTGCTTGAACATGAGTGTGTGTCGCACCTTGGTGTGTCTCCTCTGCCTGTGCTTGAACATGAGTGTGTGTCGCACCTTGGTGTGTCTCCTCTGCCTGTGCTTGAACATGAGTGTGTGTCGGCACCTTGGTGTGTCTCCTCTGCCTGTGCTTGAACATGAGTGTGTGTCGCACCTTGGTGTGTCTCCTCTGCCTGTGCTTGAACATGAGTGTGTGTCGCATCTTGGTGTGTCTCCTCTGCCTGTGCTTGAACATGAGTGTGTGTCGCACCTTGGTGTGTCTCCTCTGCCTGCGCTTGAACATGAGTGTGTGTCGGCACCTTGGTGTGTCTCCTCTGCCTGTGCTTGAACATGAGTGTGTGTCGCACCTTGGTGTGTCGTCTCTGCCTGCGCTTGAACATGAGTGTGTGTCGGCACCTTGGTGTGTCTCCTCTGCCTGTGCTTGAACATGAGTGTGTGTCGCACCTTGGTGTGTCTCCTCTGCCTGTGCTTGAACATGAGTGTGTGTCGCACCTTGGTGTGTCCCCTCTGCCTGCGCTTGAACATGAGTGTGTGTCGGCACCTTGGTGTGTCTCCTCTGCCTGTGCTTGAACATGAGTGTGTGTCGCACCTTGGTGTGTCTCCTCTGCCTGTGCTTGAACATGAGTGTGTGTCGCACCTTGGTGTGTCTCCTCTGCCTGTGCTTGAACATGAGTGCGTGTCGGCACCTTGGTGTGTCTCCTCTGCCTGTGCTTGAACATGAGTGTGTGTCGCACCTTGGTGTGTCTCCTCTGCCTGTGCTTGAACATGAGTGTGTGTCGCATCTTGGTGTGTCTCCTCTGCCTGTGCTTGAACATGAGTGTGTGTCGCACCTTGGTGTGTCTCCTCTGCCTGCGCTTGAACATGAGTGTGTGTCGGCACCTTGGTGTGTCGCCTCTGCCTGCGCTTGAGCATGAGTGTGTGTCGGCACCTTGGTGTGTCTCCTCTGCCTGCGCTTGAGCATGAGTGTGTGTCGCACCTTGGTGTGTCTCCTCTGCCTGTGCTTGACCATGAGTGTGTGTCGGCACCTTGGTGTGTCTCCTCTGCCTGCGCTTGAGCGTGAGTGTGTGTCGGCACCTTGGTGTGTCTCCTCTGCCTGCGCTTGAACATGAGTGTGTGTCGCACCTTGGTGTGTCTCCTCTGCCTGCGCTTGAACATGAGTGTGTGTCGCACCTTGGTGTGTCTCCTCTGCCTGCGCTTGAGCATGAGTGTGTGTCGCACCTTGGTGTGTCTCCTCTGCCTGTGCTTGAACATGAGTGTGTGTCGCACCTTGGTGTGTCTCCTCTGTCTGCACTTGAACATGAGTGTGTGTCGCACCTTGGTGTGTCTCCTCTGCCTGCGCTTGAGCATGAGTGTGTGTCGCACCTTGGTGTGTCTCCTCTGCCTGTGCTTGAACATGAGTGTGTGTCGGCACCTTGGTGTGTCTCCTCTGCCTGTGCTTGAACATGAGTGTGTGTCGCACCTTGGTGTGTCTCCTCTGCCTGCGCTTGAACATGAGTGTGTGTCGCACCTTGGTGTGTCTCCTCTGCCTGTGCTTGAACATGAGTGTGTGTCGCACCTTGGTGTGTCTCCTCTGCCTGCGCTTGAACATGAGTGTGTGTCGGCACCTTGGTGTGTCTCCTCTGCCTGTGCTTGAACATGAGTGTGTGTCGCACCTTGGTGTGTCTCCTCTGCCTGCGCTTGAACATGAGTGTGTGTCGGCACCTTGGTGTGTCTCCTCTGCCTGCGCTTGAGCATGAGTGTGTGTCGGCACCTTGGTGTGTCTCCTCTGCCTGCACTTGAACATGAGTGTGTGTCGGCACCTTGGTGTGTCGCCTCTGTCTGCGCTTGAGCATGAGTGTGTGTCGGCACCTTGGTGTGTCGCCTCTGTCTGCGCTTGAACATGAGTGTGTGTCGCACCTTGGTGTGTCTCCTCTGCCTGCGCTTGAACATGAGTGTGTGTTGCACCTTGGTGTGTCTCCTCTGCCTGCGCTTGAACATGAGTGTGTGTCGCACCTTGGTGTGTCTCCTCTGCCTGTGCTTGAACATGAGTGTGTCGCACCTTGGTGTGTCTCCTCTGCCTGCGCTTGAACATGAGTGTGTGTCGCACCTTGGTGTGTCTCCTCTGCCTGCGCTTGAACATGAGTGTGTGTCGCACCTTGGTGTGTCGCCTCTGCCTGCGCTTGAGCATGAGTGTGTGTCGCACCTTGGTGTGTCGCCTCTGCCTGCGCTTGAGCCGAAGGAACTCCTTCTGTTGTCTGGAGACGAAGTTCACTCCGGCGTACTCCAGCAGGGCGGCGAACACGAACAGCAAACACACTGCCATCCAGATGTCAATCGCCTTCACATAGGACACCTGAAACACACACACACACACACACACACACACACACACACACACACATCAGGTCTGGGGAAATATTCATTTATTTATTCATTATAATACTCTTTTAAAATATTTTATATATGATTGCAATATTATATATTTTTTTAGGAATTTTTGGTTTTCATGAGCTGTATGCCAAAATCATCAGTATTAAAACAATAAAAGACCTGAAATATTTCAGTTGGTGTGCAATGAATCTAAAATATATGAAAGTTTAATTTTTATCATTACATTAGGGAAAATAATGAACTTTATCACAATATGCTAATTTATTGAGAAGGACCTGTATATATATATAAATGTTATTTTATTATGCTTATTTAAAAAAGATTATTTATTTTTAACTAGACCATTTAATATATATACAGTATATATATATATAAAATGTACGTTTTATTTTATTATGCTTATTTAATTTTACAATTATGTATTTTTAAGTAGAACATTTAATATTAAATTTGTTCTTTTTTTACATTTTAATGTACTGAAATAGTAACACAGTCTCTGAAACGGTTCGATCTTTCGATTTCACAGAATTCACAGAAATGAATCAAATTTACCAATAATGGATAATTTAAAGTTTTATTACACTGATCAATATTTTACCAGCTCTAATTCCCAAGAATAAGCAGCAGAAAAGTCCAACTTTAAATAAACAAAACCTGAAAATGCATGAATGATCACTTATTTCCAGGTTTACTATGAACTGCCGATGTTCATTATATCTATCAGGTTAAAGTAGAGCGACACACTAAATCTCTCACTAATTTACATATGGAGTCACATGATCCTGCCGTATGTCTGGAGAAAACAACAGCGCCGTCATTAGAGCAATAAAACAGGAGCAGGGATTATGGGATTATTGGCTGTCTATTAATGAGCGCTTTCATTTGCACATAATAATGTGAGTATCAGATTATCATAATTATCATAGAGTTAGAGCGAGGCTGAAGTTAGAGATGTGTGTCTGAGAGCCGCTTCTCTCAGGAAAGGTCATTTGCATTATGTGTTCTGGAACAGAAAAGCAAATCTCCCTGATAATTGTGTGTTCCAGCTTTTGTTGTTGTGAATCAGGACTCGTTCCTTTTGATATTAATAGTCGCTGACGTCACGCAACTCTTGATGATGCGGTGATTCATCTCCATAAACCGGATCTCTCATTTACATTATTGCAGAAACACTGATGATGTGATCGTGATGTTGAGAATAACTAGTGTTTTTATTTTATTGTCAATATAAATGACATTATAGTATTTAATTCACTGTTTACTGAATACTGAATATAAAATTAGTTTTATTAATTTTAAAATATATGACAGTTATTCTGATTCAAGATTATTAAAACGATAATGATTTGTAAAAATCATTATTGTGTTAATAATCTTGAATCAGAATAACTTCCTCTTGCAGCATCTCTTCTCTGATGAAGTGGGCGGGGCTATAACCTGTCACTCACATGAGATCAGCCAATAGCAAACCACAACCATCCAATCAATCCCCACAGACACAATCAAGCCCTGCCCACATTAGTTCTTGTTCCAGAAGTGTTTCACTCGTTTATACGACACAATAGAGGAGAGAAGATGATCGCAACTAACGTTTCATGCCGACTTTAACGTCGGAGCAAATTTACCAACGTCACAAACACGACTGATAACTATATAAAAAGACCATCAATAAACAATGTGCTGAAAAAAAACGAGACATCAGGGGCCAGTTGCATAAACATAGCCATTATGTTAAGACTGTGTCTTAAGAACTAGTATGATCAACTAGAAGTTAGTTAGGGGTAATCAGTCTTACTGTTCGGTGTCAAATTAGACCAATCTACGTTTTTATGTTACTGACTTTAAAAAGTTATTAACAGTTTTAAAGAATAAAATTGGATGACTAACTTGTAAGACTAGTCTTAACAGTTTATGCAACTGGCCACAGGAATATCTCACAGTTTGATCCGTTCATATTCTGCAGGAATCAAGTCGGTTAAATATATATATATATATATATATATATATATATATATATATATATATATATATATAAATATTATATATATCATATTTTGGGATGCAGTACAGCTTGTAAAATGCCAGGATATGTCAACTTGTGTACAAGTATGTGTTTACTTATGAAATTAACGAATGATAAATAGACTAATCGTACAATATTTGAATGATCGTTGTGAAGTGAGTAACAGGTCTGATCAATCAATCCCCACAGACACAATCAAGCCCCGCCCACATCTGATCTCGTTCGAGAGGCGTTTCACTGGGATATACGACACAATAGAGAAATAAAGACGAGTGTAACAAATGAATCCTCTCTGTATATTGTTCCAGACCCTCATATTTCTGTCTGTGAAGTGAGTGACGGGTCTGACCTTCGGCAGCGAGGCCCGTGACCCCGAGCTCTGGGTCGTCATGGTGAGGACCGTGGTGATGCCAAGCGCGACTCGGGCCGGAGCCGCGTCCATGTTGATCCAGAAGGAGACCCAGGAGAGGATGACGATGAGGAGGCTGGGGATGTACATCTGGATCAGGTAATAACCCATCTGCCTCTCCAGGTGGAACTTCACCTCGATGCACGTGAACTTCCCTGAACACCATCAGCAGCTCATATCAGTTTTCATATCTATCAACCTTTATCCAGTGCTTCTGTGATGATGTGGATTATTGTAAGACAGAAATAATGATTTCATATCTATACATCACAACTGCTCAGATCTGAATGTTCCTGTGATCGCACTAGTCGATGTTTAACAGACTCTGGTCCAGTGTGATCAGTTATGAGTGTGTATCTTCTGACCTGTGTTATAGTGTTTGGTGCAGTAGCCCAGGTCCTTCTCGTCTCTGATGAGGAACTGTGGTAAAGTCAGACCATCAGCCACCTGAACCGGACCTTGATCCAGCCACTCGAATATCAGGTCGTTCATGGTGTATCCGACTGGAGAACAGAAACATGGATTCAGAGCCAGAACGTACATTACCTGAAGAAAATGTGAGTGGTGCTTGCAGTGGCAACACTCGCCACTCGGTTGCTAGGGTGTTTCTAGTGGGTTGCTAAGGTGTTATGGGTGGTTGCTAGGGTATTCTGGCTGGTTGGTATGGTGTTGCTAGGGTATCATGGGTGGTTGCTAGGGTGTTGTTAAGGTGGTTGCTAAGGTGTTCTGGGTGGTTGCTATGGTGTTGCTATGCGGTTTCTAGGGTTTCTGGGTGGTTGCTAGGGTGTTGCTAAGGTATTCTGGGTGGTTGCTATGGTGTTGCTATGCAGTTGCTAGGGTTTTCTGGGTGGTTGCTAGGGTGTTGCTATGCGGTTGCTTGGGTTTTCTGGGTGGTTGCTAGGTTGTTGCTAATGTGGTTGCTAAGGTATTCTGGGTGGTTGCTATGGTGTTGCTATGCGGTTGCTAGGGTTTTCTGGGTGGTTGCTAGGGTGTTGCTATGGTGTTCTGGGTGGTTACTAGAGAGAGAGAGATAAAGACACTCCTGAGGGACTCACAGCTCTCCAGCTGCATGGTACAAGTCTGGACGTCCATCGGGAAGTTCTTCAGATCCATTGGACAGGACAGGATTAACGTCAACCTGTGAACAACGGGACACAGTCAACACTGCAAAAAAAGATTTTCTTACTCAGTATTTTTGTCTTGTTTCCAGTCCAAATATCTTTAAATTCTTAAATCAAGCGGCATTATAGAGTAGAGTAAAATGCCATTAGACATTATGTCTAGCATAATCTTAATGAAGTGAGTTTTTGCTTAAAACAAGCTCAATGATCTGCCAATGCGGTAAGAGAAATAATCTTCTTTTCCATTTGAATGAACATTATTTATCTTGTTTTAAGCAAAAACTCACTTCATTTAGATTTTTTCCCCCAGAAAACAACATCTTATGGCATTTTACTACTTTAGAGTAAATCCATCTTGATTTAACATTTTTTTGTTATTTGGACTGGAAACAAGACAGTGAAGCTGTGAAGGCGCTTTTATTCCTATATGCAGCTTGACAGTGATGAACAGAATCAGTGATGCAGCTCTAAAAAGATTCGGATCAATTAATTGTTGATTCAATTCAGTCCAACAATTCATCAATTATGAAACGATTTTGTAAATGTTAGTTCAAAGCATTAGTTCACTTCAGAATTAAAATCTCCTGATAATCTACTCTGTCTCCACATCATCCAAGATGTTCATGTGTTTCTTTCTTCAGTGGAAAAGAAATGAAGGTTTTTGAGGATGTTTCTCCGTATAATGGACTTCAATGGAGTCCAACGGGTTGAAGGTCCACATGTGAGATCTATATGAAGCGTCACCTGGAAGCTGAAGCGACACTATCACTTATGCATGAATTCAAACACTGACGAGGAGCTGATGTGTGCAGATTTATATAAATAGAACATCATTTATGAAAACTAGGACAGCGTCATATCAGCTTATTTTCACAACAGAACATAACAGAGATTCTGTGTTTCTCCAGACTTACAATCAGAGCGACTGAAATCTCCTGAAGAGCAGAAGAAGAAAGAGCTAAACCTGATGACACTTCACAAATAATTACAAGAAAGCTAACAGCAAGTGACACTGAATTAAAAGTGAAATGAAAAATATGAAAAATGAAAAATAATTTGACAGTAGAGTACAATCAGAACGATTTATGAATAGTTTATGTCAGAATTTAAAACTTTATTTTAAAACCTTAGGCTTACATAAAACAATAAAAAAAAAATTTGTGGTCCAGTGATAATAATAATTAGTAAAAAAAATTAAATAAAAAGTAATATTTTTAATTAACATTTATTTTTTATGTGGTATTGTCATTTTTATTAGTTTTTTAAAATATATATTTATATCCGTTTTAGTAATTATAGTTTTTCATATAATTACTATATTAAAAACTATAATTTCAATATATAATTTCTATAAAAAATTAAAAATCAAAATTTTAATTCTGGTAGTTGTCAAGGCAACAAAGTTTTTTTTAAATTTGAATATTTATTGTATTAATTTTATTTCAATTGCAATTTTTGCAAAGGGCAAAACTAATATGACAGTAATATCCAGTGATACAAACTACTTTCAGGCAAAAACTACAAATCAAATTTAGTCATGTGACGAAACAAGAAGTGTCAGACATGAATGTGAGCATGTTTTAAAATCAACATTTTTGTGCAAATAGTTACTTCACAACTACAATTAGACCTAGAACCTCTTGTGCTGTTCTTATTTATTTTTCTGTATTTTCTTAAATCATTTTGATCCTTTAATTATTTAATTCCTTTAAATTGGCAATCCCCCAAAAAAATTTGTTCAATTATGGCCTTGTTTTTTCCATTTATTTCAATCATTACATTTTATGCATGTTTTACTTAACAATATCAGACTCTTGCATTGCTCTCACTGTGTGTGTGTGTGTGTGTGTGTGTGTGTGTGTGTGTGTGTGTGTGTGTGTGTGTGTGTGTGTGTGATGAATGATGTGATGTTATTTGGTTTGTGTTAGTCTAAAACTTTAAAATCGTTATATTGTTATATACTATTATATTTATTAGTGAGGTTTACTTAATTATCCAGACACATCATTTATTAGAAAACTCATGAGTATCAAATATGATCATCAGGCTTTTAAGGAAGATTTATTTGTTCATCTCTCGATCATCTTTGTATTGCATTGCATTATATGTTTTAAAACTACAGAGATTTGTTCATAAAACTAAGCATTAAATATCATCTGACTAAGACATACTATTACCAGATATTAATATTTATATCATAAATTTAGTAAGTATCAGCTATACTGTTATAAAGATCTCATTGATTTACATTACAATAGTCCGAATTTCATATAAATATCAGCATCTGCAGAAAATTGCATATTTTTGCTCAGTTTGAGGCTCTGAATAAAACTGAGCTGTTTTTATCCATATTCTCACTATATGAGCCATAAAAGCCTGATATGATTCTTAACAAAAACACACATGCAGACTCTTTCTTTTATACTGTATTTTGGTTCAGTAATGGGTTCCATTTCATAAAATATATTTTTTTTCTATTGTGTCATTTGATCAAACAAGGCGAATTACTTGATAAAAATCAGATTTAAAGACACGTGAAGCACGAGCTGAAGGAGGACGTTTGTACAATTAAAGACTTTTACCTGATAAACCAGTGTGAACTATCAGTCAGACACAAGAGGACTGGAGAGATTGAGTGTTTTGATCATTTAAAGACATTTTGCATATCAAATATGATCCAGTAGGATTTATAAGGTTAATGCATGGTTTTATTTCTCATGAATTCATCCAGTGCACGTTATTATAACGAAAAAAAGGTTTTGAATGTTGATTATTTTCCTCATATTCTCCATTGTTGCGGCTCCTCTCTTCCCAGTCTGTCAGTAACGCTCTGTTTACTTCCTGTCTCTATGAAGCCCCTCCTTCTGAAAAGCACTGTGCTCTGATTGGTCGGCTGGAGCAGTGTGTTGTGATTGGTCGAGCGCTTCGAGTGTGTTTGGGAAATGTCCCGCCCCTTTCCATAACCGCCAGTTTAACACACTACTAACTAACTCAACCAGGCCCCGCCCCTTTATTCTGCGCATGAATTATTATAATGAGGAATATTGTGACGTGT
The DNA here is from genome assembly GCA_021554675.1 of Leuciscus idus. NCBI lineage: Eukaryota > Metazoa > Chordata > Actinopteri > Cypriniformes > Leuciscidae > Leuciscus > Leuciscus idus. The sequence continues at coordinate 49,373,912 of CM038626.1, forward strand.
TCGTTCCCGGAAGAAACTCAAGACTACAATGGAGGCGTTTCAGGAGTTCAGAAACACTGATATAGAGAATAAACAGCAACATCATGTAAATGTAAATGTAAACATTACACACTGAAGACAGATCAGTCAGACACAGGAGGACTGGAGAGATTTTGTGCAAACAATGTTTTGATCATTTAAAGGCATTTTGCGCATCAAATATGATCCGGTAGATTAAAGCGCTGAGATCTTCATACCTGATGCTGTACAGAACGGTTCCGTCCTTAAAGATCCTCAGGAGCTTGTTGTCCGTCGTGACGTCGTGGAAATTGGCTCCTTTCTCGTTGGCGAAGAAGAGGTCTGGTTTCCAGATGGAGTCCAGCATGGACGGGTCCAGATCCAGAGACGAGTCCGGATACTCGCTGTACGCCAGTCGAGGGTCGTTCCACTTCTGCCGGAGGAAGATGTTCACCCTGTAGTCCTGACACACACGTACAGCCAAACCAAACATTACGATATCATGATATCATTTCACTAGTGTGATCAGGACACTATAGTTCATTTCTGTAAGTGAGGAGAGCAAGATAAAGTAAACTGTGACATATTATACCCAGATATTCTTCATACAGTGACTACCAGTGACATGTGGGAGCAGAAATGATTGGGACACTTTGAGCTGATCATGTTTTGCTGAAGTGTTTTGTCTTTAATAGCTAATGCTCTTTTTACACACAGACTGAACAAAATGAAGCATTGCTTGGTGATTGGTTGAGCTAAACTGGTATTATCTAATTGTGTAGTTAAATTTAACAGCTGACAGATATTCAACATAATTCATGTGTGAGACAGTCTAACAGAAGGACGGACAAAACCAGTCAAATATCAACTGAGTTCTGCTCATATTTTATTACCATTTTCTAAACTATAGTGAATAAACTATGATAATGTGAGAAAGGTGTGTGAATAGACTGTGGTTTGCCTGTACGTTTGCTCTGACCTTCACACACTCTTAGAAATAAAGGGTCTTTATTGGCATCAGTGAAGAAGCTTTAACATCCGTGGAACCTTTTAAGAACGGCTTCGGGGAACCAGAAATGGTTCTTACTGCGAAAACCCCTTTATATTTAAGAGTGCATGAAGCTGAAGGTCATTTGTGCTTATAGTGGAGGAATTAAATGATATTCAGCCTTCAGTGTAACTAGAATGGAAGTAAATGGGGTCATTTTTAATTAGGGGTCGAGCAGCAGTTCTATTGTAATCGTTAGTGTTCCCATTATTAGTCTTCTTCCGCTCCTGAAGTCTATAGAACCGCTTGCAGGAAAGTTATGAAATTTGGCACACTGATAGAGGACAGTCTGAACTGTCATCATACCAAATTTGCAGTTTGTAACTCAATCCCTCTAGCGCCACCAACTGTCCAAATTTTGCACTCACGTTTATGCTCATAACTTTTGAACCGTAAGGGCTAGAAACAAAATTCTACTTTTTCGGACTCCGCCATTTTGATTTTCTTTAAAAACCTACTTTTTCAAACTCCTCCTAGATCGTTGTTCTGATTTTCATCAAATTCAAGTCAGATCATCTTCAAATCATGCCAGCAAAAAGTTACAGAATTCAAGTTGATTCATCAAACCGTTCTTGAATAACGCGCAAACAAATTTGACGAAGAATTAACACGCCATAATGGACGCAAGGATATATCGCCGCAACGCTTTAGCGTATTCTGACCAAACTTGGTGTGTGTTTGGACAACCATGACCTGAGGCTACCTGCACAGTTTCGGCACAGTGCCACCTACTGGTCAGGAGATATGAAAACGTCTCTTTTTGCTAATAACTTCTAATGGGTTTGGCCAAAACTCACAAAACAGGTCTCTTTAGATTCGGTGCAGCATCGAGTCGAACAACGGCCAACTTTCCCATATCGACAATTTTGGGCGTCGGACATTTTTTACAATGCGTTTATAAAAAAATTCTATTTTATGAACGTGTGATTTTTTGGTGTATCGTTACGAATCTCGGTACGTGTCATCGGCACCATGCCCTGACAGCACTCAAAACATTTCGGGAGAGCGCCACCTTTTGGTCAAAAGATATAAAGAAATTTCCAAAAATTATAATAACTTTTTATTAAACTGCCCTATTGTAATGAAACTGGTCTTGCCGAGAACATTGATACCAATTTTGCCATAGTCAGCCGAACTTCCTGTCGGCCATTTTGATTTCATTTTAAAAACGTACGTTTTCGAACTCCTAGACCGTTGGTCCAATTTTCATCAAATTCGAGTCAGATCATCTTCAGATCCATGCTGGCAAAAATTTATGGATTTCGTGTCTATATAGTTTTCGTATACTGCATCAACAAAGTTGATGTCATGATGGCCAACCAACTCTGAGGCGTTTTCTCTGCAATGATTTGGCATATTGACACCAAACTTTGCATGTGTCATTGTCACCTCACTCCGACCACAAGACATCAATTTGGTCCCAGCGCCACCTATTGGTCGGAAGTGATAAACCATTAAATCATATGACTAGTGACTGTATTTGTAATTTTTCAGCCATTTTGCCTGAAATAATCTTAATACGTATTTAATTTCTCATTATTGCAGCTGGTCTGATGCTCCCAGCAATGCTAGCATGACTTATCATGCCTTCTTTGTGCTTGGCCCATTAATGGCTGCTTGCAGCTATATTTTCATGTTGACTTTGTGATTCAGAAAACACCCAAGAGATGCTTCATGGCTGGCATGCAGACAGAAGATCAGCAGACCTTCTGGTAAAATAAAAGCCTCTAACAGCATTTGTGAATGAGCATTTGTGCTTTCATGCACGACATTTCATAAAAGACCGCCATCAATAACAAAACATGCATTGCTAAGATTTTTCCTTTTCTCTGAACGAACGACACGATTTAAACGTGCATTGCAAAGCCATTCAGTGACTTTATAAACATTTCTGTGTGTTTTTGTTAAAAGTTTAGCTATAGAAATCCCTTCAAGGTTTTCATGATATGAAGCTCTTTGAAAACTGTGTTGAATGAATGAATTAGCAAGACCTTTTGTTCCACTCGAGCATATTGTAACATTACAAAAAGATTCACCCAAGTTAATTAGCTGCGTATATAATAACCAAGATAAATAATGTACTCATCAAAACATAAAACGGGTGTGTGTGTTTTAAATTACTGGTATAAATAAGTAGTTCTTACATTTGTTTATCATTTGGATACAATAAACAATTTTTGCTCAGAAATATAAGCAAATAACACACTTAATTAAATATGACATTTTAATGTAGAAATACTTAAGCTTACTCCAGTAATCTGTGCAAAATAATTTTTTACAGCGTAAATGCTAAAACACTGTCGCTTTTGTCCGAATTCATTTTAATTTCTCTGTACTGTTCATTAATGATCGGTTGCTCTAAAACATGTAAACAAAATTAGCATTTGATCAAAGCAACTTCTCTCTTGCTTGTGATTGATATCCACTTGAGATGTTGGGATTTTGGGCTGCTGTAATATTCCTTGGAAAAGAAAAATGAGGCTTGACTCCAGATTTGGGAATTGTTTACCCCTGAAGCGTCTCTGAATATCTCCAAACATTAAACTAATCAATCTGAATTGCAGGCCTGCTAGCGAATCGAGAGGATCGTTTGCCATTCGATTAATTCAAACAAAACAGATTGAACGGGAAACGTCTGGGGAATGATTTAGAACAAAGTTAGTAGAGTCTCGATTAACGTAATCCGTAATCTTGCTCATTTCCAAATGTAAGTGGGATTTAATTGGATTTTATCCAGTTTATTGAGAAGTACATTCTGATTAAACTTTATGAAGACAATTGGACACAAAAAAACATGTTAGTAGTAAATTGAGTGTTTAGCCATGTTTCCATCCACCTATTTTTATGTGCGTTTTGGGATATTGCATTAGAAAAAATGGATGGAAAAGCATAAACTCTAAAAATGTGCATTAAAAATGACTTTTTATTCGATAAGAAGACGAGCATAAACTACGATGGAAACATATTTACTGAATAACTCCCTCAATGACCTCATGTGACTGCCCCAGCGGAGGCTGTGATTGGATAGCTGGAGGAACCAGCGATGCTTCATTACGCTTACTTTAGTAAAAGTGCTTCAGATATTGAGTGTTCGAGTCGTCGTGTCTTCATGCCAAGCAGAGATTCATGCATTTCATAATTATCATACAAACTGTTCACACTGAACACACATTAGCCGTGTTTCCATCCAACTAATTTTCATGCAAATATGGGATATTGTATAAAAAAGAAATGCTGGATGCACTGTAAAGTGTTCAGTTCACTTAACTTAAAAAAATGTAGTAAACCCGTTGCCTTAAAATTATTAAGTAAATAAACTTAATGCTTCATTGAAAAAATTAAGTTATGTGAACTTGACAATTCCACATTACTTAATTTTTTTGATTAAGCATTAACTTTATTTAGGCTACTTAATAATTATAAGGCAGAATGTTTTTTAAAAATTGTTTTAAGTTAAGTGAACTGAACACTTTTTACAGTGTGGAAATGTGCATAAATTAAAACAAAAACAAAAAACTAGAAACAATTGTTGGAAAAACATTGATCAAATAAATCCCACATGTGCAACAATAACCTCATGTGACGATAAACTCAGCGGAGGCTGTGATTGGATAACTGGAGTAACCAGTGGACCAATCACATCGCAGCATCTCTGATGTTGGTTTGGTGTTTCTGAAAGTCGAAGTGTGTGATCAGAATGATTTGGTTTAATTCCCTCCAGAAGCGTCTCACACACACGAGTGTGTTCCCGAACGCTAGAGAACATGACAGCGTTTACTGAGTTTCGTCTGACGTTCGAGACACACTCGCTTATGATGGAGGGAGAAAGAGTAAGATTACAGAAACTTACAGTTTATTACTGATATTTTGCACCAGTTTCCCAGCAAGTGTCGATTTTGTTCTCTTGAACACATGGGATGGAAACGCTACGTTATTCACAAGTGTTTTATGCAATATTCCAATGTAGTTAAATTTGCACCTGTGGATGGAAACTGAGCAAATGTCATGTTGAGTTCAGAGGCAATACTCAATACTCCTGTCCGTTTGTGTTTTTAGCAAAGTAAAGGCGTAAAGCACAGATACACACTCACCATAGTCGTCTCCGTCACTGAGCCGAAGCTGTTGATGAATATATTGCATGTGACGTTCACAGGTGGACCTGCAGGAACACATGATGTTACAAACCAAAGAACTGCAACATATTAAGACAAAATTCACCATTCAAGCCCATAGCTGACATATACAACCATTCAAAATTAATATTTTCTTGATCAAAATTTGATCAAAAATACAGTAAAACAGTGAAATATTATTATAATGTAAAATCATCTGTTCTCTATGTGAATATATAGTAAAGTGTAATTTATTCCTGTGATCAAAGCTGAATTTTCAGCATCATTACTCCAGTCTTCAGTGTCACATGATCCTTCACAAATCATTCTAATATGATGATTTGATGATCAAGAAACATTTATGATTATTATCAGTGTTGAAAACAGATTTCTGTGGAAACCGTCATATATTTCATGGATTCTTTGATGAATAGAAAGTTCAAAAGAACATAATTTATTTTAAATAGAATCTTTTGTAACATTATAAATGTTACATTATATTGTCACTTTTGATACATTTAATGCATCACCACTGAATAATTTAAATAATTTAACAGTTTTGATTTAGTGTGACTAAAATAATACATATCAATGTCCAATTGTATTATATATTTAACTCTATTCTGTGCTTCACTTTGATCTTCTGAACAGTTTGAGTTTGAGGCTTATATTAAAGCACATCTCATGTTTCTGCATCTTTAATCAATAACTTTGTTTTATCTCTCATTTGTAAGTCACTTCAGATGAAAGCTTCTGATAAACAAATCAATGGAAATATTGCTCTGAATGTTTTTTTTTAACCGTTTGAACGTTTTTTTTCTCTCAATCAGAAGAAACATAATTTCAAGAGAACAATCATTAAAGTTTAATGCAAGAAATAAAACACAGTAATATCTATTTTAAAATGATCATGATAATGTACTGTAAAACATATTTTCGAAGTTATCTTTGGAAAATACTAGTTTTTCTACATAATTTCACATTTAAATCAAAGTGTTACTTGCTGTTTTTTTTAAGTGAAATTGTTTCCACACCAAACTCTTTTCAGTGAATATCTCTCAGCTAATTTCTAGATCATATATAGCCTGTCATTGTTGTTGAAAATCATGAAAGGAGTTTATTAAAGTACTCTAGGTGCAGGTTCCTAAAAATACTCCTTTAGATGCGCCTCGGAGGTATTCTGAACCTCGTGAATGTTGTGCATTTTAATCACTCCTGGGCTTAAGCTGGACTGTGACGCTATTTTCTTCTGGAAACAGACTTTGTTGCATTATTTTCCTGTTATCTCTGTAAAGCTGCTTTGTTAAAACAATCTGTGTTGTAGAAAGCGCTATATAAATAAATGGGACTAGACTCAAACATCCATCCGTGCCAAAATAAACTAAACCGAAGCTGCCGCTCGTCTGCGACAGACATATTCAGATTCAACTTTAATAGCTACAAATAAAGCCAGGTGTGTGTGTGTGAGGAAGAGTCCTGCTTCTTCCTCATGTTCATCTGTGTTTAGTGTGTAGTGTTGATGTTTGAGCATTAAAAAGTCCCTCCATTACAACAAGAAACAAAGTCGCTTTCCAGAACCTTCACTGTCTCTGATGTTCAGCGGTGGATCAAACATCACGACCTTCAAGAACCAGTTGAAGACATCTTTCACTAGTCTTAAAGGGGTCTTATTATGACTTTTAACATTTACATCTGTCTTCAGTGTGTAATGTTGCTGTTTGAGCATTAAAAAGTGAGTTATTTTCTATATCAGTGTTTCTGAACTCCTGAAACGCCTCCATTGTAGTCTTGAGTTTCTTCCGGGAACGAACACGTCACAATATTCCCCATTATAATAATTCATACGCAGAATAAAGGGGCGGGGCCTGGTTGAGCTAGTTAGTAGTGTGTTAAACTGGCGGTTATGGTAAGGGGCGGCCGCGGGACATTTCCCAAACACACTCGCAGCGCTCGACCAATCACAACACACTGCTCCAGCCGACCAATCAGAGCACAGTGTGCTTTTCAGAAGGAGGGGCTTCATAGAGACAGGAAGTAAACAGAGCGTTACTGACAGACTGGGAAGAGAGGAGCCGCAACAATAGAGAATATGAGGAAAATAATCAACATTCAAGCAGGAAAATCTCTTCTAGAGCTCAAAAACAGCATCAATATTTGTAATATCCTCTTTAAATAATACATCAGAAGAACTCCACTGTGTTCTTTAGCCTGTCCTCTGGTTTGACAGGCACCAGAAAAAACATTTTATACTTTAACCAAAGTACCACCAGCTTCCAGTAACCTCCTCAATGGGCAGATGAATGTGAAATATAGTTGTACGGATTACTGCAATGATGCTTTTATGTTGTTTCATGGTGTGTTTGGGAACACTTTACAATAAGGTTTCATTAATGAACAACATTGCTACGGTATTTATTAATCTTTATTAATCTTAACTCAACATTTACTCATCTTCACCCTTTATTCAAATATTATTAGATTATGTAGTCATATTGTGTAGTAGTGATAATAACGCAATAAAACTTGACGAATCGTGCAACATCATTTTTGTCCAGGCAAAGAAATTATGAACACGTGCAAAAATGAGAGAATCAACCGAATATTAATAACTGATTATGTTGAAGTCAATGTTTGCTTTTTCCTCTTGGCTTTTTGTTTCTCTGTGCATTTTTTTGCATCGTAAAATAAAACATTTATCTGTAGTTTGACTAATAATTTTGTTCACCATCACCAAGTTTAGTGTTCTTCCCTCATATCCCCAAAAGCGGTCAGCCCTATGTTCCCACAGCCCTATGTTCCCACATTTCTAAGAATTTTTTTTTTTTTACTGAACATTTAGAAAATTAGGCCCTATGTTCCCACAGCCCTATGTTCCCACAACCATATGTTCCCACAGCCCTATGTTCCCACAGTCCTATGTTCTCTCATTTAACTATGTCCCCTATGAAGGGTAGGTTTTAGTGCTTGTGCTGGTACAGGGATAGCCCAATTACATCCCAGAGAAGTCTCCCTCCTGTGAGGGGTAGGTTTAGGTATGTTATAGGGTTAGGGTTAGGGTTAGGGTTAGGGCTGTGGGAACATAGGGCTGTGGGAACATAGACACGCTCCCTTTAAAAATATCAAATGTTTTCCTTATATTTTGATTAGGGGTGTAACGGTTCACAAAATTCACGGTTCGGTTCGATACGATACACTTGTGTCACGGTTCGGTACGGTTCGGTTCGGTACGTTTTCCATACAGCAAAAATAAATAAATGCCAGAGAAATTTCCTTGAATTAATTTTTTTTTAATTTTTATTTATTTAATGAAACTAACATCATAAAGTATGATTTTTTTATTTTTGTTGCTTTTTTTACTGAGCAATAATGGAGCTATACTTGACTCTTCTTATGAGCATATAAAACAAAACAGCTCCTTGGACAAAATTAAATGTAATATTGTAGTAGCAGGCTAGTTATAAACAAAGGTTTATTTTAGTTCAGATTAACATTTGAGGGCAGCAATTGTATTCATAATGTCAAAATTAAACCGACGTAATGTTACTTGAAAGCATTATAGCCCACTATTCCTGACAAACTTTGTTACTACAGTAAATCCATTCCACGGTGAATGTTGCTGATCTGTGGACACCGGCCAGTTCATTCATGGCACGATGTTTCTTCCTGGTTTCCACGTCAGCGCTGTTTGATCCGTTAATAACAGAGAAATGTGCATGTTTCTCACTAGATCTCGCAGCGATGTTATTACTTCAGTGGCGAATTCAAAAAGCATTTGAAATGTAAATGCTTTCTTTACTGGTCTGGATCCCTTAGCGCTGTGTGGTGTTGCTTGATCAGGCTCGCGCATAGGGCTCGCGAGTCCCGCTTCACAGGTCAAAACTGATAAACGGTCCACACAAACACAATAAGAGTAGCTCAGTTTCGTTCCTTACATTGCATTTGCCAGTTGATGTTGTGGTCGCGCCAGCCTCTATGAGCGCGCTTGCCACCCGCGACGCGCCTTCATTTGAAATAACGAAATTTTGGTCGGCAGAAAAAATGGTCCAACGGTAGGCTACGTAATGCGTGCCGAAAACCGAACCGAAAGCCTCGTACCGAACGGTTCGATACGAATACGCGTATCGTTACACCCCTAATTTTGATGGTTTGATCAAACTTGTAGAGTCATTAAAAAATATCCTAAATGCTTTAAAATTTGTATTGCTTATTGTTGGTTCATGTTAGTTCATGCATTAATCTATGATAATAAACTAGACCTTTTTTATGGGTTTTTCCGTTTAAAACAAAACAAATGAAAAGTCTGTCCCGGTCATATTTCACCCAAAACTAATAAATTATATTTTGCATAATGAAAGGAAGCCTTTGGATTTTTTTTTTTTTTTTTTTGCATTGTGAATCAATTGATTTAATCAATTATGCACATTTCATCCAAAATTCTTATTGCTGTAATTGAACAAAAAATCTGTGTAATATGAAAAAAAGTCATTTACATTATGGTTGTATTTGTTGCACTAAACAAAGCATTAAAGCAAGTTAGGGAAAATATGTAAAGAAAAATATAAGTCTATTTTTACCAACATTGAACAATCTTAAAAAAAATCTTCTTTTGTGTTTCACAGAAATAAATAACAGCATATGGATTTGGAAAGACATCATGAGGGTGAGTAAATAATTACATAATTATATATTTCTATCACTATCGTTCAAAAGTTTGGGGTCAGTATTTTTATTTATTTATTCTATTCATCAAGGACACATTAAATTGATGAAAAGTGACAGTAAATACATTTATAATGTTACAAAAGATTCTGTTTCAAATAAATGCTGTTCTTTTGAAAATTGAAATGAAATTTTCATTGAATGAAAATTAAAATCCTTTTTAAAATGTGAAAAATATGAACTGTTTTCAACATTGATAATAATCATAAATGTTTCTTGAGCATCAAATCATCATATTAGAATGATTTCTGAAGGATCATGTGACACTGAAGACTGGAGTAATGATGCTGAAAATTCAGCTTTGATCACAGGAATAAATTACACTTTACTATATATTCACATAGAGAACAGATGATTTACATTATAATAATATTTCACAATTTTTACAGGTTTTATGTATTTTTAAACAAATAAATGCAGTCTTGGTGAGTAGAAGAGACTCTTTCAAAAATATTTTAAAAATCATCCCGCCCCCAAACTTTTGAACGGTAGTGTGTGTGAATATGAATATATATATATACACACTCACCTATAGGATTATTAGGAACACCATACTAATACTGTGTTTGACCCCCTTTCGCCTTCAGAACTGCCTTAATTCTACGTGGCACTGATTCAACAAGGTGCTGAAAGCATTCTTTAGAAATGTTGGCCCATATTGATAGGATAGCATCTTGCAGTTGATGGAGATTTGTGGGATGCACATCCAGGGCACGAAGCTCCCGTTCCACCACATCCCAAAGATGCTCTATTGCAGTGGTCTTCACTATTTTTTTCATGAGAGCCGCACTGATAGGACAAAGTCAGTAGGAGAGCCATTTTACCGCAAAGTATAAAAAGTTACATCCAGTCATAAATACCATGTTTGCCTATCAATCTGTCACCCCTGAACATACAATATGCAATGCAATAAATAGGCCTACAAAAGGGTGAAAAAAACCCCCCCATTATTTATGATGTATCAGTCAAATTTGTAACTGAGACAAGATGATTTCCTTTAATGAAAAAAAAAAAAAAAAAAGCAGGATTTCCAGAAAATATTCATCCCAGAATCACCTTAAGTATTTTTTTTTCTACATTAGCCAATCTTGTAGGCCTATCTAACCATCCAAGAGCACATGCAGGGCAACTCCGCAGAGACTGGATATGTTTACATGCACAACTTTTGTTTCAATCGGACTGAATTCATTTCGATTGATGAATCTGAATGTATTGTAGTTTACATGAACGCTAAACATCGTGATGTGATAAATGATCGGGTTGATGTGCGTGTTTATAAGTCAAAAGATTCAAATCGGAATATGAACATATGAACCGTTGTGCCGTGCTGTTTGTATTTATCATGCAGTAGAAATGCCCAAAACCAGTCGTCTGTATGATAATCTGAAACAAGGACTGGTGAGCCGTTGTCCTGCTTCACTTCACACTTCACTTCACTTCACACACTTTATTCATCAGGAGAACAGCTCGTTCAGCGCGTCATACGTCGTCCTTTCAGTTTCGGTTTTCAGTCGATCAAGTTTTTTCATGTTCTCTCGATAAACCACCCCTTTCAATCCGATCGAAATTATTTGTAATAGAGCTGACACTTTGAGTTTTTAAAGGGTTATGTTAAAGCCCTACTTTATTAATGTTTTTATGAAACATCTGTAGTGAATGCATTATCATATCACCGTATTATTTACCGCCATGCGAGCCACAAATTAAAGCTTGGCGAGCCGCATGAGGCTCGCGAGCCGCGCAATGAGTAACACTGCTCTATTGGGTTGAGATCTGGTGACTGTGGGGGCCATTTTAGTACAGTGAACTCATTGTCATGTTCAAGAAACCAATTTGAAATTATTCGAGCTTTGTGACATGGTGCATTATCCTGCTGGAAGTAGCCATCAGAGGATGGGTACATGGTGGTCATAAAGGGATGGACATGGTCAGAAACAATGGTCCCCCACACCATTACACCACCACCACCAGCCTGCACAGTGGTAACAAGGCATGATGGATCCATGTTCTCATTCTGTTTACGCCAAATTCTGACTCTACCATCTGAATGTCTCAACAGAAATCGAGACTCATCAGACCAGGCAACATTTTTCCAGTCTTCAACTGTCCAATTTTGGTGAGTTCGTGCAAATTGTAGCCTCTTTTTCCTATTTGTAGTGGAGATGAGTGGTACCCGGTGGGGTCTTCTGCTGTTGTAGCCCATTAAATCACCTTTCTTTCCCATTCTGACATTCAGTTTGGAGTTCAGAAGATTGTCTTGACCAGGACCACACCCCTAAATGCATTGAAGCAACTGCCATGTGATTGGTTGATTAGATAATTGCATTAATGAGAAATTGAACAGGTGTTCCTAATAATCCTTTAGGTGAGTGTATATATATTATATATATATAAATAATATTATTGACTAGGTTAAAAGGTATGTGTAGAAATACCTGTAAATCAGTCTGAAACTCTTGATGTCTGAAAGCAGCATCAGAATGTTTGACTGATTCACATTCAGGAGATTGTAATCCAGAACTGAACCTGCCTTTGAAGTTGGGTCGAATCCGCGCATCATATCCCGAAGTTCGGCCCATTAGTTTGTCCAGGAAATCTGAGGGCGACATCGCAGATGAAGATTCCCGAGCGAACAGTCTCTCGTTCTCTTGACCTGCCGTTATCCTGAGACACGGAGTCAGTAAACATCACTAAACATCAGTAAACATCTGTAAACATCTGTAAACATCAGTAAACATCTATAAACACCAGTAAACATTCACTAAACATGACTAAACATTCACTAAACATCAGTAAACATCAGTGAACATGACTAAACATCAGTAAACATCTGTAAACATCACTAAACATGACTAAACATTCACTAAACATCAGTAAACATTCCCTAAACATGACTAAACATCAGTAAATATTCACTAAACATTCACAAACATTCACTAAACATCACTAAACATTAACTAAACATGACTAAACATTCACTAAACATCAGTAAACATTCACTAAACATGACTAAACATTCACTAAACATCAGTAAACATTCACTAAACATGACTAAACATTCACTTAACATCAGTAAACATTCACTAAACATTCACTAAACATCACTAAACATTCACTAAACATGACTAAACATTCACTAAACATGACTAAACATTCACTAAACATCACTAAACATTCACTAAACATGACTAAACATGACTAAACATGACTAAACATTCACTAAACATCACTAAACATCACTAAACATGACTAAACATGACTAAACATTCACTAAACATCAGTAAACATTCACTAAACATGACTAAACATGACTAAACATTCACTAAACATCAGTAAACATTCACTAAACATTCACTAAACATCACTAAACATTCACTAAACATGACTAAACATTCACTAAACATGACTAAACATGACTAAACATTCACTAAACATGACTAAACATTCACTAAACATGACTAAACATTCACTAAACATCACTAAACATTCACTAAACATGACTAAACATCACTAAACATTCACTAAACATGACTAAACATTCACTAAACATGACTAAACATTCACTAAACATGACTAAACATTCACTAAACATGACTAAACATCACTAAACATTCACTAAACATGACTAAATATCACTAAACATTCACTAAACATGACTAAACATTCACTAAACATGACTAAACATTCACTAAACATCAGTAAACATTCACTAAACATTCACTAAACATCACTAAACATTCACTAAACATGACTAAACATTCACTAAACATGACTAAACATTCACTAAACATCAGTAAACATTCACTAAACATTCACTAAACATTCACTAAACATGACTAAACATTCACTAAACATGACTAAACATTCACTAAACATCAGTAAACATTCACTAAACATGACTAAACATTCACTAAACATGACTAAACATTCACTAAACATCAGTAAACATTCACTAAACATGACTAAACATTCACTAAACATCAGTAAACATTCACTAAACATTCACAAACATTCACTAAACATGACTAAACATGACTAAACATTCACTAAACATCAGTAAACATTCACTAAACATTCACAAACATTCACTAAACATCAGTAAACATTCACTAAACATGACTAAACATTCACTAAACATGACTAAACATGACTAAACATTCACTAAACATGACTAAACATGACTAAACATTCACTAAACATCAGTAAACATTCACTAAACATTCACAAACATTCACTAAACATCACTAAACATTCACTAAACATGACTAAACATGACTAAACATCAGTAAACATTCACTAAACATGACTAAACATTCACTAAACATTCACTAAACATGACTAAACATCACTAAACATTCACTAAACATGACTAAACATGACTAAACATCAGTAAACATTCACTAAACATGACTAAACATTCACTAAACATCACTAAACATTCACTAAACATTCACTAAACATGACTAAACATGACTAAACATTCACTAAACATTCACTAAACATGACTAAACATGACTAAACATTCACTAAACATCAGTAAACATTCACTAAACATGACTAAACATGACTAAACATTCACTAAACATGACTAAACATGACTAAACATTCACTAAACATCAGTAAACATTCACTAAACATGACTAAACATTCACTAAACATCAGTAAACATTCACTAAACATGACTAAACATTCACTAAACATGACTAAACATGACTAAACATTCACTAAACATCACTAAACATTCACTAAACATGACTAAACATTCACTAAACATCAGTAAACATTCACTAAACATGACTAAACATTCACTAAACATGACTAAACATGACTAAACATTCACTAAACATGACTAAACATGACTAAACATTCACTAAACATGACTAAACATTCACTAAACATGACTAAACATCAGTAAACATTCACTAAACATGACTAAACATTCACTAAACATGACTAAACATCACTAAACATTCACTAAACATCACTAAACATGACTAAACATTCACTAAACATCACTAAACATTCACTAAACATGACTAAACATTCACTAAACATCAGTAAACATTCACTAAACATGACTAAACATTCACTAAACATGACTAAACATGACTAAACATTCACTAAACATCACTAAACATTCACTAAACATTCACAAACATTCACTAAACATTCACTAAACATGACTAAACATTCACTAAACATGACTAAACATGACTAAACATTCACTAAACATCACTAAACATTCACTAAACATGACTAAACATTCACTAAA
Organism: Leuciscus idus; assembly: GCA_021554675.1. Lineage (NCBI taxonomy): Eukaryota > Metazoa > Chordata > Actinopteri > Cypriniformes > Leuciscidae > Leuciscus > Leuciscus idus. The sequence continues at coordinate 49,389,060 of CM038626.1, forward strand.
CATCACTAAACATTCACTAAACATGACTAAACATTCACTAAACATCAGTAAACATGACTAAACATGACTAAACATGACTAAACATTCACTAAACATGACTAAACATGACTAAACATTCACTAAACATCACTAAACATTCACTAAACATGACTAAACATTCACTAAACATCAGTAAACATGACTAAACATGACTAAACATTCACAAACATTCACTAAACATCAGTAAACATCAGTAAACATTCACTAAACATCAGTAAACATCAGTAAACTCAATGTTCTGGATATAATTTGGGGGGGGGGGGCATCACTAGAATAGAATAAAGTAGAATTCAAGAAAATATTGATTTTTTTTGTATGTCATATCAAGGCACACAAGCTGCATAACAGAATTAAATGAGGCTATACAGTGGGGCTAGTTGTCACAGCGGGGCTAGTTGTCACAGCGGGGCTAGTTGTCACAGCGGGGCTAGTTGTCACACTTTCACTGAATATTTTTCAGGGAAGGTTTATTTTTGAATGTCAGTTTCTGTTTAGACACACATACATAAAAATGTCCACCGTTGTTGTCCAGGAAATAAGAAACAGGCATTTAACACACACACACTGACCCTCACAGTGGGGCATGTTGTCACACTATTCACACACACACACACACACACACACACAAAAATCATAATTAATTTTTAAAAAGTGACAAAACTTACACCACCACCACCAGCCTGCACAGTGGTAACAAGGCATGATGGATCCATGTTCTCATTCTGTTTACGCCAAATTCTGACTCTACCATCTGAATGTCTCAACAGAAATCGAGACTCATCAGTAGAGAAATACCTCCCTTTCATTAAATAGTGACTAAATGTATGTAAATATAGTTATATTTGTTTACTTATTAACCAACATATATTACAAAAATATGCTACAGAATTCACAAAAATAATAAAAATTTGCTTTGAAACCAACAAACTAAAGCCCTGCTAGAGAAAGTGAGCGCTGGTTTGACTGGACTTTTTGATATTTTCTTTGACATTCTAATTTTCCACCTTATGCTTTTTAACATGAATGTTCTTTGTTTGACATTAAGAACCTTTCAAATCAGTGGAACCTTTCAAATCAGTGGAACCTTTCAAATCAGTGGAACCTTTCAAATCTGTGGAACCTTTCAAATCTGTGGAACCTTTCTAATGCACAAAAGGCTCTTTAGTGGGAAAAAGGTTCTTTAGATTATTCAAATGTACGGAAAAAGCAGTAGTATTCAATTAAAGGATCTTTATGGAACCAAAAATGGTTCTTCTATGGCATCAGTTTTTATATATACACAGTCAAACCAAACATTATTCGAATATATAAATAAGTTTGGGACTAAAAATGATTGGGACACTTTGAGCTGATCATGTTTTGCTGAAGTGTTTTGTCTTTAATAGCTAATGCTCTTTTTACACACAGACTGAACAAAATGAAGCATTGCTTGGTGATTGGTTGAGCTAAACTGGTATTATCTAATTGTGTAGTTAAATTTAACAGCTGACAGATATTCAACATAATTCATGTGTGAGACAGTCTAACAGAAGGACGGACAAAACCAGTCAAATATCAACTGAGTTCTGCTCATATTTTAGTACCATTTTCTAAACTATAGCGAATAAACTATGAGAATGTTGAAGGAGTCTGAATACATTTTCGGTTTGACTGTATATGTTTGGAACCGACAAGATTATGATTAATCCTGTGACAACTAGCCCCGGTCTCCTTCAACATTACAGGAACAGAATGGAATCCTCATCTCTGGTTGTAACTGTAACTTCCGCTTCTTCTTTGATGTTTTCTTTGCCGTTCTCATTTTCATTCGAGCATTCTTTAATTGCCATGGCAACGCACGTCAGCATCCGCGCACAGGAGAACGAGCCTTATAAACGCTATGTATACTAATATACGGCTAATGTTGACTAATATATAAGCTAATATATGACTAATGTTGCTTTGACAGTCGCGTCTGGAAGTAATAACTGAAGTACATACCTGAAGTTGTGCATTCCTATCAAACACGCGAGTAAAGTTGAGAGGAGTTTGACAGAAGGGCGAGTCATTCCCGAACACCCGTCGTGTTTTCTCCAGAACTAAAGCACAGTTTTCCTCAGGTGAACCCAGAACCACTTCAGCCCAGATTCTCATGGTTTATCCGACACCGAGACGCACCGCGTCCACGAAAAACCCCGCAAAGCTCCTAAAATCATTCCGCGCTTGAAGGAAACACCATTAGAGATGACAAGAGAAATCCTGCTTGTGATGAAACGGTGTGTGTGTGTGTGTGTGTGTGTCGAGTGTGTCAGTGCAGGAGCATCTCTTTAAATCACAGGCGCGCGCGGGGTTCAGCACTCGGGCAGCTCCGCGCCTCTCTCTGCGCATGCGCAACTGTTTCAAAGTGGCAGATCGTGAGTGGATTTTGATCAGGGAGGGACATTGGAATATTATTAGGGTACGAATTTAGGAGGGTTTCATTAAAGCTTGAACCAGGATGATCTTCATATACAAGAGATTTGCGCTCGTCTTTAATTCCCTATAGTGTCGTATATCCGAGTGAAACGCTTCGCAAACAAGAACAAATGTAGGCGGGGCTTGATTGTGTCTGTGGGGAATTGATTGGATGATTGGATGGTTGTGGTTTGCTATTGGTGGATCTCATGAGAGTGAGAAGTTGCCCCGCCCTCGTCATCAGAGAAGAGAAGAGATGTCACTGTTATTCTGATTCAAGATTATTAACACAATAATGATGTGCACCTATAAATCATTTAGAATAAACACTGCAATATTCCATAAAAAACAGTTAGTTATTCAGTAATTCGCACACTGATTTGATTCACTTAAACATATGTTTTTCTACATAAAAATGAATAAACATCATATATTCTCTATTTGCAGGTAAAATAAGCTAGTCATCTTAAAAAATAAAGAATATTTTGCTCAACCTCCATATTTCATTATTGTTTTCTTCTTCTTTTTTAATTTTTTATATCTATCAAATTAAAAAGGAAATAAACAATAGGCTCACCAGCACACACCTCTTGGGAATTTAGCGGGAACCCAGGTTGCCTTGGAAACAGATTCACTTAGCACATGATTGCAGATGCTAAAAGGTTGAGCTTGTTGCTGAGTGACAGACGGGGTCACGCCTGTGTGACCGACAGAATCACATTACCGGCCGAGGAAAGCGGTTTCTCGTGTTTCGTTGAGCAGACACCTGTTATATCTGACAGTCTATATGGGGGAAGTTATCAAATCTGGAGATTTGTATTTGTTTGTTTGTTTTTAATTGACACTGTGTTTCTGTTCATTAACCTTTAAACAACATGTTATATTACTTGGTGGAAGAATTGACTATTATCATTATCAAATATAACTTATTATGTCTTGTTTTATATCGTATTGCCGTTTTTATTTTAAAAAATAATAATTTACCGAACAGCCGGTAAAGTCACAGAATATGCAGCTTCTCGTGGCTTATTGCTTTATTAAATAACGTCAGATATTGTCTCTCTGAGTTTATGAATTTTCACACAAACGCCGCCACACTGAGAACATTTTGATGTAAATTGAATAAAAAAAATTATAAAATTAAGTTGGACCAACATAAGAAAATCTAGTTTGACGATTGTAATACAGTTAAACATACTAGAGAAAATGAATGTAACCTGAATCAAACAAATTGTGTTGACCCAACTAATTTATGTTGAATTGTGTGTAAAATTCAGTCAAATGAAGGGAAATTTATTATTATTATTATTTTTTAGTGTGTGAATGTTAAGAAAACATTCCATTCGACCATTTTGCAAACGTGATAATGTTCCTTTTAAACGTTCTCTGAACATTCCGAAACTAGTGGCAACAATTTAAAAAGTTCCATGAATGATATATAAATAATGTTTTAACATTCCGAGAACAATTGTAATAAAGTTAAACATATAGAGTAAATTAATTTGACGTAAAACAAATAAATTGTGTTGACCCGACTAAACTAGAAGAACATTTGTCCATAACTTTGAGAGAACCTTGACAGAACATGAATCAGAATGTGTTGTTATGTGTCATTAATGTGTTATTAATGTGTTATTAATGTGTTATTAAACGGCTGCTCTCTGAAATCATTATTCGGCAGCATTATATGTGTAATCTAACACAAAAGCATGCAATTATGTGACTTTCTGACTCATGTCAATTAGAAGAAAAAATTTTCATAACTTGAACATGAATCAAAATAACTCTGATGTGTTATTAAACAGCTGCTCTCTCTGAAATCATTATTTCATTATGACTTTCTGACACCAGATTGTGTCAATTTGATCCAAATTAACCATGTGATAAAGTATAAGACACTGACATCTGAGACCAGGACCGTTTAGTATCAGGTGGTTTGTATTCTATAGCCTCCAGTTTTCCAGCGAAGCTCGTTGGATATGATTTTAGTGTCGCTTCAGGCACTGAATAATATCAGTTTGCTCTGACAGTCGCTGTCACTGACGCTCTGATGCCGTCCAAACTCATTTACTTCAACAGCTTTAAACCAAACACCGTCTGACCCACAAAACTCTGTCGTTCGTGTGTGTGTCAGTCAACAGATCATACGCTCTGTGTGTCAAAGCTTTTGTCCATGACAGAATTACAATTCATCATTTCAAATCCATATGCTGTTGTTTTATCTGGAACGTGAAAGGAGGAGTTTTCCAGGTCATTTGTGAATGAACTCCCAGCTCACAGAAACGTGTTCAGATCATTTCCCATTACACGTTATTTATTAATATTCTCTGTTCATCTTGTCAGAAACCGCTGTCCGTTAAACATATTTTACTAGAATGCTTCTACTCATCTGATCCAATTTTAGTCTTAAAAGAAAATAATCTTAAACATTTTATTTAAAGAAAGAATATTCTTTAAACGTTTAAATCGTAATGTAATATTCCATTCCATTCCACAATCTTTAACAATTTTATAAAAGTTTTTGATAAATAAAACTGTCTCTCTCCATGAATAAGAAAGAAAGAAAGAGGAAGGAAGGAAAAAAAAAAAAGAAAGAGGAAAAAACAGAAGAAATGAAGAAAGAAAGAAAGAAAGAAAGAAAGAAAGAAAGAAAGAGGAAGGAAGGGACAAAAAATGGAAAGAAAGAAAGAAAGAAAGAAAGAAAGAAAGAAAGAAAGAAAGAAAGAAAGAAAGAAAGAAAGAAAGAAAGAAAGAAAGAAAGAGGAAAAAACAGAAGGAAGGAAGAAAGAAAGAAACGAAGGAAGGAAAAAAGAAAGAAAGGAAGAAAAAACAGAAGGAAGGAAGAAACGAAGGAAGGAAAAAAGAAAGAAAGAGGAAAGAAGGAAGAAAAAATGAAAGGAAGAAAGAAAGAAAGAGGAAGGAAGGAAGGAATAAAGAAGGAAATAAAGAAAGGAAGAAAAAACAGAAGGAAGGAAGAAAGAAAGAAACGAAGGAAGGAAAAAAGAAAGAAAGGAAGAAAAAACAGAAGGAAGGAAGAAACGAAGGAAGGAAAAAAGAAAGAAAGAGGAAAGAAGGAAGAAAAAATGAAAGGAAGAAAGAAAGAAAGTGGAAGGGAGGAAGGAAGAAAGAAGGAAATAAAGAAAGGAAGAAAAAACAGAAGGAAGAAAGAAAGGAAGGAAGGAACAAAAAATGGAAGAAAGAAAGAAACGAAGGAAGAAAAAGAGGAAGGAAGGAAGAAAGAAGGAAAGAAAGAGGAAGAAAGAAACGAAGGAAGGAAAAAAGAAAGAAAGAAGGAGGAAGGAAGAAAGAAAGAAAGAAAGAAAGAAAGAAAGAAAGAAAGAAAGAAAGAAAGAAAGAGGAAGAAAAACAGAAGAAAGAAAGAAAGAAAGAGGAAGAAAAAACAGAAGGAAGAAAGAAAGAAAGAAAGAAAGAAAGAAAGAGGAAGAAAAAACAGAAGGAAGGAAGAAAGAAAGAAAGAAAGAAAGAGGAAGAAAAAACAGAAGGAAGGAAGAAAGAGGAAGAAAAAACAGAAGGAAGGAAGAAAGAAAGAAACGAAGAAAGAAAGATGAAGAAAAAACAGAAGAAAGAAAGAAAGAAAGAAAGAAAGAAAGAAAGAAAGAAAGAAAGAAAGAATATTCTTTGAACGTTAATTAACTAAATGTTTTAAGGAAACCTTCCATGTCTCATTCTTCAAACATTACCTGAACGTTACTTCTGAATGTTCTCTGAACGTTCTAGAACACGTTATTACATTTACAGAAACATTAGTCCAGCTGATACTCTTGATGAACAGAGAAGTCTCTGAATGACAGCAGATTTACACATGACTGTTGTGGTTCGACGAACTCCTCAAAGCAAACACTGTTGCTGTAGTTCCAGCTTATGAAATATGAAAAGAGCGGCGGGTCATTAAATCCTGTGAGCGATGACCTTTGGTCTGGAGAGGAGGGTAATTATATACAGACGCCTGATATAATAAAGCCATGGACACAGACCGGCCTTTTTATATATTCTTATGCAATATGGTCATTAAATGTGAACTGGATGCTGTCATAATCTCAGAGTCTGAAGCTGTAATGAGTGAAACATCACTAAAGTGTGTGTGTGTGTGTGTGTCCGTCCACAGCTCTTACGACACATGATCCCTCAGTCAGCTGCAGTTATGAAGTTATATACAGAAATAAATAACATTTCTGCTTTAATATTGGCGTGAAAGTGAAGTCACGTCTTTTCTTCCGTAAATAAAGTGAAAAAAAATTAAATAAAAATACAGTAGCAACATACAGACTTTTTACAGACTTAACAAAAATTACAGTAAAAAAACATATTTCATTATCTGATATAATGTTAATTTACTGATCTATTGAAGTACTAATATCTGTTTTGTAATACACTGATAACCACCAATCACAGCGGAGATGAGAGTCACATGATCAATCAAAGCTCATCACAAGCAGCTTTTCCACAAGAGAGTTAATATTAATAACACTAAACACCATCATGGTAACACACATGACATTATAAAAATGCAGAAAATGCAAAATGGTTACAGACCAGTTCCGCTTCTCACTAGGAGACATCCAGATACCATCTGTCGGAGAAAAGCCAGTCAAGAGTCTGGGCAAGATCTACGACTGCACCCTGAAGGACACCGCATCACTCCAGACAACCACCAACCAGTTGGGAATCTGGTTGACGGATGTGGACCAGCCAGGTCTGCCAAGTAAAGCCTGGATCTACCAGCACGGCATCCTGCCCCGACTGCTCTGGCCACTGCTGGTCTATGACGTGCCGATAACCGTTGAATTCGGTTATCGAGAGGAAAGTCAGCTGAGAGGAAGTCAGCTGTTCCCTGCGGAAGTGGTTAGGCCTACCTCGAAGCCTCAGTGATATCGCCTTGTACGGGAGGAAGAACAAGCTAAAACTGGCCTTCAGCAGTCTGAAGGAAGAGTTTATGGTAACCCGATCAAGAGAGGTGCTACTGTACAGAGACTCCAGTGACATCAAGGTCTCTTCGGCAGGCATAGAGGTCAGAACCGGCAGGAAGTGGAAGGCCCAAGAGGCAGTAGACCAGGCTGAGTCACGGCTGCGACACAGTGAGCTGGTGGGGGCAGTGGCATCTGGACGGGCAGGACTCGGGAGCAATCCAAGACCTCGCTTTAACAAGGCCCAGGGAAAGGAAAGGCGACAGCTGATCCAAGATGAGGTCCGAGCTGGGGTGGAAGAAGCCCGCTGTGGTAGGACAGTAGGGATGCGGCAGCAGGGGGCATGGACCCGATGGGAGCAGGTGGCAGACCGGAAGATATCGTGGACAGAATTGTGGAAGTCTGAGCCACACCGGATCAAATTCCTGGTTCAGCCTGTCTATGATGTCCTCCCCAGTCCATCCCATCTCTTCCGCCAGGGCCTGGCAGACACACCACTGTGCCCACTCTGCCAGAGAGGAGGTTCATTGCAGCACATCTTGAGCTGCTGCCCAAAAGCACTGGGAGATGGGTGCTACCGTTGGCGCCACGACCAAGTACTGAGGGTCATTGCAGAGGTCATCAGTACTGGGATCACCTGCAGTAGACACCAGCAACCAGCAAGACAGAACATCGCCTTTGTTAAAGCCGGGGAGAAGCCACATCAGCGCCTGAAGGAATCAGAGGGGCTGCTCGCAACAGCAAAGGACTGGCAGCTGAAGGTCGACCTAGGGAGACAGCTCAAATTCCCAGGAAACATTGCAGTGACCTTGTGCCACCAGACATTGTCCTGGTGTCAGAAATAACAAGGCAAGTGGTCCTGCTGGAGTTGACTGATCCCTGGGAAGACCGGATGGAGGAGGCATTTGAGAGGAAGAGGGTCAAGTACGAGGAGCTGTCAGGCGAATGCCGAAGCAGGGGGTGGAGGACCCGGTGCAATCCCATCGAGGTCGGGTGCAGAGGATTCGTCGGCCAGTCACTCATCAGGGCCCTCAAGATGCTTGGAGGGAAGGGACTGCACATCAGGAAAGCCGCCAAGAACATCACGGATACCGCCGAAAAGGCTGTGGATCAAGTGGGGCGATCCGTGGATCTTACAAGTAGTGATGTTACGTTCGTGAACGAATCGTTCTTTTTGAACGAATCCTTTAGGTGAACGAATCGTTCTCGTTCATGTAATCCATTGACTAATATTTCTCGTTCACTGAAATGTGAGTCACCCTCCCTCCACAGCAGCGCGGCGCTATTAGCAGCACATGCGCAGCTCAGTGAACCGGTGTTTTCAACCTGTCAAAGAATGAACCTAGAGCCAATAGCCTTCGAGTATGAGATGTGACGGAGCATGTGATTTGTTGGATGTAGTGAACGAATACGCCCTTCACTGACTGTGACCGAGTTGCTTTTGAGTCTGAACGAGAGAGAGATCTTATCGTTTGTGAACGAGTTGAACGAACTGGTACATGTCGTTCATGAACGAAAATAACCAGTTGTTTGAACGATAATGATGGCGAACCGATAGAGCTAGGTTTGTGTAGTTAGCATGTTTGCTTCAAAGAAAGAAATTTACACTTTACCATTGTAATGAAAACAGGTTAATAACTCAAGCTAATGGTTGAATATAACAAAGACAAATTAACATTGTCATTTTTTACTTGGTTTGAGCTAAGGGGGGTGCACTTGACTGTTTACTTGATTTAAATTTACACTTCTCGTTACCTGCTTTTCTTATATTTTGTTTGTGTGTTTTAGTCTTAGTTTTGTGGTATGTTGCACTTGAACAATTTACTTGACTACTTGTGTTCATTTTGTATTATCAAAAATGAATTCATTACGTTTTATTCATGTCATATGCACTTCTTTAAAAACTAAAACAAAACCAAAAAAATATGACAGTATTGGTTAGGTCTCATTTGCGTAACGTCAGCAAATAGCATTTCAGTTCGGGCTGTGAAGGGGCATGTATTTGGTTGGATCTACTGAACGAATATGCCTATCACTGACTGTGATCGCTCTGTTTTGAGTCTGAACGAGAGAGAGAGATCTCGTTCGTGAACGAATTGAACTAACTGGTACTTTCGTTCGTGAATGAGAGTACTGGGTAGATCGGTCATTTAGCATGTGATTAAATCTCATTCAAAGCGCAGTTATAGGTGTGCACATATAATTGTTTATATACATATTCAACATACAGAACATCAACGTTTAATATAATCCCAGATTTATAAATGTGTATGTCTGACTAAACAATTAAAATGTTAATTATGCAAGAAAACCTTGGTTAGGTCATCTGAACCACTTATTTAGACTTATGTTATTAATTTAGTAAATAAGGCACACATTTTAACAAAGCCAAATCACTTTTTTTTTGTAACAAGTAAATATGTTCGTTAAAACATAGCATAAAATACACTCTTTTTCGCCTTCTGCTGCAGTATATATGTAATATGAAGAAATGATCACTGAACGAATCAGTGAACGAATCTGAACGAATCATTTTGGTGAACGAACTGAAAATGAACGAGTCTCTGGAAAGAATCAAAATTTCCACCACTACTTACAAGCTACTCAGACACAAGCCAGGGTCTGATCAACCCTGGCTGGGGTCGCCTGGGCGAGCGTGAATGATGTTGTGAGACCCGAAACACCCAATGAACCCAGGATACATCACTGATGATATGTCTGAGTTGCACCAGAGGTGTATTTCAAGAACTAGCATTGTAAAACACTGATAACCACCAATCACAGCGGAGATGACAGTCACATGATCAATCAAAGCTCATCACAAGCAGCTTTTCCACAAGAGAGTTAATACTAATAACACTAATCACCATCCTGGTAACACACATGACATTATAAAAATGCAATGAATATTAATTTAACAACTTTAAATGTAACATAAAACCTAATAGAATTATTATAATTTATTTTTTGTTAAGTCTGTAAAACCTAAAATGTTGCTACCGCATTTTTTACAGTAACTTTCTGGCAACCACAGCTGCCGTTTTTTTACCGTAAATTTAACAGATTTATTTTTTAGTGACAGACACTGTGTTTCTGCTCAGTAAATCTGACTGAATCCAGATGATTTTAATGATTTAGCTGTAGTTTGTGTATATTATTCATTATTAGGGTGTAAATGTGATTGTCCTCTTTGAAATGGTTTTTCAGGACGATTAAGCTCTGATGCAGCAGAAACCATGTTGTGTGAAAACGCATGATGTGTGAAACAGGCCTGGAGGTCCAGCAGTCAGAACGGATTATTTTACTATATAGGTGTGAAAAAAAAAGGTTTTATCATTCGCTCAGCTGACTGACACATAGATGCATGTTGATATGTGAAATATGCATATAGATCTGGCACTTGTGCATATGCTAATGACTTTTCAGTGGGAACGTTCATGATAATGACAGATATTACAATATTTTCCCTAGTTGATTAATCACAGTATACATTGAGACAATTGTTTTGTATTATACGTTTTCTGAAATGTTATAATAAAGCCAGGTTCAAAATTCACGATTGGTTTTGTTGACATATTAAAGGGTATTCTGGATTTTTTTTTATTTTTTATCATACTTTAGAAACAAGTTCTGTTAACAGAAAGAAAAAATAACGATTAGAAACGCTGTGTTCTGCTGCCAGGCCAGTAGATGGCGATGTCACTTTGTAAAGAAAACATACGTGCCTATAGAATGAACACGTAATACACATGCGTATGACATCAACGTTTCCACAAATTCACGTTTTTGCCGTTTACACCGAGACAATAACGGTATCACTTTCAAAACCTTGCACTTTGAAACCCGTGTTCAAAAGTTTGTGTTTGCAGGTCCCCAAGATGGCGTTATCGTGAACGCAAAACACGTCTAAAACGGGAAAGAGCTTTGAGATCGATTGTACAACTAGATTTGACAAGAAATGGGGTATATTTTTACAGACTGGCGAAAGCTACAGACCAGAGAAACAAATGTATCGCTGTGATTCACAGGATCCAGGCACAGAAAGCTGGATTTGCAGTTATTTTGTGTCGATATGCTGATTTTAGGGGTAAAATCATTCCCTATATATTGAATTGTTATATATTGTATTGACAACTCATCAATTGAATATTTACCATCATATATTCTGCATAACTGGATGTTTTTAAATAAACACTGACAAAAACTATACAAGTTTTCGGGCTGGACGATATAATGATATATATAACATTGATATAAGTGATCATATGGATTTAGACCTATATTGTATAACATGATTCCCGGCTGCATGTCAATATCCACTGGATAATCACTGGATCTTTGGTAAGTTGTAAGAAACACTATATCGAGTCCAACCTTTAGTTTAAACTGATAATCGTTTGTTTTACTGGCGTTTCCTCAGTTTTCCCTGTTAACTCCAGTCACTCAGCAGCTCTTCTGACACTCAGGCCGGATGAGAGAGTGTTCCCGCGGGAAACTGACGTCAATGCATTCCCTCTATACGACACAGAGGAACGATATCGTTGGAATCTGTTTCAGAACGATTTTTTTTTTAGCTGATAATAATAAAAACATTGATAGCCAATCATAATATAGTTATAGTTATCGTTATCGTTATCGTTATAGATATAGTTATAGTTATAGTTATTGTTGTCGTTGTCGTTATAGTTGTCGTTATAGTTATAGTTATAGTTATCCTTATTGTTATCCTTCCATCACTCCATCACTCCCTCCATCACTCCATTACTCTGTTACTCTATCCCTCTATCCCTCCATCACTCCATCACTCCCTCCATCACTCCATTACTGTTACTCTATCCCTCCATCACTCCATCACTCTCTCACTCTATCACTCCATCAGTCTCTCACTCTACCCCTCCATCACTCACTCCATCACTCCATTACTCTGTTACTCTATCCCTCCATCCCTCCATCACTCTATCACTCCATCACTCTCTCACTCTACCCCTCCATCACTCCATCACTCTCTCACTCTATCCCTCATCACTCCATTACTCCATCACTCTATCACTCCATCACTCTCTCACTCTATCCCTCCATCACTCCATTACTCCATCACTCTATCCCTCCATCACTCCATCATTCCATCATTCCATCACTCTATCACTCCATCACTCCATCACTCTATTCCTCCATCACTCTATCACTCCATCATTCCATCACTGCATCACTCTATCCCTCCATCAGTCTCTCACTCTATCCCTCCATCCCTCTATCACTCCATCACTCTATCACTCTATCACTCATCACTCTCTCTCTCTATCCCTCCATCACTCCATCACTCTATCCCTCCATCACTCCATCACTCTATCACTCCATCACTCTCTCTCTCTATCCCTCCATCACTCCATCACTCTATCACTCCATCACTCCATCCCTCCATCACTCATCACTCTATCCCTCCATCATACTCTCACTCTATCCCTCCATCACTTCATCACTCCATCACTCTATCACTCCATCACTCCATCACTCTATCACTCCATCACTCTATCACTCCATCACTCCATCACTCTATCACTCCATCACTCCATCACTCTATCACTCCATCACTCCATCACTCCATCATTATATCACTCTATCACTCCATCACTCCATCACTCTCTCACTCTATCCCTCCATCACTCCATCACTCTGTTCCTGCATCTGTGGTGAAGAGAGACGAGCAGCCGCTCAGCTTCCAGAACAGTGTTTCCCTGTCGGACTGTCCTAGTTTGAGAATGACAGAATCATCATATTAATTTGACTGAGACATTTGATGGGCTAAGAATAGAACAGTTATTGTTAGGAATTGATCTATCTATCTATCTATCTATCTATCTATCTATCTATCTATCTATCTATCTATCTATCTATCTATCTATCTATCTATCTATCTATCTATCTATCTATCTATCTATCTATCTATCTATCTATCCATCCATCCATTGTTCTCTCCATCCATCCATCCATCCATCCATCCATCCATCGTTCTCTCCATCCATTCATCAGTAAATAACATAAAATACAGTGAATAAAGCCATCTCTGTGTGCAGAGAGAGAGTGTGTGCTGGTACTGTCAGGGTTCACTTCTGTCTGTCTAGTCTGTATCTTGGTTTTGTGACAGAGTCCTGACACTCCTGTTTTGTCTTGTTTCGTGTTTTACACAGGCCGTGTGCTTTCATGTTGTCATGTTTTGTGTGAACACGTGGCTTGTGACTTGTTTGACTGGCCATGTGCTTGTGTTTGTCATGTTTGGTGTGAACACTGGCTTGTATGTTTCCCTGTGCTCTCCTGTGCTCTCCATCTCGTTACCTGATTATTGATTCATTTGCCTCACCTGTCCTCCCTCATTACCTGTTACCTGCCTTGTTTGTTCTCCCTGTGTTTGCAGTCCTGCGCTGGTTCGTCGTCTGTACACCGTGTGTTTCCCCGCTGTGTGCTCAAGCCAGTCTTGTTTCCCCCCTCAGGTAGTTTCTGTGGTTTATTTTATTATCATTAAACACCCATTGTCCTGCACTTGAGTCCTCGCTCCCTTCACCCACCCAAAACCTGACAGGTACTTTCTCTGCATGGATTAACAGTAAACTGTTTCTGAGATATTCTGCAGTCCTTCAGCCCTCGAGTGTTCATCTTCCTTGATCTGTCAGCGGCGTCTCCATCAGTTCGCTTACAGGAGTCGAGGCGCTGTCAGATTCACACAGGTGCTGTCTTTGGATTGGCCATCATTACAATAGCTTTACCGTTTTTACTGCCGTGCCCCGGTCAAAATGAAGATTTGTCACATGAAATAAAACGCCCTGGCAAACACATTGCAATGATTGTTTTGATTTAGTTTTGAATGTGATAGAGTTGAACATCCACACTGTCTCATACTGTTGAACACCAGAGCTTCTCTGACTGTCACTTCTTCTCTTCTTCCAGGAGCTGAACGTCAAGTTTTAGTGGAAATACTGCAGTAAAATGGGTAAATATCTGGAACTGGTCAAATGCGGCCTTCAAAACTCCTAAAAGAACAAAGAAATGAACATGTCAATCATACACTTAGATGTTACCTTAACCACAAATCACATTATTTACTGTGTGTGTCATTGCAATCAAGCAGATTCAAAATGTTTTGTGTAAGAAGTAAAAATTACTGAAAAAATGGTGTACAATGTAAACAATTTTTTCAAAAATTGTAAATAACTCAAAGATTACCTGAGGACATTTTACAAGAAAATGCTCTTTCAGTCTTTTTACTACAAAATGTCACATTTAATTTTAATGTTACTTGCCAATTACTTGTTTTCACACGGTTTGTTAGTATATTCTGAACACAAGAAGAATCATTTTCACTTATATGCACCAATGCCTACTAACCTACTAAAACATTTTAATTCATAGTCATAAACAGCAATATTTACCTACTAAAACATTTTAATATACACTATCGTTAAAAAATTTGGGGTTGGCAAGATTTGTTAATGTTTTTGACAGAAGTCTCGCCTACTTCACCAAAGCTGCATTTATTTGATAAAAAAAAAAAACTGTAAAAATTGTGAAATATTATTCCAATGTAAATCAGCTGTTTTCTATGTGAATATATAGTAAAGTGTAATTTATTCCTGTGATCAAAGCTGAATTTTCAGCATCATTACTCCAGTCTTCAGTGTCACATGATCCTTCAGAATTCATTCTAATATGAGGATTTGATGCTCAAGAAACATTTATGCTTGGTCTAAAACGCTAAAACTGCTGATATGTTTCACCGCAGGACAGCAAATGTGAGTGAATCCTGTCATCTTTGAGCAAAGTAACATATTTTAGCAACAGTGTGAATGTGAACAGCACATAACAGGCACAATACCGCTATAAACATTAATATCTATGGGTTCAATATGCATAACATGACAAAACTTACATCATCATTTTTAAATACCTCAGTTTTGACAGTCCACACAACAACGCGAAAACAGCGTTTTCAAATTTATCCACCTTTGGTTTTTTAAAAAATCTTAATTTTCATTAATAAAAACGTCGTCTCAGTGTGATGGAAGGCCAAAACAGAGAGAAAAATACACGTTTTCAAACGAAAACGTATTAGTGTGGACAAGAATTCTTAATTCATGGCCACGATTTACTAAAACGAGGCAACAAATTTAGTCGTCGGAACAAATTCTTAATTCATGGCCATGATTTACTAAAACTAGGGAACAAATTAGTTCAAAGTGGCCACGGTTTACTAAAAGGAGGACCTATCTCTGAAGTGAGTGAAACTAGAGAGTCTTTAGGAAACTTTAAGGCCAGAAATGTCATGCCATCATTGAGACTGCGCTGAACGTCTTGATGAAGAAGGGCCACGGGCTTCAGTGTAGATAAACACTGTCCTGAACTCCTGCTTCATTCTCTCAGATGCTGGAAGAGATGAAACACCGTCATCTTGTGCGCTGGAGTTTTGATGGCATAGAGTGCTGTTTTATCTCTCTATAAATAAAGGATGTGTCTTCACTTATAGCAGCCGGAGCTTTAAGAAGCATATATTTCTGAATGTGCAACCGTTCGGAATCAAACCATGTGTTCAATTATTAAGCGAAAAGCATCAGTATAAACTTTCAAAAACACAAACCCATCCACCGAAGCTCTGAGATGATATTTGCACATTCAAATGTGTGTCGTGAAGAATAATTTTATTAGCGAACAATTTTATTTTTTTCAGTGAACAGTTGTGCGGAAAAGAGCTGCATAAAGAGTGTGTGTTTGACAGAAATAATAACAGGTTTAGTGTGTAATGCAGCGTTGCTTCTCTTATTTCAAGCACTTTTAGATTTTTAATTGACTAATAAGACTAACATTCATTAAGAACAGGATTGTTTTGCAGTGTAAGTTTGTTGTTTTGATCATAAATCAAATGCTTTTACTGTCATCATGGACTTTCCTTTGCTTCATTTTCCGCTTATGCAACAGTCTCAATATTACAGAATGAAATTATTATTGCAATTAAGAGACTGAAGCCTGTAATTAGAAGCATGATAAAGTAATATCAGGGCTTGCTGTGTTGTTTTTTTTGCTATGGATAAATGATCTATTATCTTGATTGCTCCACATTGCTGAGAGTGAATCCCGGTAATGACTGGAAGGATCCCCGCTGTGAGTGTAATGAGGAAAATGACACGGAACACACACGGAAAAAAGAAAAATGTAATTCTGTGATCGAGAACATCAGCGGAAAACAATTCTGCAATTACATGTAGTGGCCACTTTATCAGGTGCATCTATCTAATAGCTGTGGGTGGAATGATGAAAATCACAGTATGAGTCGTTATATTACAGCAACACTATACACTCACCTAAAGGATTATTAGGAACACCATACTAATACTGTGTTTGACCCCCTTTCGCCTTCAGAACTGCCTTAATTCTACGTGGCATTGATTCAACAAGGTGCTGAAAGCATTCTTTAGAAATGTTGGCCCATATTGATACGATAGCATCTTGCAGTTGATGGAGATTTGTGGGATGCACATCCAGGGCACGAAGCTCCCGTTCCACCACATCCCAAAGATGCTCTATTGGGTTGAGATCTGGTGACTGTGGGGGCCATTTTAGTACAGTGAACTCATTGTCATGTTCAAGAAACCAATTTGAAATGATTCGAGCTTTGTGACATGGTGCATTATCCTGCTGGAAGTAGCCATCAGAGGATGGGTACATGGTGGTCATAAAGGGATGGACATGGTCAGAAACAATGCTCAGGTAGGCCGTGGCATTTAAACGATGCCCAATTGGCACTAAGGGGCCTAAAGTGTGCCAAGAAAACATCCCCCACACCATTACACCACCACCACCAGCCTGCACAGTGGTAACAAGGCATGATGGATCCATGTTCTCATTCTGTTTACGCCAAATTCTGACTCTACCATCTGAATGTCTCAACAGAAATCGAGACTCATCAGACCAGGCAACATTTTTCCAGTCTTCAACTGTCCAATTTTGGTGAGCTCGTGCAAATTGTAGCCTCTTTTTCCTATTTGTAGTGGAGATGAGTGGTACCCGGTGGGGTCTTCTGCTGTTGTAGCCCATCCGCCTCAAGGTTGTGCGTATTGTGGCTTCACAAATGCTTTGCTGCATACCTCGGTTGTAATTTCAGTCAAAGTTGCTCTTCTATCAGCTTGAATCAGTCGGCCCATTCTCCTCTGACCTCTAGCATCAACAAGGCATTTTCGCCCACAGGACTGCCGCATACTGGATGTTTTTCCCTTTTCACACCATTCTTTGTAAACCCTAGAAATGGTTGTGCGTGAAAATCCCAGTAACTGAGCAGATTGTGAAATACTCAGACCGGCCCGTCTGGCACCAACAACCATGCCACGCTCAAAATTGCTTAAATCACCTTTTTTTCCCACTCTGACATTCAGTTTGGAGTTCAGGAGATTGTCTTGACCAGGACCACACCCCTAAATGCATTGAAGCAACTGCCATGTGATTGGTTGATTAGATAATTGCATTAATGAGAAATTGAACAGGAGTTCCTAATAATCCTTTAGGTAAGGGTTTACATGAAGGTTCCGTTAGTTCTTAAAATATCTTATTTTGTGTCCACAGAACAAAGAATGTCATATAGATTTTGAATGACATATGGGAGAGTACATAATGACAAAGTGTTATTTTATTTGTTTGTGTGGGATGATGATATGTCCCTTGAGGTATAGGCCTATATATATACACACGAGTAGGTGTTTTGAAACCATTATCAATATAAAACCGTCATTTCCAGACAAAGCATTAAGAAATGACTTCAGATTCAACACAGTCGCTGCTTCATCCGTCAACAGAAGTTTTCTATGTGAACTCTTCATTAGACTGTGTCTCAGTCAAACGCTCCAAACAAACATATAATCCTGTGATGTGATCCGGGACGCCATTAAAATAAACCATATGCTTGTTTCTGGCGCTGGGATCTTCTGAAGTCTCTACAGAGACTCAAACCAGATGTTTAAACTGGACGAACGTACTTTCTCTCTTTATTTCAGAAACTGAGCACATATCTGTATCAGTGTAGACAGCATCAGTCATTATAATCTGAACACACATCTGTATCAGTGTAGACAGCATCAGTCATTATAATCTGAACACACATCTGTATCAGTGTAGACAGAGTCAGTCATTATAATCTGAACACACATCTGTATCAGTGTAGACAGAGTCAGTCATTATAATCTGATCACACATCAACATTATACTCGATTGCAACCTGTCTTTTGAAAATCATATTTCATATGTTACAAAAACAGCCTTTTTCCACCTTAGAAACATTGCTAAGCTACGTAATATGCTATCAGTTTCTGATGCAGAAAAGTTAGTTCATGCATTCATGACCTCGAGACTGGATTACTGTAATGCTTTATTAGCTGGTTGTCCTGCATCCTCAATAAACAAGCTACAGTTAGTCCAAAATGCCGTCGCTAGAGTTCTTACGAGATCAAGAAAATATGATCATATAACACCGATTTTATCATCACTGCATTGGTTACCTATAAAGCTCCGTATTAATTACAAGGTATTGCTACTGACTTATAAAGCCCTAAACGGCTTAGCTCCAGTCTATTTAACGGATCTTCTATCACCCTATGATCCATCGCGCTCTTTAAGATCACTAAATTCAAGGCTTTTGGTCATACCTAGGATATCCAGAACCACCAAAGGAGGGAGAGCATTTTCACATTTGGCTCCAAAACTCTGGAATAGTCTTCCTGATACTGTTCGTTGCTCAGACTCGCTCTCCCAGTTTAAAACTAGATTAAAGTCGCATCTCTTCAGCCAGGCATTCATATAATCCTACAGTTCAAACTACAATCCGGCCTCTAGCTCATAAATGCCAGAGGAGAACTGGCCCCCGACTGAGCCTGGGTTCTCCCAAGGTTTTTTTTTTTCTCCATTAGGTCACCTGATGGAGTTTTAGGACACCATTAGGTCACTTGATGGAGTTTTTCGGTTCCTTGCCACTGTTGCCTTTGGCTTGCTCAGTTGGGGATATTTTGGGGATATTTAATTTAATTTTATCAATCAATAAATTCCTCTTGAAACAAACTTTGTTGTATTATTTTAATTTAATACTGTGAAGCTGCTTTGATACAATCTGTATTGTGAAAAGCGCTATACAAATAAACTTGACTTGACTTGACTTGACATCTGTATCAGTGTAGAGAGAGTCAGTCATTATAATCTGAACACGCATCTGTATCAGTGTAGACAGAGTCAGTCATTATAATCTGAACACACATCTGTATCAGTGTAGACAGCATCAGTCATTATAATCTGAACACACATCTGTATCAGTGTAGACAGCGTCAGTCATTATAATCTGAACACGCATCTGTATCAGTGTAGACAGAGTCAGTCATTATAATCTGAACACACATCTGTATCAGTGTAGACAGTGTCAGTCATTATAATCTGAACACACATCTGTATCAGTGTAGACAGAGTCAGTCATTATAATCTGAACACACATCTGTATCAGTGTAGACAGAGTCAGTCATTATAATTGATCACGCATCTGTATCAGTGTAGACAGAGTCAGTCATTATAATCTGAACACGCATCTGTATCAGTGTAGACAGCATCAGTCATTATAATCTGAACACACATCTGTATCAGTGTAGACAGTGTCAGTCATTATAATCTGAACACACATCTGTATCAGTGTAGACAGAGTCAGTCATTATAATCTGAACACACATCTGTATCAGTGTAGACAGAGTCAGTCATTATAATCTGATCACACATCTGTATCTGTGTAGACAGAGTCAGTCATTATAATCTGAACACACATCTGTATCAGTGTAGAGAGTCAGTCATTATAATCTGAACACACAACTGTATCAGTGTAGACAGCATCAGTCATTATAATCTGAACACACATCTGTATCAGTGTAGACAGAGTCAGTCATTATAATCTGAACACACATCTGTATCAGTGTAGACAGAGTCAGTCATTATAATCTGAACACACATCTGTATCAGTGTAGACAGAGTCAGTCATTATAATCTGAACACACATCTGTATCAGTGTAGACAGAGTCAGTCATTATAATCTGAACACACATTTGTATCAGTGTAGACAGAGTCAGTCATTATAATCTGAACACACATCTGTATCAGTGTAGACAGCGTCAGTCATTATAATCTGAACACACATCTGTATCAGTGTAGACAGCATCAGTCATTATAATCTGAACATACATCTGTATCAGTGTAGACAGCGTCAGTCATTATAATCTGAACACACATCTGTATCAGTGTAGACAGCATCAGTCATTATAATCTGAACACACATCTGTATCAGTGTAGAGTCAGTCATTATAATCTGAACACACATCTGTATCAGTGTAGACAGAGTCAGTCATTATAATCTGAACACGCATCTGTATCAGTGTAGACAGAGTCAGTCATTATAATCTGAACACGCATCTGTATCAGTGTAGACAGCATCAGTCATTATAATCTGAACACACATCTGTATCAGTGTAGACAGTGTCAGTCATTATAATCTGAACACACATCTGTATCAGTGTAGACAGAGTCAGTCATTATAATCTGAACACACATCTGTATCAGTGTAGACAGAGTCAGTCATTATAATCTGATCACACATCTGTATCTGTGTAGACAGAGTCAGTCATTATAATCTGAACACACATCTGTATCAGTGTAGAGTCAGTCATTATAATCTGAACACACAACTGTATCAGTGTAGACAGCATCAGTCATTATAATCTGAACACACATCTGTATCAGTGTAGACAGAGTCAGTCATTATAATCTGAACACACATCTGTATCAGTGTAGAGTCAATCATTATAATCTGAACACACAACTGTATCAGTGTAGACAGCATTAGTCATTATAATCTGAACACACATCTGTATCAGTGTAGACAGTGTCAGTCATTATAATCTGAACACACATCTGTATCAGTGTAGACAGAGTCAGTCATTATAATCTGAACACACATCTGTATCAGTGTAGACAGAGTCAGTCATTATAATCTGAACACACATCTGTATCAGTGTAGACAGAGTCAGTCATTATAATCTGAACACACATCTGTATCAGTGTAGACAGCATCAGTCATTATAATCTGAACACACATCTGTATCAGTGTAGACAGTGTCAGTCATTATAATCTGAACACACATTTGTATCAGTGTAGACAGAGTCAGTCATTATAATCTGAACACACATCTGTATCAGTGTAGACAGCGTCAGTCATTATAATCTGAACACACATCTGTATCAGTGTAGACAGCATCAGTCATTATAATCTGAACACACATCTGTATCAGTGTAGACAGCGTCAGTCATTATAATCTGAACACACATCTGTATCAGTGTAGACAGCATCAGTCATTATAATCTGAACACACATCTGTATCAGTGTAGACAGCATCAGTCATTATAATCTGAACACACATCTGTATCTGTGTATCAGCGGCAGTCATTATAATCTGATCACACATCTGTATCTGTGTAGACAGAGTCAGTCATTATAATCTGAACACACATCTGTATCAGTGTAGACAGAGTCAGTCATTATAATCTGAACACGCATCTGTATCAGTGTAGACAGAGTCAGTCATTATAATCTGAACACACATCTGTATCAGTGTAGACAGCGTCAGTTATAATATCTTCTGTTTGCTTCTGACACATCCAGCAAATATCAGCCGTTAAGTGATTGAACGCCAGTGGGCGGAGCCTATGGTGTGATGATGTATAACTATTGGTCGATGTCTTGCTCAGGAGGCGGGTTTATGCAAATGTGTTTGCTTGAGTGACTTCATAAATCCCTGAATTTCAAAACGAGCCATTTCTAGAGCTTAATTACCGTAAATAAATGCTTTGTTTCGTAACGGAGTCCACTGAAGGCAAGTTTGTGGAGAACCCAAGTGCAGTTTAATAGTAGACAAAACAAGATCAAACATAAAACAAAAGCATGGCGTGGCATGAAACTCAAGACCAGAACATGAACATGGCTGTGGAACCTAAAACAGAGGTACAGGAAACATGACATGAAACAAGAACCAAACCAAAACAAGACACAACATGTTTATAATGAGGAGGATTTTTTAAGTTCTGAAACTTACAGGATGTTTGGTGCAACGATCAATTATATGTCAAAAGATCAAAGAAAATTAAATTTCTCATGTCATCACCCCTTTAAACATGACGTGTTTCACCATTAGCGCCAGACAAGTAAAAATAAGAGTGATTTTCATAAATGTTTACAGAATGAGATTCAAGAGCTCTGAACATATTTTAACAAGCAAAATTTCATTTTTAGAAATTTTAAAGGAGGTAATGTTGGGGTTTGGTTGCCAAAAAACTTGTGAACCCTATAATTAAATAATTCATTAAAGTGGATTTTGGAGTTCATTTCATGCAAAATATTTGTACATACACTTGACTAAACATATATATATACAGTCAAACCATAATTTATTCAGACTCCTTCAACATTTCTCACATTATCTCGGTTTATTCGCTATAGTTTAGAAAACGGTAATAAAATATGAGCAGAACTCAGTTGATATTTGACTGGTTTTGTCCGTCCTTCTGTTAGACTGTCTCACACATGAATTATGTTGAATATCTGTCAGCTGTTAAATTTAACTACACAATTAGATAATACCAGTTTAGCTCAACCAATCACCAAGCAATGCTTCATTTTGTTCAGTCTGTGTGTAAAAAGAGCATTAGCAATTAAAGACAAAACACTTAAGCAAAACATAATCAGCTCAAAGTGTCTTTATCAAATGTCACTGGTAGTCCCTGTATCAAGAATATTTGGGTGTAATATGTCACAGTTTACTTTATTTTGCTCTCCTCACTTACATAAATTAACTATAGTGTCCTGCACACACTAGTGAAGAAATATCAAAAATGATATCTGGTGTCTGAATAATTTTTGGTTTCACTGTGTACACACACACACACACACACACACACACACACACGTGATGTTCCTCTTGTTTAATTTCCTCTCCCGCTGGTTGCCTTGGCAACATCCAGAGCTTGCTAAAGCTTGAAGTATATTGTAGATGGCATTAGACAAGCGTCTTTCATTCGCTCGCATTGAGTGTAAGCAAACAGCCGGTGTCTGTTTCTGCATCACAGTCACTTTCCTCTAACAACCGCATTCTGTCATTCATTCACACACACTTCCTCAGCTCGAGACTCAGTCTTCACTGAGGGGGAATACAGTAATACTGGCTCCGTTACACTCCCGGTTCCAGAGGAGAAGAGAAGTGGAGGCCTTTTGAAGTCCTCGTCTTTCCTGCTGAAAGTTGAACACACATAATGCCATCAGTCAGGAGATGTTCAACCCTCAGGAGCTCTTCTGTCATTTTTACGTTTTCTTTTTTTTTAGAATGGTTTACTTCACCGGAATGGTACGAAACTTGGTAAAGGGTTTGGCACTTGCTATGTGAAAAAAATAAAAAATAAATGACAGATATCGTTCTAAAGAGTTAAATGGCCCTTAAAAAATTGTCCCTCTTGTGCTCGTTGCGGAAATGAATTTCCTCTAGTGGAAGCGTTTGGTACTGCAGCCCTAACAAAATATTACTGAAGGCTTATTTTTTGAGATATCAATATCAAATTTAGAAACTTGTTTAGATTTATGGCTTTGATTTTCTCGCAGTTTTAGAGTTAAACATGTTTTGGAACATATACATTTCATAAAAAAATTGGAAATAGTATTTTTATGCATATTTCATATCAATAAATGTAAAATTCTTTACATCTTCTAATGTCTTTTTCATTTTTGTAAATCACTTTTTAAAACTTTTTTCACTTCTGCAATAATCTGCAGGTTTCGTCTTTAAAAAGAGACCGAACTTCAGTCTGTGATCCGAAGCGTTTGTCAAGTTTTGCTTTTGTTTTATGTTCTCGTTTCATGTCTGTCATGTGATCCCGTTCTAGTCATGTGATCCTGCCATGTGTTCTGTGTTGTCATTGGTTCATTGTTTCATTGTTCACAGGTGTCTCTTGTCTAGTCATTAGTCTTGTGTAGTTCAGCCCTCATGTTTGCTATGTGTCCTCGTCAAGTATTGTTTCTGTATCCACTGTTAGTAAGTCCATGTCAATATTCTAGTCCATGTTTATGTTCACGGTTAAGTTTTGAGTTTCATGCCATGCTTTTGTTTAATGTTTGATCACGTTTTGCACTAAACTGCACTATGTTTTTTTCAAGCTTGCCTCCAGTGGACTTCATAACGTTACAGCATTCAAGATTTACCAGTTTAACTTGGACATTTCATTGTCAGATCTGTGCTCAAAAAGTGAATAAATGGTTTGTAACTACTGCCATAATATAATTTAGTAGCATGAAATCCCCTAAAAATACAAAATATTATTGAGCCAAAATATAGTGCATTAAAATAAAACAAAACCGACAATGTCTGACCACCACGTGAGGTGTATAAATCAGGTGTTATAAAAGATAGAAGCCTTTTAAATGTTAGGATGAGGGATCTAAGAGTGAAATCCCTGCTTTAAGACGTCCATGAATCTGCCGAACTTTGATTCGTGACATCAGTTTCTGTTAACCTGATTCTGAAGTAGTCAGGTGTTTTATGAGAGCCTGGTGTTGACTGTGAAGGGGACATGACATTTCTTCATCGTTCACATTACCCAACATGCCTCTGCCATCATCGCAGTGCCATTTATAGAACACCAGCAGGCTGTAAACAGTGTTACCATGGCAACGCCACACACACACACACACACACACACACACACACACACACACACACACACACACACACACACACACACACAGTGATAAAGCAAACTGATCCTCATCTGATGACAAATAGATGTTTAAAGCGGCAGCACAACTCCTCTCGAGTCTCATGGCTTTGGCTTTCACACCTGAGCTTTTCATGCAGATCTGAGTCCAGTTCCTCTGATCAGTGTGAATGATCTCGGACACACTGCGTCAACACGATGTGATGCGACTATTTTAAACACTGCAAAAAAAATAATTCTAGTGCAAACATCTAAACATTCTGAAATCAAGATACATTTACTGGAGAGGAAACAAAATGACTGAAGATATTAATAATTGTTTACTGAAAAATGCATCAAAGATAAGCGAGTAGAGGCTAATGCTTAAAATAAGAAAAATATCTGCCATTGCAGTCAGAATTTTTTTTTTAATTCAAACGGAAAACAAGATAATTTTTCTGACCTCATTGATAGATATTTTTATTTTATTTTAATCATAGTCTTTTTTTCATTTTTTTTTCAGAAAGCAATAAGTCTTAGTATCTTCAGTCATTCTCCTTCTCCAGTTAATGTATCTTGATTTAAGAATATTTAGATATTTGTGCTGGAAACGAAGACAGAAACACTGAGGAACAATATAATTTTTTGTCTGTAAACAATATATATCCCTAATCATTTCAGTTTTATCTAAATAATATGAACATCATCAGATTATTTAATGAGCGTCACAGTGTGAAGGAATGAAGCAGATCAAAAACAGATAAAAAATCTGATCAAAACTTGATGAAGACTCACAAAATATTTATTATTGATATTTAGTAGGCCTGTATATATTTGTATTATCTGCGTTTCGCATTCACGCAAAATTCCAATACACGATTGCGTTTATTTTACCCACGAAAATTCACATAACAAATTTAAATGTATCCGCACCTTAAAATGATTATGAAAAATGACATTTTAGCACAAACTTTACTATTATAAGTGGACATCGAGGAAGAAAAATTTCCCCGTTTAATAATCTGTTGTGGATATTTCGTATGATTGAAACTATAGATATGAATTTAATTAAATTTTTTTAGAAAAAAAATAAGCCGTCTGTTCAGGTGTGTGAGCATAAGAAAACAAATGAATGCAATAGTTTCCAAAGTCGCCACCAATTCGCCAAAATGTAACTGCCATGAGATTGTGTTGCATCTGTGATGTTTGACTAAACTGTCAATTTTATGTAAATCCTGAAATGTAGAAGTAAAGTCTGTTTGACGGAGATGTCAGTGTATGTTGTTCTTCCCTCACACACACTCTAATGGAGAGATGCGCAGTGTTTTTACTGCTACTCCTGAGGCATTAATATTTCAGATCCATCAGAGGTAAGTCAAGTTATTCATTAGAGCAGGGCTTTCAGTCTTTTACCTGCTTCGGATCATTCGAGTGATAAAGCCTGAACCCGTTGTGAACTTTGCGCGGGAAATGTTTCGCCCTCACGCGAAATTACCGATCGCGTGGAGTTCCGATCGATCACATGACTGAGGACCTGTTTACACGACACCGTTTTCAACTAAAAACGTTAAACTTTTAATGCGTTTTGGCCGTTTGTTTACACGACAACGGTGTTTTGGGAGCCTGAAAAAACAAACTTTTGAAAAAGGGTTTCAAAGAGCAAGTTTTTGAAAACGGTCTCCGTGTAAAACAACAAAAACACGATTCTCTGAGGACGATGACGTCATGCACATGCGTATTACATGTTAAGTCTAGAGTGTTTCATTGCCATCTACTGGTCTGGCAGCAGAATACAGGGGTTTTAGTCGTTTTCGCGGATCCGTGTGAATGGGGATCGTTTTGACAATACCGTCTATCGGAAAACTCAAAGGAAAAACTTCTCCGTTTTAGGCTATGTTTACACGGAAACGATCTGAAGAGA
>CM038626.1:49423667-49446167 GCA_021554675.1 Leuciscus idus
ACCAAATAATTTACATAAATCATCTGTTTGAAGGTCAAACGTATATAAATCATCTGTACGAAGGTCAAGCGTATATAAATCATCTGTACGAAGGTCAAGCGTATATAAATCATCTGTACGAAGGTCAAGCGTATATAAATCATCTGTACGAAGGTCAAGTGTATATAAATCATCTGTACGAAGGTCAAACGTATATAAATCATCTGTACGAAGGTCAAGCGTATATAAATCATCTGTACGAAGGTCAAGTGTATATAAATCATCTGTACGAAGGTCAAACGTATATATAAATCATCTGTACGAAGGTCAAACATATATAAATCATCTGTACGAAGGTCAAGTGTATATAAATCATCTGTACGAAGGTCAAACGTATATATAAATCATCTGTACGAAGGTCAAACGTATATAAATCATCTGTACAAAGGTCAAGTGTATATAAATCATCTGTACGAAGGTCAAACGTATAAATCATCTGTACGAAGGTCAAACGTATATAAATCATCTGTACGAAGGTCAAACGTATATAAATCATCTGTACGAAGGTCAAACGTATATAAATCATCTGAACGAAGGTCAAACGTATATATAAATCATCTGTACGAAGGTCAAACGTATATATAAATCATCTGTACGAAGGTCAAACGTATATAAATCATCTGTACGAAAGTCAAACGTATATAAATCATCTGTACGAAGGTCAAACGTATTTTACACTACGTCTACATTAATCCAGATACATTTGAAAACTGCGTTTTCGTTAATAAACGCTCTCTGTCCACACTAGCGTTATCGGACGTTTCAGTGTGGATGAGAAACTTTTGAAAAAGGCCTGAAACCGCTAAATTCACCTGATCAGATCACTGATATGATTCAGATGGAAAAATAAATAATGAAGTTATCGCGCAATTCTTCTGACAGGATAATTTTATTTAGTAAAATATCTCAGCATTCACTGATGCGGTCCAGGTGGCACACAGTCACCAAAATTTGGTCTAAAACGCTAAAACTGCTCTCATGTATTGCCTCAGGACAGCACATGTGAGTAAATTCTGTCATCTGTGCAGGACTGTGATATGAATAGTGTGCAATGTAGAATATTTTTGCAACAGTGTGAAAGTCAATAGCACATAACAGGCACAATACTGGTATAAACATGAATATCTATTGGTACAATATGCGTCACATGACTAAACTTACGTCATCGTTTTTAAATACCACCGGTTTCACAGTCCACACTATGGTCCACACTACAACGTGAAAGCGGCGTTTTCAAATGTATCCACTTTGGAGTGCGTTTTCAAAAAAGCTTCGTTTTCATTAATAAAAATGCTGTCTCAGTGTCAACGAAAGGACAAAATGGAGAGAAAAATATACGTTTTCAAACGAAAACGTATTAGTGTGGACATGGCCTGAATCATCTGTTTGAAGGTCAAACGTATACAAATCATCTGTATGAAGGTCAGACGTATATAAATCATCTGTTTGAAGGTCAAACGTATACAAATCATCTGTACGAAGGTCAAACGTATACAAATAATCTGTACGAAGGTCAAATGTATACAAATCATCTGTTTGAAGGTCAAACGTATACAAATAATCTGTACGAAGGTCAAACGTATACAAATCATCTGTATGAAGGTCAAACGTATACAAATCATCTGTACGAAGGTCAAACGTATACAAATAATCTGTACGAAGGTCAAATGTATACAAATCATCTGTTTGAAGGTCAAACATATACAAATAATCTGTACGAAGGTCAAACATATACAAATCATCTGTACGAAGGTCAAACGTATATAAATCATCTGTATGAAGGTCAAACGTATATAAATCATCTGTACGAAGGTCAAACGTATATAAATCATCTGTACGAAGGTCAAACGTATATATAACGATAAGATAATACGATTTATGTTCATTTCATAAAGCAATATGGACTGGCCTAATTTTGACAAGTTTTTCTGGTAACACTTTACAATAATGTTCATTAGTTAACATTAGTTAATGTATTAACTAACATTAATTAACCATGAGCAATCCATTTGTTACTGTATTTGTTCATCTTTGTTAACGTTAGTTAATAAAAAATGCAACTGTTCATTGTTTGTTCATGTTAGCTCACAGTGCATTATCTAATGTTAACAAGATTTTAATAAAGTATTAGTAAATGTTGAAATTAACATGAACAAAGAATAATAAATGCTGTACACGTGCAGTTCATGTTAACTAATGTAATTAACTAATGTTAACTAATGAAGCTTATTGTAAAGTGTTACCGTTGTTCTCTATGCTATGAGTGATGTATAAAACTGTAATTCTGGTTGACAGGATGAGTTGTAGACTTCAGAAAACATGTTTGTCTTCATGGCAGAAAAAGATAAAGATGTCTGACTGAATGCAAGGCCTGTTTAAACTTCAAACTTTGACTAAAACCCTTTTTCTAGCTATAAAAACTCGACGCACTCTATATAACAATAACATGTTAAAAGCCAGACTGATGTTTGTCAGATTCTACAGAAATAAATGAGAAAGTCCTTGTCAAAGAGAAACTTAAGACAAACTTTCCTCGTCTCCATGGCAATGTTTTAAACTGGTGATGTCATCATTCCAGTCACGTATTCAGACTCTCCCAAGGGTTTTATTCTCCTCTGATGCCTTCAGATCTGAAGTTTGTAGTGTCTTTACCTATTTCTACTGAACGTGTGTTTGTAAAGCCTCTGTTGTGGCACTAAAGGAAGGAACTCAGCGTAATGAGGTTTAACAGCCGCTGTTTTCTTCAACGGATGTGCTTGAGACGAGGACGGAAGCTTTGGGCCTTTACAGGGAAATAATTAAAGGAATACCGTGTCAATTTAGTATCTTTAATACAGTTTTATAATATTTATTAAGGTTTTGAAATGTTTTTTCCCCTCATTTTTCTTTAGTTAAAGTTTTAGTCATTTTTTTGTCCGCTTTTGTCGGTTTTATTAGTTTTTTTTATTATTTAAGCCTTTATATATAATGCATTATAAAAATATTTTAATGTATTAATTATGCCCTATTATGTATTATATGGTCTCATTAGAAAGTATAATGCATTAAAACTAGTACTCTCAAATTGATTAATCGCGATTAATCACATCTAAAATAAAAGTTTGTAAATATATATATATATATATATATATATATATATATAAGTGTGTGAATGTATAGATATATATTTACAAACTTTTATTTTAGATGCGATTAATCGCGATTAATCAATTTGATAATATATATATAAAAGTGTGTGAATGTGTATATATATATATATAAAATATTTACAAACTTTTGTTAGATGTGATTAATCACGATTAATCGATTTGATAGTATATATATATAAAAGTGTGTGAATGTATATATATATATATATATATATATAAAATATTTACAAACTTTTGTTAGATGTGATTAATCGCGATTAATCGATTTGATAGTATATATATATAAAAGTGTGTGAATGTGTGTGTGTGTATAGATGTATATATTTACAAACTTTTATTTTAGATGTGATTAATCGTGATTAATCAGTTTGATAGTACTAGTTTTAATGCATTATACATTCTAATGAGACCATACAATGCATTATAAGGCATAATTAATGTATTAAAGTACTTTTATAATGCATTATATATCGGCTCGGGTAAAACTAATGCATTAAAACTAGTACTATCAAATCGATTAATCGCGATTAATCACATCTAACAAAAGTTTTTAAATATTATATATATATACTGTATATATATATATATATATATATATATATATATATATATAAGTGTGTGAATGTATATACACTCTCAGAAAAAAAGGTACAAAAGCTGTCACTGTGGTGGTACCTTTTCAAAAGGTCAAAGGCACATATATGTACCTTTGAGGGACTAATATGTACTCTTTAGGTACAAAAGTGTACCTTTTGAAAAGGTACCGCCACAGTGACAGCTTTTGTACCTTTTTTTCTGAGAGTGTATATATATATATATTTACAAACTTTTATTTTAGATGTGATTAATCGATTTGACAGTACTAAAACACGACAACCAATTTCAGATGTAATAAAGAATCTGCAAATAAGATGTTACCTTATTTATCTTAATATTATATCTTTATAAATATTTACCGTATCATTATGAAAAGCTTTATGATGCATTAGATATAAAGGCTTTAAGTCAAGTGTTTCCTGTTTAAAAAATGCTTGTATTATTTTTATTTTAGCTTTTGTTTAATTATTTTTTATTTTTAGTCATCTTACTTCTTCAAACAGACAAACTTGCCAATTTACAGAAATATTTAATAAAAAAATGTTGTTTTTATTTCAGGTAATTTTTTTAACGAGTTTTAATAACCAGTAGTAACACTGATGACTAATGACAAATTAATTCTGCAGGATATTTTAACTCACAAGTTTTAACACATCTCGGGAAAGGGGTGTGGAAGGGATTAAAAGGTCTCGATCACATCAACACAAACTACTCAAGCCAATGATTACATCATCATCATCATCATAATGACCTTTGGCACAATTAAAGCTACTCAGTCCTGGATAAAATAACAAAAAAAAGTGAACTTGCGCTCAGTTATTTTGTGCCTCGGTCCAAAACAAACTAATTTTTTGCATGTTTGAATCCTCAGAGGACATCAGCTTATAATCTAATAGCAAATAACCAATGAA
Organism: Leuciscus idus; assembly: GCA_021554675.1. Classification (NCBI taxonomy): domain Eukaryota; kingdom Metazoa; phylum Chordata; class Actinopteri; order Cypriniformes; family Leuciscidae; genus Leuciscus; species Leuciscus idus. The sequence continues at coordinate 49,428,364 of CM038626.1, forward strand.
AGACTGAGATACTCATGCATTAGAATAAAGCTCTTGAAGTTACTGATGTTTTTGTCATATACAGAACTGTGAACAATCTGAAAAACGCTCAAAATCGAGGCCCTGAAAACATAGTTCCTGAGAATACCCCCGATTCTTTCTCCGGGTTTCCATTGACTGAAGCCATTTGGCCTGTTCTGAAAGGGTTTGTGATTCGGGCTCTTCAGGATCCTTGGAGACGAAAGGCCAGTTTGCGGGATCATTCAGCTCTCGAGGCCTTGCAGCTCAGTCTGGTGATGCACCATGAATAGAGATTAGATTAGAGCTCAAACTTCTGAGTCTGAACTGATACGATTCTCACCGTCTACATTAACCCTTCAACAACGTGTCAGTCAAAGCAGGAGATCAGTCAAATAATGATTGACATTTGAACTTATGTTCTTTACACTAATGAACTGGCATTATGCCTGATATTATGTGAGTCATTATTATTATTATTAATAAACCAGATATCAGGTACAATGCAGTTCACAACATGACATGAAAGTCAGCTTATAAATTAGTCAACTGATATTTTACATTATAACTTATATTATTTGCATAATAATAGGCCTAATAATAATAATAAAGTATTATTATTAGTAGTAGTAAAATACCAGATAAAATATCAAGACATTTGAACTTGAATTTTTAATTTGAATTATTTGCATAGTAATAATAATAATAATAATACTTTTTTTATTACGCTACAAAAAAAATCATATGATCAATAAGCTATGACAACATATGTTTTTACTCATCAAAATAAGTTAAGCAATTTTTAAGCAAGTTATACAAGATTCAACTAATTTTTAAGTCAGTTTAATGTAATTTAAGTTTAAATTACTTAAACATCCAAGTTGATTGTACTTAATCATTTAATGCAGCAACTTTCTTACACTGTAAAAAAATTGTTTTCATGATTTATCACAAAATTAGATAATTAGATCATTAATGTGGTTCAGATAACATAATATTTTGAGACTCTGTTAATTAAACTAATCTCCTTCTTTGTATTAACAAAAAAAAAAATATTTCAATGAACTCAAAATTTTAAGGCAACCAAGGTTACTTTATTAAGTTAAACCAACAATTATTTTTTACAGTGAATATTATTATTATCATTATTATTAGTCAACTTATAAATTACTCAACTAAAGGTTGAAATTTGAAATGGTCATGGTATGGTTTGCATGTATTAGAGACAATATGTGATAAATATATACATATTAATATTACTTAATTTATTATACAATAACAGTAAAATAAGTCATCATCATAATAATCATAACTATTATATTATAAGTCGGCTTAGCTTAGAGTTTCTGTTTATTAAACCAATCACCTTTGTTGTATTAACCCCTTCCTCATCACCCCCAATTTTGGCAAGTGCTGCATACATGACATACCCAAAATAAAAAGGTTACTGCTCATAAGTAATTCTGAATAGAAACATAACACACATACATTTAGAAAGCTAACCCTTGAGAGTTTATAGTTCAAGACTCAAAATTAACCAGACTGTTATTAATATTGAGATATATAAGCTCAAACATATTTTGAACTACAATAATCCGGGATCACCTGTGATCCCTGACTGGTAAGGGGATTGACTGTGTCAATGTCACTTTTATTTGTATAGCACTATTAAAACAACACATGTTGACCAATGTGCTTTACATAATCTCAGTACGATAGACAATATAGACACAGAGTAGACTATAGTACAGACAAAAAATAGTACAATAGTAATAGAATAAAAATAATACAAAATTATCATGAAAAGGTGTACTTTAAAAACATGTATTAATTTTAAGCAAATTTTGAGTTGTTCTTCCTATCTGATAAATAAGTTGGTGCAAGGCCATGAAGAGATGTATACACCAATAAAAGAAGTTTAAAATCAATCCTATATTGTACAGAAAGCCAATGTAAAGACGTTTTCACGTTTTTTTTTTTATATTCATTAATAATCTAATAACATTAATACAAGTTTTGAACCTTTTGCAGTCCCAGAATAGATGCTTGACGATTAACTCAATTGTTTACTTTAAATGAACTCATAAATTTAGCTGGTAACTTACTTTTTTAAGTTACAGTGTAGGGAGGGGGAGGGGTTTGGGGGAGGGGGAGTTGCAGGGGGAGAGGTGAATCCCTGAATCCCTGCTGGTGACGTCACGCGCGTGCACCTACTGTGAGTGAGTCAGTCAGTGTGAGCTCGCTCGCGGAGTCAGCGTTCCCGTTACCCGTTAAACTCTCAACACAGTTGATGTGACTCCTGCAGAAGTGCTGGAACGCTTGAAAAATGGGTATGTGAACTTATAAACCGAGTTTATTAAATACTTTCACGCTGTAGTTTGAAAGTTTGAGCGTGTTTTTCCCTCAGACTGTGACATTTAGTTTAGTTTACCTCAGAACGGACGCGCGCGCGACTGTTGTTGGAAATATACGTCTTTTTTTCCGCTTTGTTTCTGTAAAGTGTTTGTATTTCTTTGTATTTGACACAGTTCGAGAGTGGTCGGCATTACTCTAGGTAACTGAACAGCTCTGAGAAGTGAGATTATGGATTACACTAAAGAGATTTGATTTCCTAACAACCTCATCTCATGTCAGCTATAAACAAGAGTAGACTGAAGTAAACGGTGTAACACATTGCAATCTGACAGCAGTTTGCTATTTTGTTTTGTTGTGCCTAGCTAACAAAATTATGTTATTTGAGCGTTTTTGCTAACGTTCCCATTAAGTAATAAAACATTATTTCCGAATGTTCTCCGTCCATTTAAATGTTTAAAATGTTTTTTGTTTTTTTAAATGTAAAAAAATAAAAAATCTTGGTTATTCGAACGTTAAAGAAACATTAGATTTTATCATTTTTCAAACCTTTTGGAAACATAAATTTTTAATGTTCTCTGAACGTTCTGAAACATTAATAATAATAATAAAAAAACGTTACAAACATCTTAAACCGTTTCAGAAAAAATATAGTCCATTGAACGATGTATAGGCTAAATAATGTTTTTTGCTTACGTTTTGAGAACATTATTAACTTTGAACGAATTAACGAACGTTCTATTGGAAGAAAGTTTGTTGGTAACTTTGAGAGAACCTTGCCGGAACGTTCTCTGTCAGCTTGGCAAACAGTGTTTTCTTGCAATTCTGTTTGAAAATTTAATTTTCCATTAATTTGAGTTCGATCTACACCATCTTATTAGGATTGTTCGTTTTTAATGAGCAAATGCAAACCCAGTTTGGCAAAGAAAATCCTAGACCTGCATGTGCTGTTTCTGTGCATCTATAACTCAATCAGTGGTTCTTTTAGTCTGGCTTTGCTTTAGTTCACAGGATTTACATTGAACATCCAGCAACCGCATTGTTAACCATACAAAGAGTAATATAATTTACATAATGGGATTTTGTCGATGGTTTTTGTGGTTAAAGGGATAGTTGGGATAGCCATCCTAGGTGTATGACTTTCTTCTTTCATACAAACACAATCAGAGTTATATTGAAAAATATCCTGGGTCTCAAGCTTTATAACGGGAGTTAATAGTAACGTTATTAACCTTTATTACTTTAAAGGTTATTACTTTATTACGCCCTTTATTAAAACCCGGAGCCGTATGGATTACTTTTATGATGGGTGGATGCACTTTGTTGGGGTTCAAACAGGGTTCGTACAAAGGGCTTGAAGGGCTTGAATTATTGAACGACAATGTGAAATTAGTGTTTAATTTTATTGATAAAACAATATTTTAACACAAAATCTACGCTGCAACCCGTCTGATGTAGATATAAAGGCATTTCACATGGTTATGAGTGTGATATTGCGGATATAAATATCCGAGGATCTGATACATCTCATTCTTCAGGTCAATCATATATTCATGGGAGAAAAATCAGTTTGAATATGGAAAGCGATATCTTTGTCATAGTATCCTATCAATGGTTAAAGTTTCCACAGTCATGATGTGCTGCACTTTATTTGTTCCATTTTGTTTTATTAGTTTATTTTTGTTTATCTGTTTACCTTAAGATATTGTTTGATAAGTGAGATCTCTGATTGTATTTCTTGAAAACCAGAAAAGTAGTGCTTGAAAAGTAGCGTTTTACAGCGTCTGTACGAACCCTTTACTCCTATTATGGATATTTTTTAATATAACTGATTATGTTCGACTGAAAGAAGAAACTCATATATACCTTGGATTGCTTTAACGGTGATTAAATCATAGGATATATTTCATTTTTGGGTGAATTAACCCTTTAAGTGCATCACAACCTGTCATGTCACCTGTTTAATTTGACAAGCTTCTACCAAGTGACAAATTAATTTAGTTTGAAAGAGTTTGGTAGGATGCACAAACTTTGACATGAACAGCAAAAGAAATGAGAGGATTTTCTCTTCCCTTTCAAATGTTGTCAAGTGTGTTAATGCACAGTTATACGTTTATTTGCCCTCCGCATTGTTTTGCCTGCTGTCTCTGACCCATCCGTCTCAGTGTAAAGTCTTGTATAATATGTCCTGCAGATGTTTGAGTAGATGTGGAGGATCTGAGCGAGGAGAATAGTCTGTATTGTGAGTTTCCACTCTGAAACGGGCAGATGAGGAGAGAGGCGCCACTTCCACGGATGTTTACCAGTATTTAAAAGCTCCCGACTGAATTATGGGCTTTGGGACAGTAAGAAGGGCTGTGGGCCAGATGGGCTCTCGCGCTGAGGCGAGGATAAACGCTCTCGCCGGCTCTGTTCACGTTCAGACCTCAGGAATCTGCACTTGGTTATACGATTATTAACCTGTTTTTAGTTTCAGCACAATATCAGTTGTTATGCAATATTGCAGTGTTTATTATGAATGATTTACAGGTGCACATCATTATTGTGTTAAAGTCCCATTGAAGTGTCTTGGAACGCGCAGCTTTGTTTGATGCGTTGAAACAGGAAGTTAAGGCGGGACATATTGAATGGCTCCTCCCCCTTTTCAAATAGCCAATAGCGTTTAGTTTCCCTCACAGACTGACAGCACATGGAAGCGAGCGCTGATGATACGCTGGATTCAATAGTGGAGGATACATTTATTTCATTCTTAACCAGCGTACAGTTGGAGAACAGAATAAAACTGGAGCGTTTCAGCAACCGAACACACACTCCAACACACACTGCTGCGTGTCTGTCAGCGGTCGCTGTGGTCAGGTGGTGTTTATAGCAGAGGGGGCGGAGCTTTAGATTCTAGAGAGCATTTGATTGGACAGAAGATGTGATGAGATGCGGTGATGTCATAAAAATCCCTGATCCATTTTAGAGGAAGTGAGAGACTGTAAGTTTTGAATGCTTATATCTCCTAAATACAAATTTTATCATTGTTTTGGAAGCTTATTCATAACCTTAAGGCTAACATATTCATACTAAAAGATAAAAACCTTAAATTAATATTTCAGGGGGCCTTTAAATGGCTCATAATCTTGAATCAGAATAAGTTCCTCTTGCAGCATCTCTTCTCTTCTCTGATGATGTGGGCGGGGCAACCTGTCACTCACATGAGATCAGCCAATAGCAAACCACAACCATCCAATCAATTCGACACAGACACAATCAAACCCGCCCACATTTGTACGTGTTCCAGAAGCGTTTCACTCGGATATACAACACAATAGAGGAGAAAAGACTATTGCAACTTCCATTTCATGGTGACTTTAAAGCAACACTAAAGATTATTTTTTACCTTAAAATAATGTTTCCAAAATGGTTTCAGTGGTTCATCAAGTCGTAACGGGGTGAACGGCACTTCTGCAGTCGCTTTGCGGCCCTATATCTGCTATAACCACACTACAGGTCGCGTTTCTGTAGTTCTAATGAGACGTAAGAAACTACAAATTTTACTTGCTTTACGGCAAGCGTTACAATAGTCATTATTTAGTTTTTCTTCGTTTCTGATGTCGCAATACATCATACTTTCATAAAATCATGCAACATACTCTACCTTGTCTGTGGACATCGTTCATTCCAAAGCCGGTGCTGGGTGAACAAATAGCGTGCGTGCGACGCTAGGCTAAATTATTTACCACAGCAATTCCGCTTCCAACCTATAGGGGGACCGAAGAGGAGAAGTGCTTTAGTGTTGTTCAGTTCAGTCATTAGTTTCTCACCTCAGTGTTGTTTCCAAACCTGAATGCTGTTATTTAGCCTTTTGAAAACAAAGGTAGATGTTCTGGAGGAGCTTCATTCAGCTCTTGGAGACTCGTCCAAAACAAGAACATAACAGCTTACAGGTTTGGAATGACATGAGGTTGAGTGAATGTGCTGAATTACTGCTTTAAATGCTCACGCTGATAACTTGCAAGCCCAACATCTTGTTTTTATTTACTCTTTGAAGTATTTCCTCGTTAAGTCAACGTGGTTTCATCGCTTGTTTTTTTTTATGGCATGAACTGAGGCCTGTGTTTGTTGAGTTCTCCAGAAATGCTGGGAGGAAACTGGCAGGAGTGAGGAAGCAGACACGGACAGAGCGGGTTCGATTCAAGCCGTCGCAGCTGACAGTGTGAGGATGCGTGAGAGCTTTGGTTTGTTCTCGCTCACAGCACTGGCTTTGTGTGTGTAGTTCATCGGCCTTGTCTTTGTGTGACTCCAGAGACTGTTATCGTGAGGTCCTGAAGAGAATAAAGCAGTGAATGAGTGATTCCTGCACTGCAGCTGCATGCTATAGTTACACAAACACACTTACTGTTACACTACTGATAGACGCTTGATTCTGTGGATATGTTTCAGATTTTACAAATGGCTGCTTTTGTGTTTCTCACAAAATAATGAGTGCTTTTTAATGGGGCAACGGATCACACATTTACGGTTTTTGAGCCACGGATCGGATCATTTGGATCAGAAAAAATAAAATAAAAATGTATAACTAACTTTGTAACTTTGCTTTTCATTTATTACTTAAAGCTCACCTGAAGGTCTTCGATACCACATCAAAACTCATAAAGTTCAAACATTATTAAAAACAAGTGAACAGTCAGTAATAAAATAAGAACAAATACACAAATTAATCTATTTTAATCTATTCTAAATTAACTCACTCTAAAATGGTACAATTTAGCAGTTAATCCATGAATCACACGCGTGCCGAACCGTGGGGCGCTGATCTGTACGGATCAACTGCGATCCGTTGCACCCCTAATGCGTTTCCAACACGTGTGGTCATGTGTATGCGTTAACCCGTTTTCTATTATCGGTCATAAACGGCTTACGAATAAACCGATCGACTTCGAGTTCGATTTTTGCCCATTATCCCCCGATTTCGCCCGGCATGTAAACACCTTACCCTGCGTTCTGCCGGCTTATTGAAGTGCACAGGTGTGATACGCCAGAGCAAAGCGTTCTTATACGGCAGATTTAAGCACACCCAGCCACAGCGAGTGTTTTCGGTAGGGAAGGAGAAATATATCGCAAACTTAGACTTTTTGTGCAGCCGCAGGACAAGTGAGTCTTAGAATGAGTCTGAAAGTGCAAGACATTGTGAAATACTCTGGGGTTTTAATGCTTTATTTAACATCCAACCTGTTCCAAACACCCAAATACATGGATGCTCAACTTTTGAGCGGTCCTGTAATCGCGGTTTACTTGCAGCGCTAGGCTAGGCTATTGATTTGCATGTAAACTGGTAAAATCAGGTTATTTTAATCAATTGATTTATCAGCGTATCGGTGTGCATGTAAACCTGCTCAATGTTTGTGCAGTGCAGGATTTCAGGGTTAATTCACTAATTCACTTTGCTTGATTCAAATGGCAACTCTTTTTTGACAAACTCATTAAAAGAACTGGTTCATTCGAGTCATTTATAATTGAATCAGAATACAGATCATGTGTGTGTTTGTGTCTGCGTTCAGCCTGCAAAGACATCGCATTAGAAAAGTTTGTCTATTGTGGTGCACGAAAACCGACCAATGTTTAGCTTTTACGTGCAGTTTAGGGTTAAAAAGGTATACATTTTAAAATATATTGCATTACAAAACAGTTACTTCAAATTGTAATAATATTTCACAACTTTACTGTTTTTACTGTATTTTTTGGTCAAATAAATGCAGCCTTGGTGAGCAGAAGAGACTCTTTACAAAAGTCAATTAATTGCATTGTAAACTATCACTTCTTTATACTGTATTTATTTTATTTCTTTGAACCAGTGAGTTAGAACCGATCACACAAGTCAGAATCTGAACTACAGCTTCAGTTCTCTCCGTAGCTGTTCTCGTTCTCTTGTGGACAGTCATTTTTTAAGCACGACATAATGGACTCCTGGAAAGATTTAGTCACTTTTAAGCATTTACATTTTGCCTCAGTGTTTACAACATCCAGACCAGCGTGAGCAACATATTGGCTTGTAATGAAATGTTTTGATTTGATTCACAGGAGAGTTTATATATTTAAAATCTCTGGGTGTGTTTGTATTTATGTTGTTTGATTTGGTGGTTGTTTCATAATCTGTCAAGTTTTGCAGGAAAGTATGTCATCTATTTGTCAGAAGTAATTTCTGTCTTGTGTTGGTTGATGACTCTCTCCGGCGATGTGCCAGTGTGGTTTTCCTAAAGTCAACATGAAATCCTATTTTTTTCCATAAGCCATGATTCTTGTCTTGTTGTGCATAACGGTTCATCCTTTGTTCCAAAGAAAAACACTGTAATCTTTTATAAAAAATGCTCCAGCTCTGAAATTCTCCTGACCTTGCAGATTCATAACACCCACTTTGTTTCAATAAATTCCTGATGGATAAAATCAAGATCCTCCTCCTTTTTCTGTTGAAGATTCTGTTTTGAAAATGCATCACATTATGGAAGTTAAATGGATTGCAAATGGCATTTCATGTTGACTTTTTAAAAGAGTTAATTCACCCAAAACTGAAAATTCTGCCATAATTTACTCACACTCATGTTGTTCCGAACCACTGACCATAAAAGCAACTACCACTTTGTTGCTTCAGAAAGTTCAGAGATTGTACGCATCACGTTTGAGCTTTAACAAGAACCAATGAGGTTAATTCTCGTGTTACGCATCACGTTTGAGCTTCAGCAAGAACCAATGAGGTTAATTCTCGTGTTACGCATCACGTTTGAGCTTCAACAAGAACCAATGAGGTTAATTCTCGTGTTACGCATCACGTTTGAGCTTCAGCAAGAACCAATGAGGTTAATTCTCGTGTTACGCATCACGTTTGAGCTTCAGCAAGAACCAATGAGGTTAATTCTCGTGTTACGCATCACGTTTGAGCTTCAACAAGAACCAATGAGGTTAATTCTCGTGTTACGCATCACGTTTGAGCTTCAGCAAGAACCAATGAGGTTAATTCTCGTGTTACGCATCACGTTTGAGCTTCAACAAGAACCAATGAGGTTAATTCTCGTGTTACGCATCACGTTTGAGCTTCAGCAAGAACCAATGAGGTTCATTCTCGTGTTACGCAGCACGTTTGAGCTTGAGCAAGAACCAATGAGGTTAATTCTCGTGTTACGCATCACGTTTGAGCTTCAACAAGAACCAATGAGGTTAATTCTCGTGTTACGCATCACGTTTGAGCTTCAACAAGAACCAATGAGGTTAATTCTCGTGTTACGCATCACGTTTGAGCTTCAGCAAGAACCAATGAGGTTCATTCTCGTGTTACGCAGCACGTTTGAGCTTGAGCAAGAACCAATGAGGTTCATTCTCGTGTTACGCAGCACGTTTGAGCTTGAGCAAGAACCAATGAGGTTCATTCTCGTGTTACGCATCACGTTTGAGCTTCAACGAGAACCAATGAGGTTCATTCTCGTGTCACGCATCACGTTTGAGCTTCAGCGAGAACCAACGAGGTTCATTCTCGTGTTACGCATCACGTTTGAGCTTCAGCGAGAACCAATGAGGTTCATTCTCGTGTTACGCATCACGTTTGAGCTTCTGGAAGAACCAATGAGGTTCATTCTCATGTTACGCAGCACGTTTGAGCTTCAGCAAGAACCAATGAGGTTCATTCTCATGTTACGCAGCACGTTTGAGCTTCAGCAAGAACCAATGAGGTTCATTCTCGTGTTACGCAGCACGTTTGAGCTTCAGCAAGAACCAATGAGGTTCATTCTCGTGTTACGCAGCACGTTTGAGCTTCTGGAAGAACCAATGAGGTTCATTCTCGTGTTACGCAGCACGTTTGAGCTTCAGCGAGAACCAATGAGGTGCATTCTCGTGTTACGCAGCACGTTTGAGCTTCAGTGAGAACCAATGAGGTTCATTCTCGTGTTACGCAGCACGTTTGAGCTTCAGCAAGAACCAATGAGGTTCATTCTCGTGTTACGCAGCACGTTTGAGCTTCAGCGAGAATCAATGAGGTTCATTCTCGTGTTACGCAGCACGTTTGAGCTTCAGCAAGAACCAATGAGGTTCATTCTCGTGTTACGCAGCACGTTTGAGCTTCAGCGAGAACCAATGAGGTTCATTCTCGTGTTACGCAGCACGTTTGAGCTTCAGCGAGAACCAATGAGGTTCATTCTCGTGTTACGCAGCACGTTTGAGCTTCAGCGAGAACCAATGAGGTTCATTCTCGTGTTACGCAGCACGTTTGAGCTTCAGCGAGAACCAATGAGGTTCATTCTCGTGTTACGCAGCACGTTTGAGCTTCTGGAAGAACCAATGAGGTTCATTCTCGAGTTACGCATCACGTTTGAGCTTCAGCAAGAACCAATGAGGTTCATTCTCGTGTTACGCAGCACGTTTGAGCTTCAGCAAGAACCAATGAGGTTCATTCTCGTGTTACGCAGCACGTTTGAGCTTCAGCAAGAACCAATGAGGTTCATTCTCGTGTTACGCAGCACGTTTGAGCTTCAGCGAGAACCAATGAGGTTCATTCTCGTGTTACGCAGCACGTTTGAGCTTCAGCGAGAACCAATGAGGTTCATTCTCGTGTTACGCAGCACGTTTGAGCTTCAGCGAGAACCAATGAGGTTCATTCTCGTGTTACGCAGCACGTTTGAGCTTCTGGAAGAACCAATGAGGTTCATTCTCGAGTTACGCATCACGTTTGAGCTTCAGCAAGAACCAATGAGGTTCATTCTCGTGTTACGCAGCACGTTTGAGCTTCAGCAAGAACCAATGAGGTTCATTCTCGTGTTACGCAGCACGTTTGAGCTTCAGCAAGAACCAATGAGGTTCAGTCTCGTGTTACGCAGCACGTTTGAGCTTCAGCAAGAACCAATGAGGTTCATTCTCGTGTTACGCATCACTTTTGAGCTTCAGCGAGAACCAATGAGATTCATTCTCGTGTTACGCAGCACGTTTGAGCTTCTCAAGAACCAATGAGGTTCATTCTCGTGTTACGCAGCACGTTTGAGCTTCAGCGAGAACCAATGAGGTTCATTCTCGTGTTACGCAGCACGTTTGAGCTTCAGCGAGAACCAATGAGGTTCATTCTCGTGTTACGCAGCACGTTTGAGCTTCAGCGAGAACCAATGAGGTTCATTCTCGTGTTACGCAGCACGTTTGAGCTTCTGGAAGAACCAATGAGGTTCATTCTCGAGTTACGCATCACGTTTGAGCTTCAGCAAGAACCAATGAGGTTCATTCTCGTGTTACGCAGCACGTTTGAGCTTCAGCAAGAACCAATGAGGTTCATTCTCGTGTTACGCAGCACGTTTGAGCTTCAGCAAGAACCAATGAGGTTCAGTCTCGTGTTACGCAGCACGTTTGAGCTTCAGCAAGAACCAATGAGGTTCATTCTCGTGTTACGCATCACTTTTGAGCTTCAGCGAGAACCAATGAGATTCATTCTCGTGTTACGCAGCACGTTTGAGCTTCTCAAGAACCAATGAGGTTCATTCTCGTGTTACGCAGCACGTTTGAGCTTCAGCGAGAACCAATGAGGTTCATTCTCGTGTTACGCAGCACGTTTGAGCTTCAGCGAGAACCAATGAGGTTCATTCTCGTGTTACGCAGCACGTTTGAGCTTCAGTGAGAACCAATGAGGTTTTTCTGTGCAGCGTAGCGCTAAAGAAACAAATGTGGCATGACGTGTCCTGCTTGGTTATGACTCCTATAATCTTCTCCCGAAAGTAGTTCACTGGTCCTGTCCATCATGTTTATTTGTTTCTCTTCATAATCACAGTGCACACAAAGAGGAGCATTGTGAATTGTGATATGAAATGATATGGAAGCGGCAGTGCCGAGTGGGAGTGCTTGCTCAAGCATGGCCAATTTCCCTCACATTTGGGCATCAAAGAACCATTCAGAAGACAAGAGGGGCAAGAGCGAGTCGAATTTGCGGCCCTGCCTTGAATCGTTTCAGAGCCACATGATGGAGCTAGCAAGAGCTCAAAAGTGTTCGTCAGAGCTTTATAAATTAGTGCTACTGAAAGCTCCAGACTTCAGTGGTTTGGCCTTTCCAATCTAAATGCCAGTGAAAAGGCTTAAAGGGCAAACCTGTTATTTATGATGAACGTCTCAATAGAAATATCAACCTCCTTTATTTGCATTAACATTTTATTTAAAGATCCCATGTGGTGAATATCAGGTTTTTAATGTTGTTTACATGTCTATGTGGTGTTTTTAATATGCTTTATGACATACCATGTGCAAATTCATCAGTCAACACAATTGCAGTGTATTTTCTCCTAATTTGGATAATATTCATGGATCCACATACTAAATGAAACGAGTGTAGAGTTTCATTCAAGCTATTTTAAGGCATAAAGAAATTATTTTCCCAGGTCAAAATGTAATTTTGAAGATCAAAGATGAGTTTTAAGGGATAATTTGATTGACTACAGTGGGACTTTAAGAATTAATATTAGTCAGTTTCATGAGTGAAGATGATTTGGGATGTTTTTCCCCCAAATTTTTTGGCATTATGTAATGTTATTAAATAGAATGGTTGACTGCTGTCATGACCTTGAAAATACCCTTCATTAGGCCTAATAATGTTCAAACTTTCAGGAAAATAAAGTAAAATATATTTATTTTCTTCAGTTTATTTGTTTTTTATCTGAAATAGTGATTCGTATTTATGCTTTAGTTTGCGATGAACGTGCTGAAATTATTCACATAACATTACAGCACATATTCGATGTACATTTTTTCCATTTAGCATTGCTGTACTATTTTGATGTGGACTGTATCGATGGAAAACTGTGAAAAATAAATCAATATGTTTTTCCCGGCTGACCTATTTACATTGCTGTACGCCAAGAACAGAAACCAGGACATAAAGAATATGTAAACAACAATCAGTCATTTTTAGGTTTCTGGGTCAGCGCCTGAGAGAATCAAGCTTTTGATTAGACATTTCAACAGCTGGTAGAAGAACTGTCAATCATATGAATGAAAGGATGTGATTGGGTCCTGTATTGAGGGCTGTACTATAGAGTTCAGACTCTAAACTCTGATTGGATGAGCATGATTCAAAGTTGTAAAGTAGCTGTTAAACATCATATAATCCTCTTTATTTCACATTATCCAATGTTTATTCATCCTCCTGATCGCTGTGATAATGTTTATCACTGTAAACACAATACTGTTTATATTAGTACAGTATGTTTTACAAGAAAATATTTTTCTACTTCAAAATTCACGTTTAATTAATGTGTTACTTGCGATTTCTTTTTCTTTGTAATTTTTAATGAACTTTACTTGCAATTTCTGAGTGACAATAGTTTCTGCACCAATTTTCCGTGATAGAAAAATGTTGACACATTTATTACTAATTTTAAACGTCATTTGTGGGGAATGTAGTGTCGTTTTCCTGTTATCTGCTGTGCTACGTTTCTTCAGTGTGTTCTTCCTGGCTGGAACTCAAATCCCTGCATGAAATGATATCTCTCCTCCTTTGCTCATATTTCTTGGCTTTGGGCTTTTCAAAACATGCTACGTCGTTTGAAGTAAAAGACCCTCTAGTAGTCGCGATCTTTCTGAACCCCAACTGCACTCATTTGCCACAGAAATAAATAGGGAAGCTTTTCCCCCCACATTTCCGTGGTCTTGGTTTGAACTGTCTGAGTGAAAGTTATTGGGAATGTGGCTTTAAAGGGAGTCGAAAGGCCTGAAGATTTTGGCAGCGGGCCTGTGGAGCTCATTCAAGACTTCACAGATAGCTCTTTGTGCTCCGCTCATTTACTGTCGCTGCTAGTAGACAAAAGCCTCTGAATCTCTTCATTTGGCCACCGAGGAGCTCTTAACATGTGAATGGCCTGATGGAATCGCCACCGACTCTCAATTCACAGCCGCAATAAGAAACCCAAACTGAAAACTGTAGGTTTGTTTCTGGAGGAAATGAGAATGCATGCCTGTGTAGTACTTGGTTGCTTACTGTTTTAAGTCAAAAGAGTTCATGCACATGTCTCTGCACTATAAAAAACACTGGATTTTGTGTTGTTTTCAACCCAAGGGTTGGGTAAATATAGGACAGAATGTTGGGTTAATTTTACCCAGCAAATTGGGTTGTTTATTTAACCCAGCATATTGGGTTGATTCATTTTTACTATAGTACTATTTATTTTATTTTTTATTATTTTAACACATGAGTTAATGTTTACAGATTAACTTAAAACCAGCGATAAACAACTCAACCCCTGGGTTGTTTTATCTGACCTAGGATCTGGGTTACACAAAAACTACCCAAACACTGGGTTGTTAAGTCTGACCCAGGATCTGGGTAACACAAAAACTACTCAAACACTGGGTTGTTACGTCTGACCCAGGATCTGGGTAACACAAAAACTACCCAAACAATGGGTTGTTACGTCTGACCCAGGATCTGGGTAACACAAAAACTACCCAAACACTCGGTTGTTACGTCTGATCCAGGATCTGAGTATCACAAAAACTACTCAAACACTGGGTTGTTACGTCTGACCCAGGATCTGGGTAACACAAAAACTACTCAAACACTGGGTTGTTACGCCTGATCCAGGATCTGGGTTACACAAAAACTACTCAAACACTGGGTTGTTACGTCTGACCCAGGATCTGGGTAACACAGAAACTACTCAAACACTGGGTTGTTACGTCTGATCCAGGATCTGGGTTACACAAAAACTACTCAAACACTGGGTTGTTACGCCTGATCCAGGATCTGGGTTACACAAAAACTACTCAAACACTGAGTTGTTACGTCTGATCCAGGGTCTGGGTTACACAAAAACTACTCAAACACTGGGTTGTTACGTCTGATCCAGGATCTGGGTTACAGAAAAACTACTCAAACACTGGGTTGTTACGTCTGACCCAGGATTTGGGTTACACAAAAACTACTCAAACACTGGGTTGTTACGTCTGACTCAGGATTTGGGTTACACAACAACTACTCAAACACTGGGTTGTTACGTCTGACCCAGGATTTGGGTTACACAAAAACTACTCAAACACTGGGTTGTTACGTCTGACCCAGGATTTGGGTTACACAAAAACTACTCAAACACTGGGTTGTTACGTCTGACCCAGGATTTGGGTTACACAAAAACTACTCAAACACTGGGTTGTTACGTCTGACCCAGGATTTGGGTTACACAAAAACTACTCAAACACTGGGTTGTTACGTCTGATCCAGGATCTGGGATAAACAAAAACTACTCAAACACTGGGTTGTTACGTCTGATCCAGGGTCTGGGTTACACAAAAACTACTCAAACACTGGGTTGTTACGTCTGATCCAGGATCTGGGTTACACAAAAACTACTCAAACACTGGGTTGTTACGTCTGATCCAGGATCTGGGTAACACAAAAACTACTCAAACACTGGGTTGTTACGTCTGATCCAGGATCTGGGTTACACAAAAACTACTCAAACACTGGGTTGTTACGTCTGATCCAGGATCTGGGTAACACAAAAACTACTCAAACACTGGGTTGTTACGTCTGACCCAGGATTTGGGTTACACAAAAACTACTCAAACACTGGGTTGTTACGTCTGATCCAGGATCTGGGTTACATAAAAACTATCCAAACACTGAAAAATAACCCCAAAAATTGACCCGAAAGGCTCAACCAAGGATTTGGGTAGAAAAAATAAGCCAAGATTTTTTAGAGTGTGGTCTCTAGATGTGGCTGGGGTCCATCAGTTTATTGACTCTGCTAAGTATTTCTTTGAAAATGAATTGTTTGAGTTGTTTGAACAGCTTTGGGAATGTCGCTGACAGCAATAGTAACATTTAAGCTCTCACTTGTTTTCATTGCAGGATTAGATGGGCTCATTACTCTCCTCACCCCAAATTCCCTTGTGATTCCCAGACACTCTCGAATCCCTCAAGCCTGTTATGCAACACATCCGTGATTCACTTCCCGGTTGGATATTTGTGATTCATTCGCATGTGATTCTGGTTTTGTGCTGTGGTTCACATCAGCTGATTTCAGCTGGTGTCGCATGTTAATTCCCCAGCCTGAATGTTCAGGATTTTCCTTATCCGTGGCATTGAATTATGCGCCGTAAAGATGCATAAAGAACATGTGGGCCAAACAGATGACCATATCCTCAGATTCCCAAGCTTCTCTTTACATGATACGACAGCTGCATGAAATCCAATAGCGTGTGAGTTAACGGTGTATTGGAAGTTTTGGGAATTGGAAATGGTTTCATGGCTCAACATGGAGTACTTTGGGAAGTTGGTGTGAGGCTATAGTGCATCTCAGATGATCTCAATCATCTCTCATGAGACGACGACACAGAGTCACTACAAATGAACTGGTTAATTAAAGTAGATGATTACAATGGGAAAAGCCTTTATATCAAATTGTGACTATCTATTTGTGAAAATATACACATACATTTTGACCTGAAAGACACATTATGCTGAATATGCAGAATTGATCATTGATCCAAGAGCAGTGTTATTTTAGTTTATTATTGTTTTTTTCATATTTTTTATTACTTTTATTTGCAAAGTTTTAGTTTTCATGTTAATTTTGGTCATTTTATTCGTTTTTTTATTTTAATAAAAAAAAAAATTGTTTTTGAAGTAAACTCTGATAGGCTGTGTTTGACAAATCGAGTTCTCACGATGGTCGTGCAAAGAGATGTGAATTCAGTCAGGCCACTCTCTGGAAATAAAGGAGTCAGCCATTCAGTTCAGCGCTCTTTAAAACACATTCAATAGGGCAGCTGTTTATGCTCATGAATATTCAATGAGCTTCGGTCAGCTGCTCAGATTGGTTCAACAAGTCGCCTGTTCTCGATCGATTCAGATGTGAGAAATTAATAGACAACATTTGAGATTTGTACAGATATATATAAAGCGTGCCTTTTACATATCAGAAGAAGAGATACAAAGAGCCTTCACACAAACTGTAAACATTCATGTGCCTTTTAGAGTTTCTTTGAAATAAATAAAGTCCTTTTTATCCACGGTCACATGAAAGAAGTGGTTCATCCAAAAATGGTGATCATGTGATGAGCATCACTCACTCAGAGCTCTTTTATATTATAGCAGTAATGTGATTTTATGGGTTATTTTTGTCATGCCTAAACCATTGAGTGGTTTATTGCTTTTATAAAACAATATATTGTCAACATTGTATAACAACTAGATGCATGAGAGTATAGGTGTGTTTATCGAACAACTTTCATTAAATCAGAATTTCGAGTCATAACTATCAGTTTTATTGTATTTTTCCACTGATGTGTTTTCTGGTCGGTTTCTACGGGGAACATCTGGGTTTCATGTTTTTCTAAGCTTTATTTTCCTCTTTACTGAGGTGCCAAGCTGCGGGTGTAAAGACACATGAGAGGGCACATTTTGGTTTTAAACGACCTCAGAAGAGCTCATTTTCCCTCAAGCCCTAAAAACCAAC
>CM038626.1:49451167-49476167 GCA_021554675.1 Leuciscus idus
GTTAAAATAATGTATAATTTGTGCCGCTACTTTCCCAAATGCACGCTAAAGTTCACTGCGTTCTTTCACTGTGAGCCGTTCTGAGACGCGGAAAACACCGGATCACGTGATCACTTCGGACTACATACTTATTTAATTTAATCGCAGTCTTTTGCAATTTGGCAAGGGCACAAAGCCATATCTCGCTTTCAATTTTAGATCGTTTGACCACGATACTAATGGTGAAAAACAAAGTTGGAGACTTTATTTATAATTATGAGAAGTCTTCAAATATTTTTTGTTCATTATGAAAAATCACAGTCGAAGTGATTAATGGGAAACGTTGTATATATATAGGAATCACTAAGTGGGTCATTGATATGCAATACTTCTGGGTAGTTGATGTTCCTGTTCCTGTTGATGTTCCTGTACTCTTAACTAAAACTATTTTAAACATAATTTTGCTGTTTAATTTAGAATTATGATGCATGGAAGATCGTTTTAAAGCTCATTATTCAAGAGAATACTCAGAATATAGTAATTATTCAATAGTCACGCCGCAGGTCCATTTGAAATAAACTAGTGACGGTGTTTTTTGGTGTATGCGGTCGTGGTTGTGCCTGTAATATGAGTTCACAGAAAGGTCGTCGTGTTAAGAGTCTAAAAGACTAAATTGATTTTCGCTTATTAAACCCAGTATGAGACGCATGATCTATGATTGAACATCCCCCCCGTCTTCCTTTCTGATCCACATTCCTCCAGTTATCCCAGACAGCTTGTGGGAATCTGGGCTCTGCGTAGGCCTTTGGGAAGCTGAGCGAAGTGTGTGTGTGTGTGTTGTGAGAGACATACGGGGCTCCAGGCTCTGAGAAGCTTCTGTTTTGTGTGTCAGACAGAGCTGATGCTCACGGGTGAGTGAACACTAGACCACTATTCAACCTCTCGTTACCCCGTGTTGACGCACACAATGCCGTCCTCCTGCAATCACCAGCGCTTTGACTCCATCGGCTGCAAAGACAGAGATAGTTTACAGAGCTATCTGGGAGTTTATTTTATTGCTTCTAATTTATTATGCAGAATAATTCTACTTCAAGTTGCATCGGAATGATCGGCACCACCACAAATACATTTTTTTATTTTTTTATTTATTTACTTGGGTTACACTTAATTTGGTAACACTTTATTTTACAGTGTCCTTGTTACATATGTTACATGTTTACCATAGTAATAACAGTAAATTATGCATAATTACATGCAACTAAACCCTCAATCAAACCCTAATCCTACCCTAACCCTACAGTAAGTAGGGTTACACTTTATTTTAAGGTGTCTTTGTTACACTGTAACTATACATTTAAGTGCTGAGGGTAACACTTTATTTTACCGTGTCATTGTTACATATGTTACATGTAGTTACTATAGTAAATTATGCATAATTACATGCAACTAACGCTCAACCAAAACCTAATCCTACCCTAACCCTATCTAGTAGTACCTAGTAAGTACATTTAGTTACTTAATATTACTCAGTACTTAAATGTCTAATTACACTGTAACAACGACACCTTAAAATAAAGTGTAACCGTGCTGAGAAAATATTTCAGACGTGAATCATGGCAGAGTCAACAAAGAAAATGATGAAAGCGCGGTCGGAAGAGTGAAGAGACGGCTCTGCGTGAGTGGTATTTACGACAGTAACGTTAAATACAAGTACTCCACGACTCTAGGGGGCGCTCTTTGAGAAAAACGGAAACTGCATAGTGTGCCCTTAAATATTTAGGGCCAGATTTACTAAAATCTTTTGACATTAAAAAAAAATACAGTCTGGATTTACAGTCTGGAAATATGTACAAGAGGAACAGAATAGGTCCCAAGACAGAACCCTGAGGTACTCCACACGACAACTCTGCAGTTTCAGACATGATCTGATTCACAGAAAGGTAGGATGAAAACCATTTTAAAACTGATCCAGACATCCCAACCCAATAATATGTCGCCCATAATATGTTGCACATTCCTAGTGACAGTCTTGCACAGCCAAACTCTCTATGGCAGCACAAGAACGATAAAATACAGATAAAGCATGAATTGCACGCCTAATGTTCTTGCTAACTAGTAAAAAAAATACATGAAACTGACCAACACGTCCAAATCGACTTGAACAGATCATTGTGCGATTCCCAAACTTCCCATGAGGATAAGTCCAGCCACAGAATCTGCTTTAAAGTTGCATGTTATTGTTCTTGTCAGTTCTTTATCTTTTTAATCTGTTCGAGCAAACGACTTTTGAAGAAAGTCCAAAAACGATTATTTAATGCATGATCCAAGTCTCTTATGTCTACCTCTCTCTTCCTCCATCTGCTCCTGCTCTCTGTTCCTCTTCACGTTTACCATCCGTTCTGTCTTCCATTGTCCAGGGAAAACCTTCCCCCTTTCTTTGGTCCTCATGGGTCGGGCAGCAGATGGAAGGCTAGTTTGTGGCCAGTAGTTTTTTAAATATGCTAATAAATGCATGTGAGTGTGTGTTGGACTTCAGTGTTGTCAGATCTCCTCCTCCTTCTTCACTGGTATTGTGGTAGTCTGGGAATGAGTCCGTGATTTGGTGTAGACGTGACTGGGAAACATCTTTAGTTGGTGTCTTTGTGGGTTCTGGGTGAGACAGGGATAAGAAGAAGAGCTATTTGAGGAAAACAGAGGAAGAGAGCGAGAGAAACAGACAGAAAACGAAGGAATAGAACTGGGAAAGTTTTAAGGAGGATTGTGTTGTGGATTTCTGCCATGGAAACTTCGTATGACGACACTGACGATGAACGGCAGGAGAAACGAGGTACCAGTGACGCTTCATTATTCCCACTGCGTTTGATTCACTGCGTCACATGGGCTTCTTTTATTGCTGGTTGTTAACTGGATTTTTAAAGTGCATATTAGGTGTTCAACTCAGGCATAGTTTGAGGCCAAACAACTTTTGATGAAAGTCCAAAAACTATTTTTTCATGCATTGGTCTGTCATTGGTCCAAGTCTTCAGAGATCTTTGTCTCTTTTCAGAGAACTGGATATTCTGCTCGACACTAGGGATGTATTGCATGCATTACAAACAAAAGTTCAGCTCATATGATTGTCATTTTTGCCTTGATGACATTGAAAATGAAAGCTGACATTTATGTCAGAAGAGCTTTTTTTTGTTGTTGTTTTTGTTTATTTATTGCAAATATTCAGTCTCATCCATTGACCAGTTTGATAGACATTTTGAATAGATGTTTTTAAATCAAGTTGAGAAAAATAGTCTGATTCAAGCTTAGTTTTTTTTTTAAATCATTAATTGGATTACATCACTACTTTCAATCCAATCAAAATGTGATGTGGATCAAACTGAAACAGATTTATTGAGGTGTTTACATGAATTGAGTCCAATTGAGCCCTAAATCTGATGATGAACGGATTATTTGTGTGCGTGTAAACACTGATTGTCTGCTACTTCCAGCACAGTGTTTTAAACCTTTATTCTTCATACCTTAAACCGTCTCATGTCCTGTTGACTATAATGACCTTGCAGAACATACTAGTTTTATGTTGAGAGATCGAGGGTCTGGCTGAAGTTTAGAGACGCGAGGAAGCCGTAGCTGCTAAATTATCTGTTTATGTTAATTTACTTACGACAACTTCTGTCCATGGCATGAACACACTTCTGTAGAACTTGCACAAACTTGTGAGGATCTGTGGAACCTCCTAATGTTCAGACACACACCAGCAGGACACTGGCGGAGAGTGAACTGGTTTCTGAAGGCAGTGTGTGTCTGTGGAAGAGCCGAGTCCTGACCTGTGCTGGATCTTCTGTCCATGAGGAGCTTCTGCTCTTCCCTTCCTCTTATGCTCCTCCTCTTCCTCCTCTTCCTCCTCTTCTGCTCCTCCTCTTCCTCCTCTCCTCCTCTTCTTCTGCTCCTCCTCTTCTGCTCCTCCTCTTCCTCCTCTTCTGCTCCTCTTCTGCTCCTCTCCCTCCTCTCCTCTCCTCCTCTCCCTCCTTTTTCCTTTTCTGCTCCTCCTCTCCTCCTCTTCTACTCCTCCTCTTCCTCCTTTTCTCCTCTTCTGCTCCTCCTCTTCCTCCTTTTCTCTTCTTCTGCTCCTCCTCTTCTCCTCCTACTCTTCCTCATTTTCTCCTCTTCTGCTCCTCTTGCTCCTTTTCTCCTCTTCTGTTCCTCCTCTTCTGCTCCTACTCTTCCTCATTTTCTCCTCTTCTGCTCCTCCTCTTCCTCCTCTTCTGCTCCCCCTCTTCCTCCTTTTCTCCTCTTCTCCTCCTCTTGCTCCTTTTCTCCTCTTCTGCTCCTCCTCTTCCTCCTTTTCTCCTTCTCCTCCTCTTCCTCCTTTTTTACACTCGCATGAGGTGGTTTTTCAGGCAATTCGAAAAAGGAATATTTCTAAAAAATTCGCATTAACAGTCACCTGACGTAGATGGAGCGGTGTTTGGACTGAAGACGAGACAGAGTTCTTTGTTAAACTCGTAAAAGACAAAAGAATTACAGGAATACTGGATTCTAAACCTCAAAGAAATGCCACAATCATGAGCTTTAAGCAGATATAAGGGAGAAACACCTCATACAGTGGGTACGGAAAGTATTCAGACCCCCTTAAACTTTTCACTCTTTGTTATATTGCAGCCATTTGCTAAAATCATATAAGTTCTTTTTTTTATTTTTATTATTGTACACACAGCACCCCATATTGACAGAAAAACACAGAATTGTTGACATTTTTGCACATTTATTCAAAAAGAAAAACTGAAATATCACATGGTCCTAAGTATTCAGACCCTTTGCTCAGTATTTAGTAGAAGCACCCTTTTGATCTAATACAGCCATGAGTCTTTTTGGGAAAGATGCAACAAGTTTTTCACACCTGGATTTGGATATCCTCTGCCATTCCTCCTTGCAGATCCTCTCCAGTTCTGTCAGGTTGGATGGTAAACGTTGGTGGACAGCCATTTTCAGGTCTCTCCATTAGATGCTCAACTGGGTTTAAGTCAGGGCTCTGGCTGGGCCATTCAAGAACAGTCACAGAGTTGTTGTGAAGCCACTCCTTCGTTATTTTAGCTGTGTGCTTAGGGTCATTGTCTTGTTGGAAGGTGAACCTTCGGCCCAGTCTGAGGTCCAGAGCACTCTGGAGAAGGTTTTCGTCCAGGATATCCCTGTACTTGGCCGCATTCATCTTTCCCTCGATTACAAACAGTCGTCCTGTCCCTGCATCTGAAAAACACCCCCACAGCATGATGCTGCCACCACCATGCTTCACTGTTGAGACTGTATTGGACAGGTGATGAGCAGTGCCTTGTTTTCTCCACACATACCGCTTAGAATTAAGGCCAAAAAGTTCTATCTTGGTCTCATCAGACCAGAGAATCGTATTTATCACCATCTTGGAGTCCTTCAGGTGTGCTTTCATGTGTCTTGCACTGAGGAGAGGCTTCCGTCGGGCCACTCTGCCATAAAGCCCCGACTGGTGGATGGCTGCAGTGATGGTTGACTTACTACAACTTCTCCCATCTCCCGACTGCATCTCTAGAGCTCAGCCACAGTGATCTTTGGGTTCTTCTTTACCTCTCTCACCAAGGCTCTTCTCCCCCGATAGCTCAGTTTGGCCGGACGGCCAGCTCTAGGAAGGGTTCTGGTCGTCCCAAACGTCTTCCATTTAAGGATTATGGAGGCCACTGTGCTCTTAGGAACCTTAAGTGCAGCAGACATTTTTTTGTAACCTTGGCCAGATCTGTGCCTTGCCACAATTCTGTCTCTGAGCTCTTCAGGCAGTTCCTTTGACCTCATGATTCTCATTTGCTCTGACATGCACTGTGAGCTGTAAGGTCTTATATAGACAGGTGTGTGGCTTTCCTAATCAAGTCCAATCAGTATAATCAAACACAGCTGGACTCAAATGAAGGTGTAGAACCATCTCAAGGATGATCAGAAGAAATGGACAGCACTTGAGTTAAATATGAGTGTCACAGCAAAGGGTCTGAATACTTAGGACCATGTGATATTTCAGTTTTTCTTTTTTAATAAATGTGCAAAAATGTCAACAATTCTGTGTTTTACTGTCAATATGGGGTGCTGTGTACACAATAATGAGGAAAAAAAATGAACTTAAATGATTTGAGCAAATGGCTGCAATATAACAAAGAGTGAAAAATTTAAGGGGGTCCGAATACTTTCCGTACCCACTGTATGTGCCCCTCAAAATTATAAGGGTCTTTCCTTGCCATTAATGCCTGGATAAAACACCTACGGCTCCTTCGATTAACTAGATGTACCGCATCGCGGTACAAAATATGACCGCCGCTCAGGCCTGCACTGGCTTTCCACAAAAATAAATGACGTGGAGTAATTTGGCTGTATTGCGTGTTTATGTATATACCTAAAAAAAGTAATAGTATGTGCATGTCTGTGTGTGTGTGTGTGTGTGTGTGTGTATGTGTGTGTGTTTGTGTATGTGTGTGTCTGTGTGTGTGTGTGTGTGTGTGTGTGTGTGTCTGTGCGTGTATGTATGTGTGCGTACATGTGTGCGCGTGTGTGTTTGTGTGTGTGTCTCTGTGCATGTGGATTTGTATGTGTGTGTATGGGTGTGTGTCTGTGCGTGTGGATGTCAGTGTGTGTGCATGCTTGCGTTTGTTTGTATTCCTGCATGTGTGTGTGTGACAGTATCATCCTAAACCAGCAACCCTTCGCTCAACAGCACCATCTACAGGCCGATGAGTGTACAGTCACTAAATGTGCACATAAATGAATTTATTTTATACCCCCCCATGGATGAAATTCTACAAAACTTAGCAGAGGATACCCCCAGAGGATGTCAAGTTAATCATACACATGAAATATGGTGCAGTTCTGAACATCTCCACTGAAGATAGGGGCGATTAAAGCAGAATAATATTGCATTTTCATTTTTTATGGGAGGGGCGCAAATCACAAATGAGTGATTATGGGCTAGGTTGATGTGGGCCCTTAAGAGCAACATACCATAAAAATGTCTTCATCCTCGGTGCCACGGTTCAGGTAGTTATTTAGGAAAAACTGCATTTTTTTGGGTTTGGGGGGGGGGGGGGGGGGGAGTGGCCCCCGGGGACCAAACGAAATTTTTCCGTAGAAGTCTAGTGGGGCTACATGCCCACCAAATTTCATGTTCCCCGGTGTTTCGGTGTCCCTGGTATCGTTGACGAAAAATTTACGGGGGCCCCAGCGCAGGGGGGGGGAAGTGGCCCCCGGGGACCAAACGAAATTTTTCCGTAAAAGTCTAGTAGACCAACATACCATAAAAATTTCTTCATCCTCGGTGCCACGGTTCAGGTAGTTATTTAGGAAAAACTGCATTTTTTTGGGTTTGGGGGGGCCCAGCGCGGGGGGGGAGTGGCCCCCGGGGACCAAACGAAATTTTTCCGTAGAAGTGTAGTGGGGCTACATGCCCACCAAATTTCATGTTCCCCGGTGCTTCGGTGTCCCTGGTATCGTTGATGAAAAATTTGGGCCCCCGGGGACCAAACGAAATTTTTCCGTAAAAGTCTAGTAGACCAACATACCATAAAAATTTCTTCATCCTCGGTGCCACGGTTCAGGTAGTTATTTAGGAAAAACTGCATTTTTTTGTTTTTGGGGGGGCCCAGCGCGGGGGGGGGGAGTGGCCCCCGGGAACCAAACGAAATTTTTCCGTAGAAGTCTAGTGGGGCTACATGCCCACCAAATTTCATGTTCCCCGGTGTTTCGGTGTCCCTGGTATCGTTGACGGAAAATTTACGGGGGCCCCAGCGCGGGGGGGGAAGTGGCCCCGGGGGACCAAACGAAATTTTTAAGTAAAAGTCTAGTAGACCAACATAACATAAAAATTTCTTCATCCTCGGTGCCACGGTTCAGGTAGTTATTTAGGAAAAACTGCATTTTTTGGGGTTTGGGGGGGCCCAGCGCGGGGGGGGGAGTGGCCCCCGGGGACCAAACGAAATTTTTCCGTAGAAGTCTAGTGGGGCTACATGCCCACCAAATTTCATGTTCCCCGGTGTTTCGGTGTCCCTGGTATGGTTGACGAAAAATTTATGGGGCCCCAGCGCGGGGGGGGGGGAGTGGCCCCCGGGGACCAAATGAAATTTTTCCGTAAAAGTCTAGTAGACCAACATACCACAAAAATGTCTTCATCCTCGGTGCCACGGTTCAGGTACTTATTTAGGAAAAACTGCATTTTTTTGGGTTTGGGGGGGCCCAGCGCGGGGGGGGGAGTGGCCCCCGGGGACCAAACGAAATTTTTCCTTAGAAGTCTAGTGGGGCTACATGCCCACCAAATTTCATGTTCCCCGGTGTTTCGGTGTCCCTGGTATCGTTGACGAAAAATTTACGGGGGCCCCAGCGCGGGGGGGGAAGTGGCCCCCGCGGACCAAACGAAATTTTTCCGTAAAAGTCTAGTAGACCAACATACCATAAAAATTTCTTCATCCTCGGTGCCACGGTTCAGGTAGTTATTTAGGAAAAACTGCATTTTTTGGGGTTTGGGGGGGCCCAGCGCGGGGGGGGGGAGTGGCCCCCGGGGACCAAACGAAATTTTTCCTTAGAAGTCTAGTGGGGCTACATGCCCACCAAATTTCATGTTCCCCGGTGTTTCGGTGTCCCTGGTATCGTTGACGAAAAATTTAAGGGGGCCCCAGCGCGGGGGGGGAAGTGGCCCCCGGGGACCAAACGAAATTTTTCCGTAAAAGTCTAGTAGACCAACATACCATAAAAATGTCTTCATCCTCGGTGCCACGGTTCAGGTAGTTATTTAGGAAAAACAGCATTTTTTGGGGTTTGGGGGGGCCCAGCGCGGGGGGGGAGTGGCCCCCGGGGACCAAACGAAATTTTTCCTTAGAAGTCTAGTGGGGCTACATGCCCACCAAATTTCATGTTCCCCGGTGCTTCGGTGTCCCTGGTATCGTTGACGAAAAATTCAGTAAGGTGACGAAAAAAAAAAAAAAAAAAAACTTTGACAATCCCTATATGACCGCTTTCGCTAGCTATGCTAGCGGCGGTCATAATAATGTCTAGTGCAGTGACTGAGATATATATATAAACCTACCAACATCCGTTGACCTGATTTTTAGAATGACGTATGGCTTTTAAGTTTTTAATCGACATTTAGAAAAAAATCGCAAAAGTTTTGCAATCGTTTTTTTATCGACATTTAGAAAAAATCGCAAAAGTTTTGCGCAAATCTGTAATGGAAACGCGCCTAGTGAAGCATCGCAACTGACACAGTAGGTCACATGACAGTGACAACATTGTGGACACCATATTTAATTCATACGACACTCATTCATACTACAGAACTCTTTATTTTCCACTGCCATCAACACTAAGTGAACTAAATCTGTGCCATTTTAAAGACAGACCACATTTCGGTGAATATATGGAGGGGAAAAAGTCTGAAATATGACTGTGGTCAGGAGTGAGGAGTCAGGCATGAGCACCGCTGTATATTGGCTTGGAAAGCTGGAAAGAGTGAAATGTGGCTCATAATTCGGGAATGTGGCGTGTTTGTGTGTGTTTTAGGAGATGCATTTTATAAGTAATGTGTAATGACAGCATTTCAGTGTTTGAGGAATGAAGCTCAGTGCACTAAATACAGCATCAGCTCCTCTGAAAACAAACATTATTAGAGGGGAAACAAGAAGGTTAGTGAAGAAATATGACTACGACTTTATTTAGTGTTCTGTAGTATTTCATTTCTTAAGAAAATTAGAATAATCAAAAGAAAAACACCTGGGAATATAATATATTGGGAATATAATGTCGCAATGGAAAAAGTCTCTCTTAAAAAATCAAGTAAATAATTATAAAAATATAATTTATGTACAGTATAATAAAAAAATTATATAAACATAAATATTTAAGTATTTTATGAGATGTTATGCTTTAAAGTAATGATGCTGGAAGGAGATTTGTACTTTACTGTCATAAAGTCAATACATTTTCTTTTATCAAAATATTTCTGTATTCTGATTTCTGGTGTATACGGAGCCCTGCATATTGTGGCCATGAATTAATGTGTTTGTTCCCACTAATACGTCAGCATATTTTACTAATTACTTCCCTCATTTCAGTAAATCGTGGCCATGTAGAAGCACATTCATTCCCTTGTTTTAGTTCAATCAAAACAAGGGAATTAATTAGTCAAACTTGGCCAAGATTTGCTAAAATGAAGGAACGAATTGATAAGTCGTGGGAACGAATTCTTAATTCATGGTCACAATTTACTAAAATGAGGGAACAAATCAATTCAACTTTGCCACATTTTACTAAAACAAGGGAACGAATTAAGTCGTCGTAATGAATTCTCAAATCATGGCCACTATTTAACTAAAGCGAGGGAACGAATTAAGTCATCGGAACAATTTTTTTATTTATGGTCATGATTTACTAAAACAAGGGAACAAAATAGTTCAAAGTGGCCACGATTTACTAAAACAAGGTAACGAACTAAGTCGTCGTAACGAATTCTCAAATCATGGTCACGATTTACTAAAGCGAGGGAACGAATTAGTTCAAAGTGGCCACAATTTACTAAAACAAGGTAACGAATTAAGTCGTCGTAACGCATTCTCAAATCATGGTCACGATTTACTAAAACAAGGGAACAAATTAGTTCAAAGTGGCCACAATTTACTAAAACGAGGGAACGAATTAAGTCGTCGTAACGAATTCTCAAATCATGGCCACAATTTACTAAAACAAGGTAACAAATTAAGTCGTCGTAACGCATTCTCAAATCATGGCCACTATTTAACTAAAGCGAGGGAACGAATTAAGTCGTCGTAACGAATTCTCAAATCATGGCCAGTATTTAACTAAAGCGAGGGAACGAATTAAGTCGTCGTAACGAATTCTCAAATCATGGCTACTATTTAACTAAAGCGAGGGAACGAATTAAGTCGTCGTAACGAATTCTCAAATCATGGCCACTATTTAACTAAAGCGAGGGAACGAATTAAGTCGTCGTAACGAATTCTCAAATCATGGCTACTATTTAACTAAAGCGAGGGAACGAATTAAGTCGTCGTAACGAATTCTCAAATCATGGCCACTATTTAACTAAAGCGAGGGAACGAATTAAGTCGTCGTAACGAATTCTCAAATCATGGCTACTATTTAACTAAAGCGAGGGAACGAATTAAGTCGTCGTAACGAATTCTCAAATCATGGCTACTATTTAACTAAAGCGAGGGAACGAATTAAGTCGTCGTAACGAATTCTCAAATCATGGCCACTATTTAACTAAAGCGAGGGAACGAATTAAGTCGTCGTAACGAATTCTCAAATCATGGCTACTATTTAACTAAAGCGAGGGAACGAATTAAGTCAAGTCGTCGTCATGAATTCTTAATTCATGGTCATGATTTACTAAAACAAGGGACAAATTAGTTCAAAGTGGCCACAATTTACTAAAACAAGGTAACGAATAAAGTCATCGTAACAAATTCTCAAATCATGGCCACTATTTAACTAAAGCGAGGGAACGAATTAAGTCGTCGTAACGAATTCTCAAATCATGGCCAGTATTTAACTAAAGCGAGGGAACGAATTAAGTCGTCGTAACGAATTCTCAAATCATGGCTACTATTTAACTAAAGCGAGGGAACGAATTAAGTCGTCGTAACGAATTCTCAAATCATGGCCACTATTTAACTAAAGCGAGGGAACGAATTAAGTCGTCGTAACGAATTCTCAAATCATGGCCACTATTTAACTAAAGCGAGGGAACGAATTAAGTCGTCGTAACGAATTCTCAAATCATGGCTACTATTTAACTAAAGCGAGGGAACGAATTAAGTCGTCGTAACGAATTCTCAAATCATGGCTACTATTTAACTAAAGCGAGGGAACGAATTAAGTCGTCGTAACGAATTCTCAAATCATGGCCACTATTTAACTAAAGCGAGGGAACGAATTAAGTCGTCGTAACGAATTCTCAAATCATGGCTACTATTTAACTAAAGCGAGGGAACGAATTAAGTCAAGTCGTCGTCATGAATTCTTAATTCATGGTCATGATTTACTAAAACAAGGGACAAATTAGTTCAAAGTGGCCACAATTTACTAAAACAAGGTAACGAATAAAGTCATCGTAACAAATTCTCAAATCATGGCCACTATTTAACTAAAGCGAGGGAACGAATTAAGTCGTCGTAACGAATTCTCAAATCATGGCCAGTATTTAACTAAAGCGAGGGAACGAATTAAGTCGTCGTAACGAATTCTCAAATCATGGCTACTATTTAACTAAAGCGAGGGAACGAATTAAGTCGTCGTAACGAATTCTCAAATCATGGCTACTATTTAACTAAAGCGAGGGAACGAATTAAGTCGTCGTAACGAATTCTCAAATCATGGCCACTATTTAACTAAAGCGAGGGAACGAATTAAGTCGTCGTAACGAATTCTCAAATCATGGCTACTATTTAACTAAAGCGAGGGAACGAATTAAGTCAAGTCGTCGTCATGAATTCTTAATTCATGGTCATGATTTACTAAAACAAGGGACAAATTAGTTCAAAGTGGCCACAATTTACTAAAACAAGGTAACGAATAAAGTCATCGTAACAAATTCTCAATTTATGGCCACGATTTACTAAAACAAGGGAACGAATTAAGTCGTCGGAACAAATTCTTAATTCATGGCCACTATTTAACTAAAACAAGGGAACGAATTGTTAAATTGTGGCCATGATATACATATTTTTAAGATATACAATATATATTTATTTATATATTTATTGTGATGTTTCGAAAACCTCTGTGACTGTCACTCTACTGTTAAATGTAATTAAAATAGTACTTAATCCGTAATTATTACAAATTGAAGATGATTAATTCAGACTCTGATACCAAATTCGTTTATTTTGTTAGTTTGGCTGTTTTGTCATAATATGAAGCTGTTTTTAATGTCAGACTGAATCATTCATTGGATATGAATCATCCGATTATTTTGGTCAGTTGACTAAAACCTTATAATGGTTTTCTGTAGCTCACGGGACAGTAAACAAGAGTCCCCAAGTGTTTCTGGAAAGGGTGGGAATAGATTGTAGCATTGAAGTGGCTTCATAAGAGAGAGAGTGTGTGTGTGTGTGTGTGTGTGTGTGTGTGTGTGGGTCGTGAGAGACTGTGCTGTGGCCAGTACTCACTGGGTTGTGGTTAACTCGCTGCTATGGAAACTCTATTCACCAGCACAGAATGCTTTCACCCGGTGAGCCTCATAAATGCTGGGCACGAACTGTGGGACACATTCGGGATCTGAAAGGCCTCTCCGCTGCTTAATAAATCTGCTTTAATTTGCCTTTGTGTGCCGGGAAACAGGCCTCTGTGTAGAGGAACGTTCAGGATCGGGACTGTGCACAATGGCCTTGCATTAATCACTGCTGGGCTTTCTGCTCCAGGATGAGGGCGGAATGTACATAGACTCCAGCGTCATCATTTGAGGCTTGTTAAACATGTTTCTTTAAATGAAACCTATTTTTAGTACCTTTTTTAAATATTTTTTTGCGATTGTAACTCGTGACAAATAAGCACATTTCTTCCTCCTGGAAGTTTTCTCATTTTAGTTTGTTATAAGTTATAAGGCGATGAGCAACTAAGGCGGCAAACAAATGCTCTCATTCCCATTTATCCCGTTTTTAATTCATTTTATTGAATTAATTAATTTTGTTTCTGACATTCTCATATTATTCCCATATTATTATCACATTTTTATATATTTATTTTTATTTATTTTTAAATATTTCTCATATTCCCAAATTATTATGCCATTTTTATTTATTTATTTATTTATTTTCTCACATTCCCATATTATTATCCCATTTTTTTATTAAATTTTTTTTATTTCTTACATTACCATATTATTATCCCATTTTTATTTTATTAATTTATTTATTCTCACATTCTCATATCATTCCCATATTATTATCCCATTTTTTTATTTATTTTTTTCACATTCTCATATTATTCCCATATTATTATCATCCCATTTTTTTATATATTTTTTTTTATATCATATTCCCATATTATTATCCCATTTTTTATAAATGTTTTTATTTTCTCACATTCTCATATTATTCCCATATTATTATCATCCCATTTTTATTTATTTATTTTAAAATATTTCTCACATTCCCATATTATCCCATTTTTGAAAACATTTTTCTCACATTATCATAATATTCCCCTAGTATTTCCCCTTTATATATATATATATATATATATATATATATATAATATTCTTTTTTATTTCATTTAATTATTTTCCTTACATTCCCATATTATAATTTTATTTGATTTGATTTTTGTGTGTGCCATTTTCAAGACAATTAAGCGTATTTCTTTGTTACTTTAATGCCAAACATCTTAAGGCGAGACACTACAGGTGAATAGGGTAAAAAATTTTAACTAGCAGATATCACCATGAAACTTTCCCAGTTGATTACCTACATTAAGATGAGAAAAAAATGTATTACAAGTTTTCTGTAATTTAATGTTTAAATATGCAAATTAGGCAATATCTAATTAAATAAGTCTGAGTATTGGATAAAGCCAGGTTAAAAATTGTTTTTTCATTGTGTTCACATATTAGATGGGAAAAAAAATTACAGAGGGATTTATGGATATCTACTTTTGTTATCCTGTCAATCAGAATATACTGTCAATAGCCTTAAAAAAATGATTTTCGCCATGTTTTTTGGAATAAAATGTTATATAATCAGGCTAGGAATAATATATTTACAAATCCCTCTGTAAATGTCTTCATAATATAACTAGCTATAAGACTGGAGAGTTTGGTGTATATCGGTGCGACTGAAGTGGAGATTTCAGACTTGGAGAATGAGAGAAAAGTCATTTTGAGAAAACGGGCTTTAAAGATTTATCATCAGCCAATGAGATTGTGCATTCAGCCCTTTTACTTTCACGATTGGTCGCTGATAAAAAGTAAATGACCATATTTGGATCCGACAGCATTGTACAGGAGAGAGAGAGCTTTCCAGCGGTGTGTGTGATGACAGGGAGCAGACAGAGATCGCGGAGCAACAGGAGGATTAACAACGACAACTTTTGTTGAATTTATGAGAAAACTACAGACGCAAACAGACAAAGTGTAGGAAAATAAAGACTAAATGTGGATTTCAGACTTTTTTTCACCACAAATCTGAAAGAAGACATGTTATTGAAGACAAATATCCCAAAATCTCAAAATTGACCAGTAAAAAACCCTGATGTTTTTGCCTGCCGTGTCTCGCCTTAATTACTGTAATGTGAAAAAAGTAATTTTTTAAAATATTTAAATATTTTTGTCATTGTAGTATTTGTTATGCTGCTTTCATTTTTACAGTAAAAAAATCCTAATGAAAATGTTGAGAATAATGAAAATGATAAAATCTGAATAAAAACATTACAATAATAACAATATATCAGAAATAATATCCCAAGGCCAAAAGTCTTCCTTTCAAATTAAATGTTTATTTATGTAATTGTTCAGTTATTGAAATGTATTAGTTAAAACATCAGCGTCACTACTTTAAGTTATTTACTACCAAACACTGGCATTAATGCACCAACTCCTCCTGTTTAACTCTATAGATATAGTGCTGATATATTTCACAGCACAGTATTTTTCTTTCATGTCTTGTTTAAATGAGGCTTTGGTTCATTTACAAATCATGATAAATCATGGCGTGTCCATTATTGCACAGCAGCTCATGTGTGTTTCTTCATCACTCCTCATGAATCATCATTGATGATCATCTTGGACGAGTCCAGACTCTGAGTGTGTGGATGATGAGCGGCTAAGAAGGCAAACATATGCTCACATTTCCATAAAAGGCTCCATTAATTATTTCTGCCTGTGATTTTGTTTTAGAGTTGTTTTGCCCAGTCTTCATTCTTCGCTCTTCATTCTTGTAACACTGGTAAAACCAATGGCCAGTTGTGTTATTGTTTTTGTTTTGTTTTTTGTGAACCCAGACTGAGGAAGCAACACACACACACACACACACACACACACACACACACACACACATGCAGTTCATTAGTGTTTTTCATTCTCTGTGCTTTACTCTGTTTTTAATTAGTCAGTTCTGAGTTTTATGGCAGAGAAACGGTTTGCCAGGCCAGAATAATCTCTTGTTGACTCTCATGTTGTTATTTTTCCATGTTATTTTTTCTGTGAAGAACAAAATAAGAGTTTTTGAAGTTTTTTTATGCAGGTCTTTTCCATTCAAAAACGGTTCATAGCCTGTTCACAGCTGGTGTCCCAGCGGATCACGAGTGGATGATGCTGAACTCCAGTGGAGAGTTTGTCCAAAACACATTCAAACCAGATTGCTTTCGTAGTGTAAACGCTCATGTGATCCGTTCTGTGTAAACATTATCGGAAGGGCACACACACACACACACACACACACACACACACACACACACACACACACACGTGACCTAATGCGTAAACATAATCGGAAGCGCACTAGCCAGACAGGATTTAAACTATCGGCTGGAGACCCAAGTTTGGTTTGAAGATGGAAAACGCTCCAAGCTCAATGTTCTCTCACCATTCCTGATTTCTAATAATTTAAATTATTTTGTATATATAAATACACGCATATGCGTACGTATATATTTAAGTCGTTTTAAAACATATGCATCCAGGAATGTGAAGCATGCATGTTGAGTATAACTGTTAAAACTGCACTGATTATAAACTGTGTGTGTGTGTGTGTGTGTGTGTGCAGGTTGTTTCGAGTGCTGCATTAAGTGTCTGGGAGGCGTGCCGTACGCGTCTCTGCTGGCCACCATCTTGTGTTTCTCCGGAGTGGCTCTGTTCTGCGGATGTGGACACGTCGCTCTCACGGGAACACTCACGATCCTGGAGAACCACTTCTCCAAGATCACCAGCGACCACGCCATGCTGACCGACATGTGAGTGTGTGTGTGTGTGTGTGTGTGTGTGTGTTGCTTATATTGTATGTAAGCAATAAGGTACTATTGCTTTTATAATCACACAATACAAATATTAAAGCAGAAAAATATGTATCAATGCACCTTTCATGTAGTAATATCACTAAAAGCAAAGACTGTCTTAAAGGTGCAGTGTGTAATTTTTAGCGGCATCTAGTGGTGAGGTTGTGAATTGCACCCAACAGAAGTTATGGTGGCCATCAGGAAGTGATGACGTCATCTGAGACAGCAGAGAGTTGCCAGTTAAACAACGAGGATTATTGAAGAAATTAGATTTACTTAATTATTCAGTAAAACGATATGTCATCGCGGTTATTATTGTTACCTGTTCATCATTGTGTCAGTGTTTTATTCGCTGACTTTAGCTCGCTTCTTTACACGAAGAACAATATAGTGACGAAACGCATTTGTCCATTTAGGGCCACCGTAGAAACGTGAGTGAGTGAGTGGAGGCGGGGCTCATTTGCATATTCATAGAACCGCGCATACTAAATGAGGCAAGGGTGTCGAGTTACATTCAAGCTATTTTAGAGCACATTTCAAGGAAAAAACGTTAAATATGTAATTAAGGTGATCAAAGATGAGTTTTAATGGATAAAATGATTGACTACGGGGACTTTAAAGCCTCATGGGATGATAATAGAGATGTTGATTTCTAGCAGCTCATGTCTCAGTGTCACAGATTTACATCAAGCAATAACATCTGTTCCTCTCCTCTCGTGTTCTCCAGAGTCCAGCTCATGCAGTACGTCATCTATGGCATCGCCTCCTTCTTCTTCTTATACGGCATCATTCTCCTCGCCGAGGGCTTTTACACCACCAGTGCCGTGAAGGAGCTCCACAACGAGTTCAAGACCACCGTCTGCGGACGCTGCATCAGTGGGATGGTACCCTCACATTCTGCTTTTCTTCAACTGTCTTTAGTGTGTAATGTTGATATTTGAGCATGAAAAAGTGAGTTATTCTCTATATCAGTGTTCCTGAACTCCTGAAACGCCTCCATTATAGTCTTGAGTTTCTTCCGGGAACAAACACGTCACAATATTCCTCATTATAATAATTCATGCGCAGAATAAAGGGGCGGGGCCTGGTTGAGTTAGTTAGTAGTGTGTTAAACTGGCGGTTATGGTAAGGGGCGGGACATTTCCCAAACACACTCGAAGCGCTCGGCCAATCACAACACACTGTTCCAGCCGACCAATCAGAGCACAGTGTGCTTTTCAGAAGGAGGGGCTTCATAGAGACAGAAAGTAAACAGAGCGTTACTGACAGACTGGGAAGAGAGGAGCCGCAACAATGGAGAATATGAGGAGAATAATCAACATTCAAGCAGGAAAACCTGTTCTAGTAGAGCCTGAAAACTACACCAAGACTTTATAAAAGGTCCTCTTTAAGGCCAGTGTAGTTCAGAAATTATTCATTATATCCCATACAGTCGCTTTGGAGTCTGAAACCATTCTAGTTATTGTCTTTTTAATGTCTTGATGATATTATAGGAAATTTCACCTTTCAAACTTTAAGACTTTAATCAACACAATGATCAAAAATTGTGAAATATTATTATAATGTAAATCATCTGTTTTCTATGTGAATATATAGTAAAGTGTAATTTATTCCTGTGATCAAAGCTGAATTTTCAGCATCATTACTCCAGTCTTCAGTGTCACATGATCCTCCAGAAATCATTCTGATATGATGATCTGATGCTCAAGAAACATTTATGATTATTATCAATGTTGAAAATTCAGTTCTGCTGCTTCAGATTTTTTCTAGCATTTCAAAAGTTGATTGCTAAACGTCTCTTTCTCAGTTCGTGTTCCTGACGTACGTCCTGGGAATCGCGTGGCTCGGTGTTTTCGGTTTCTCAGCGGTTCCCGTGTTCCTTTTCTACAACATGTGGTCGACCTGCGCTGCCATGCGCTCACCGGTGGCCAACCTCACCTCCATCGACAGCATCTGTGTGGACGTGCGTCAGTACGGTACGCCAAACACTCTCAGTGTTCAGGGTTTTCTCATCTGAGACCTTAAAGTGGGTCAAATCAACAGTGGCAGGTAATGCTGTCACATCACTAGCCAATATGGCGTGTTATTTATTATGTTTACTCTGGGGAATTTCGTGGAAGACAAATCTGCGCAGATTTAGTGCAAATACTCGTGAGTCATCATGATATATTAAATACAGTGTAGTGCGCAGAATCTGTTCATATCTGGCTTACTCGAACACACACGTCACTACGCAACAAATAACGGCACTATAAATGCAGTGTTGATAAGGATTGTGTGTGTGATTGTTAACTCTGTTTGCCGAAACAGGAATTATTCCATGGAACGCGACTCCGGGAAAAGCTTGCGGCTCAACGCTAGGTGACATCTGCAACACCAGTGAGGTATGAAAGCACACTTCTCAGTTCGTTACCTCAGTTGTCCCGCAGTAGATACACATGATCTTGTGTTTGTGTGTTGCAGTTCTACCTGTCGTACCACCTGTATATCGTCGCGTGTGCTGGAGCCGGAGCGACCGTCATTGCTCTGGTAAGCACATGTTTCTCGTATGATCACATATAAATGGGGTGTTTGTTCCTATTCCTCCTCTTTTTTTTTCTTTTTTTTGTCCCTTCATTCCCAGCGTCATCTCCTGCAAACCATGTGCTTTAAGCCCCTGATCTAATGGTTAGTTTGAGGAGACGTGGGATGCCAGCTTTAGCAGAAGCGTTTCTCCAGAATAATGCACAGTTTATGCTGTGAGAGCATTAGATATTTTACTTTATTTTCGAGTATTTAGTCACATGCTTAACTGAGAACATTACGACTTAAGACAACAGATTTAACGCCACAAAACTAGATCCCATTATAATCAGTAAAGCTGTCTACACTGGAAGCGTCTGATGTGTCGTGTTACACCTTCAGTTGACGGACGACCGGTTTATATTATTGACTTTTGCACAACTACTACAGCTCACTGGTAGATTATTATTATTCTTTAATTGTTTTTATTATTTCTTAATATAATTTTAGTTTATTTGATTGAATTTTATTTAAATTTTGTGTATTTTAATTTTATTATTTCTTTCTTTAATTTAATTTAATATTTTGTGTATTTTAATTTTATGATTTCTTTATTTAATTAAATTTAATTTTAAAGTTGTGTATTTTAATTGTATTATTTCTTTATTTAATTTAATTTAATTTAATTTAAATTTTGTGTATTATCATTTTATTATTTCTTTAAAATAAAATAAAATTAAATTAAATACAAAAATAATAAAATTAAAATTCAATTAAATAAAACTATTAAATACCTTTAAATAAAGAAATCATAAAATTAAAATTAAAAACTTTATTATTTCTTTGTTTAATTATATTTAATTTTATTAAAATTTTGTTGTTTTAATTTTATTTAAATTTTGTTGTTTTAATTTTATTTCTTTATTTAATTTAATTTTGTTTTAATTTTGTGTATTTTAATTTTATTATTTCTTTAATTAAATAATTTTTTATTTTATATAATTTTTTCTGTTACAAATATTCTTTTCATTATGAATTTTATTTGCAATGTAATTTTTTTTTAAATGTTTTAAATATTTAAATAATTTCTGACATTATTTCAAAGCAACCCGTGTTGGTCTTTGCCTTCTAATTTAAATATTTTTTTTCTAATCTGTGTGCGCATATATTTGCATACTAACATTATTTTGCTATTCTAAAATAACCCATGCACAGTCAGACGCTTGCAGTGTCGACAGTGTTAGCGGTGTAATCTCAGGAACAACAGACTTACTTCATCTATAGTCAAACTGTCACTAAATGCGTTTCTTTATTCCGTTTCATATTCTTTATTATCTCATATTTGTGCTTTCTCTTCCACCAGCTCATCTACATGATGGCTACCACGTATAACTTTGCTGTTTTGAAGTTTAAGAGTCGAGAGGACTGCTGCACTAAATTTTAACGCAGTTGCATCAAAGTGCCTAGATGAGCAGCCACTGACAATATGGACTAAAATAATAGAGATGAAAACAAATGAGAGAAACATTTCATTGCTTTTGACATGTAATGTGTAAATATAGGATTGTATACAGATGTAGCATTTTGGACGCAGGTGCTGTAAACATGGACGTGTTGTTATGGAAAGTTTACATTTGTTTCTGCAACCACTAGAAAAGCTTAATTTGAAGCCTAATATAGTCTCTTTACATCCCTCCTGCAGTCTCTAAAGTATTATGATCAGTCAGGACAGATGCAGACAGTCAGAGGAAAGGGTTTTCCCATTCATTTTCTCTTCAGAGATTCTGGAAAATTCTTCAGAGTTCTGATCCATGAAACAAACCAACCAGACGATGCACAAAATTACATCGGATTCAATTGAACATTTAGAGTATTTGAAAAAAGACATATTAAATCATATAAGATACGTATAAAAACTTGTATTTGAGGTATATAGTTAAAAAAAAAAAGAAGTAATAAATCATCATGAACTCATTAAATAATTGATCAAAAATGATGGAAAAAAATATATTTCAAATAAACGCTGTTCTTTTAAACTTTCTATTCATCAAAGAATCCTGAAAAATAAAATGTATGACGGTTTCCACATAAATCTGAAGCAGCACAACTGTTTTCAACACTAGCCGCGTTTCCATTACCCTTCAAACTGCGCAAATTGAAATTGCGAATTGAAAATACGACCAATGGAAAAACGTCAATTTCGCAAAAACTCTCATTTATCGCAAAAAAATTTTCCTGCTCGCATGAGGAGGTTTTTCAGGCAATTCGAAAAAGAAATATTTTGCAAAAATGCAATGTAAAGAGTTTTTGCGCATTTACGGGTCAGCTGACGTAGACGACGCGGTGTGATTGGACAGAATACGAGACAGAGCTCTTTATTAAATTCATAAAAGACAAAAGAATTACAGGAATACTGGATTCTAAACCTCAAATAAATGCCACAATCAAGACCTGGAAGCAGATCTGAGGGAGAAACACCCAGAAACTCCTCATATGTGCCGCTCACAGTATAATAAGGGTCGTTCCTCACCATTAATGCTTGGAAACACACACATACATCTCCTTCCATTAATAATAATGGCCAGTGCAGTGGCTGAGATATAGTACATAAACCTACCAGCGTCCGTTGCCATGGGTTTTTAAATGATTTTACTGATCGCGAGAGGACAAAATTAAGTTTTAGTCGCATAACATCGGTAATGGAAACGCGCCTACTGATAATAATCATAAATGTTTCTTGATCATCAAATCCTCATATTAGAGTGATTTGTGAAGGATCATGTGACACTGAAGACTGGAGTAATGATGCTGAAAATTCAGCTTTGATCACAGGAATAAATTACACTTTACTATATATTCACATAGAGAACAGATGATTTACATTATAATAATATTTCACTATTTTTACTGTATTTTTGAACAATTTAATGTAGCCTTGGTGAGCAGAAGAGACTCTTTCAAAATCAAAACTCGTACTGACACCAAATATTTTATATTTTTATTTCATGAATTTAAAGATTTGATGAGTTTCGCTTCCAGAAGTAAATCACTTACAAAGCTTTAGAAACACATCTGTTATAAACTCTGGGGTTTTATTCAATTCCTCTATAGAGAAAATGAATGTGATTTTAACTTCCAGAATCTGCTGAGGTGTACTGGGGGAAATATATAGTTTCTAAAGATAAAAGTTTCAGAATTGTGCCAATTGTGCCGGTGCCAGTGAAGCCTTCCAGTGTTTCAATGCTGTTCTCTTCCTGCGAACCCGTTTACAGTTCTCAGTGTTGTTTTTATCATTCCTATTCATTTGTTTTAAGCAGTATTATGAAGATTGTTGGTGTCTTTATGGAGTTATTTTAAACACAGACCTTTCACTGTCAATATACAAATAAATAATTTTAAATTCTAAAAAAAAAAACACACATATTTAGTTGCATTATCTGTAAGATCAGATTTCATTGGAAACTGCATCTATATGATCAGAACACGCTACGGTAGATCTTGTCATGTATTATTATATGATTTGCTCATCATAACACTGTCTGCTTTACTATTAATAAACAAAAACATGCTGTCATTAGGAACAAACTGTGTCCTTTGATTTAAGCTCATTACTAAAAACTTTACATTAGGACACATTATTAAAATCACCATGATAATTGCAGCTTGTGATCAGAAGAATCACATGGAGATTGTGCCAAACTTTTTAAAGGCAGTAGATGCATTAATTTACAGCTAAAAACTCGTCCTAAAACCTTGTTAAAACTTTATTATTGCTTCTGTTAAAGGGGTCATGACTCGACATCTTCCAGCAAACACATTCAAACGCTCCGAACAAACATATAATCCTGTGACGCGATCCGACAAATGGGAGAAAATCAGACGTGTAACAGTATATTAGATCCGTGCATTCACTCTTAAAGAGACAGCAGCCTTAGTTTCATTAATAAAACACTCACTGCTTTTGACTGAATTGCTTTTTTATCCTTATTATGAATCAATTTATATTTAATTCATACAGTGTTTTATTTTTTACATTTGATTATTCAGTTTCGGTAGTATTTCTTACTACATGTTAAATAAACCTATGCTACTAAACCGAAAAAATCTAAAAAGAAAGTAAAATGTTCTGCCTTGCTTTATTACAGAAAAAAAGCATAAGCATAATTTAGCATAAATGTAAAAATTTTAAACAAAAAAAATTTATTATGTGTGTAATAATCATATTCAGCTTAAATTTGTCTTATAATCGTGGGTTGACTGAAATAAATTTCAAGGTTCACATTTAATTCAGTGGGATCTTATTCCTTCTAGACCTATTACACCGCAGTCAAAAAGTAACACAAAACAGACAATTACAATTAAAATGCACATATCGAATCAAAATTTGATTAAAGATCAAGAATCGGTTTTGCATCGAATCGAATGGTGACACACATCCAGTGTAGGCTAACATTAGCCGTTTAGCTACTGAATGCCAGTGGGCGGAGCCTACGGTGCAATGATGTTTAGCTATTGGTCGATGTCTTGCTCTGGAGGCAGGAATATGCAAATGTATTTGCTTGAGTGATGTCACAGATCCCGTAATATCAAAACGAGCTGTTTTTGGAGCAAAACAAGGCAGATTTGATTCCTCATGTCATGAACCCTTTAAACCTCAGCTAATTTCTAGTAGCAACATCAGGAATCACAGCGGCTTCAGATGTGGCTCATCCACTGAGTAAACCGGTGTTTAATGTGTGGCTCAGTGCTAGTTGTCATGTGTTTTTCCTGCTTGTATTGCAGTGTTATGTTCAAACTGAGATCCAGCGTTGTTGAATTAACCGTCAGATTGCATGAGTTATTTAATACTCACTCCTCTGAGTTTGTGGTGGCTGTAGTTTTTCCTTTATAATGAATAAACCTACTTTGTGTACGAACTCTCCTCAGTGGTCGTTATTATCTCGTACTAACCCTCATTTCAAGCTTCGCTCTGCTGCGCTTCAGTCCCTCACACCCCGTCCTGTGCATATTCATGTGGTTTATAGATGTCATAATATCCACTAGACTGTAGATGTTTGTACAGTAAAGGAATAGTTTGGCTGAAAA
Source organism: Leuciscus idus (assembly GCA_021554675.1). Taxonomy (NCBI): domain Eukaryota; kingdom Metazoa; phylum Chordata; class Actinopteri; order Cypriniformes; family Leuciscidae; genus Leuciscus; species Leuciscus idus. The sequence goes on from CM038626.1 coordinate 49,475,732, forward strand.
TAAACCCTTGTGTCGTTTTAAACCCATATGCTGTTGTTTTTCATGATGCTTTAGGCCTAGATAGTTGCATTTTACTATGAATAACACGTATAATCACACAGCACTGTATATGAAGTTGTGTGAGGATACTCTATATAGCAAATCTCAAATCTGAAATTTGTTTATATTGTTGCAAAATGAACATTTACATTTATGCATTTAGCTGAAACTTTTAGCTTAAGCGACTTACAAACAAGAAACAAAAGTAATATGTAAAAGAGCCAACTATATTTATAATGTACATATTATACAATGTAAACTTTATTATTGCTCAGTATTGATCATATTTTTATTTTTTTAATTGTTTATATTGTCACAAAATATATCTATATTTTCATCACGCTCGTTATCTGCATATAAAGAGATATATTTTTTGATGATACAAGCAATCAAGCAG
>CM038626.1:49481167-49493667 GCA_021554675.1 Leuciscus idus
CCTGTGCTCGTTGTTCTCGGGTTTAACAGTAAAGACACACACACAGACCTCACCTGTGCTCGTTGTTCTCAGGTTTAACAGTAAAGACACACACACAGACCTCACCTGTGCTCGTTGTTCTCAGGTTTAACAGTAAAGACACACACACAGACCTCACCTGTGCTCGTTGTTCTCAGGTTTAACAGTAAAGACACACACACAGACCTCACCTGTGCTCGTTGTTCTCAGGTTTAACAGTAAAGACACACACACAGACCTCACCTGTGCTCGTTGTTCTCAGGTTTAACAGTAAAGACACACACACAGACCTCACCTGTGCTCGTTGTTCTCAGGTTTAACAGTAAAGACACACACACAGACCTCACCTGTGCTCGTTGTTCTCAGGTTTAACAGTAAAGACACACACACAGACCTCACCTGTGCTCGTTGTTCTCAGGTTTAACAGTAAAGACACACACACAGACCTCACCTGTGCTCGTTGTTCTCAGGTTTAACAGTAAAGACACACACACAGACCTCACCTGTGCTCGTTGTTCTCAGGTTTAACAGTAAAGACACACACACAGACCTCACCTGTGCTCGTTGTTCTCAGGTTTAACAGTAAAGACACACACACAGACCTCACCTGTGCTCGTTGTTCTCAGGTTTAACAGTAAAGACACACACACAGACCTCACCTGTGCTCGTTGTTCTCAGGTTTAACAGTAAAGACACACACACAGACCTCACCTGTGCTCGTTGTTCTCAGGTTTAACAGTAAAGACACACACACAGACCTCACCTGTGCTCGTTGTTCTCGGGTTTAACAGTAAAGACACACACACAGACCTCACCTGTGCTCGTTGTTCTCAGGTTTAACAGTAAAGACACACACTGAGACCTCACCTGTGCTCGTTGTTCTCAGGTTTAACAGTAAAGACACACACACAGACCTCACCTGTGCTCGTTGTTCTCGGGTTTAACAGTAAAGACACACACACAGACCTCACCTGTGCTCGTTGTTCTCAGGTTTAACAGTAAAGACACACACACAGACCTCACCTGTGCTCGTTGTTCTCAGGTTTAACAGTAAAGACACACACACAGACCTCACCTGTGCTCGTTGTTCTCAGGTTTAACAGTAAAGACACACACACAGACCTCACCTGTGCTCGTTGTTCTCAGGTTTAACAGTAAAGACACACACACAGACCTCACCTGTGCTCGTTGTTCTCAGGTTTAACAGTAAAGACACACACACAGACCTCACCTGTGCTCGTTGTTCTCGGGTTTAACAGTAAAGACACACACACAGACCTCACCTGTGCTCGTTGTTCTCAGGTTTAACAGTAAAGACACACACACAGACCTCACCTGTGCTCGTTGTTCTCGGGTTTAACAGTAAAGACACACACACAGACCTCACCTGTGCTCGTTGTTCTCAGGTTTAACAGTAAAGACACACACACAGACCTCACCTGTGCTCGTTGTTCTCGGGTTTAACAGTAAAGACACACACTGAGACCTCACCTGTGCTCGTTGTTCTCGGGTTTAACAGTAAAGACACACACACAGACCTCACCTGTGCTCGTTGTTCTCAGGTTTAACAGTAAAGACACACACACAGACCTCACCTGTGCTCGTTGTTCTCGGGTTTAACAGTAAAGACACACACACAGACCTCACCTGTGCTCGTTGTTCTCGGGTTTAACAGTAAAGACACACACACAGACCTCACCTGTGCTCGTTGTTCTCGGGTTTAACAGTAAAGACACACACACAGACCTCACCTGTGCTCGTTGTTCTCAGGTTTAACAGTAAAGACACACACACAGACCTCACCTGTGCTCGTTGTTCTCGGGTTTAACAGTAAAGACACACACACAGACCTCACCTGTGCTCGTTGTTCTCAGGTTTAACAGTAAAGACACACACACAGACCTCACCTGTGCTCGTTGTTCTCAGGTTTAACAGTAAAGACACACACACAGACCTCACCTGTGCTCGTTGTTCTCAGGTTTAACAGTAAAGACACACACACAGACCTCACCTGTGCTCGTTGTTCTCAGGTTTAACAGTAAAGACACACACACAGACCTCACCTGTGCTCGTTGTTCTCAGGTTTAACAGTAAAGACACACACACAGACCTCACCTGTGCTCGTTGTTCTCAGGTTTAACAGTAAAGACACACACACAGACCTCACCTGTGCTCGTTGTTCTCAGGTTTAACAGTAAAGACACACACACAGACCTCACCTGTGCTCGTTGTTCTCGGGTTTAACAGTAAAGACACACACACAGACCTCACCTGTGCTCGTTGTTCTCGGGTTTAACAGTAAAGACACACACACAGACCTCACCTGTGCTCGTTGTTCTCAGGTTTAACAGTAAAGACACACACACAGACCTCACCTGTGCTCGTTGTTCTCAGGTTTAACAGTAAAGACACACACACAGACCTCACCTGTGCTCGTTGTTCTCAGGTTTAACAGTAAAGACACACACACAGACCTCACCTGTGCTCGTTGTTCTCAGGTTTAACAGTAAAGACACACACACAGACCTCACCTGTGCTCGTTGTTCTCGGGTTTAACAGTAAAGACACACACACAGACCTCACCTGTGCTCGTTGTTCTCAGGTTTAACAGTAAAGACACACACTGAGACCTCACCTGTGCTCGTTGTTCTCAGGTTTAACAGTAAAGACACACACACAGACCTCACCTGTGCTCGTTGTTCTCGGACAGGAGAACATCCTCTTGACTCTGGTGTTCTGATGCCTCTTTCTTTGGACTCTGAAAGTTCATTAAAAGAATCACAGAGTCAAACATATCTCACATTAAAATCTGCTTTAAGACGAGCCATGTGTACATTCATAAGCCGACACCATGGCTGAGTGTTTTCTATGGAAATAAAAAATAATGGCAAATGTTTTTGAAACAAAAAAGCTTGAATTGCACTAATTATAAAAAATATGCATTGCATTAACAGTGCTTGCATTTTAATACATTTAATTTTTTGTTAATTTTTAAACATATTTTCATTATTAAAAATTCAATAATCCATATTCACCTTTTAGATTTCACTTCCAAAATGTTAATTCTGTTTAAAAATAAAACCTATAATATTTGACAGTCACAAATTCAGTGGTTCAATTCGACAGAAAATTCAACATTTGACATCCGGGAACTGTCGGAATATCAATAGATTGCAGATTCATAATCTCTATCTGCTACTATGAGCATTTGAAGAGAATGACTTACAGTCGTAAATAGACTTTCAACCATGTTGAATTTCAGCCCATAAAAATGCAAGCCCTAAAAATACAATACAGTAAAATGTTCAATTTAAAACTGCAGTGAACCAAAGACAGTCTCAAACACACGCTTTGAAATCGCTGGTGTTTCTGACGTCACAAACTACCTTGTAACCAATCAGATCAACGTGTGATCGTCAACCAGTGGATCTCTGAGCTGAGTGAGTGAGTGGAGGCGGGGCTCATTTGCATATTCATAGAGCCGCGAATACTAAATACAAAGGTGTCGAGTTACAGTCAAGATATATTATGAAGAATGTTCAAGGATAAACACTTAAGTCATTTTGGTGATCAAAGATGAGTCATAAGGGATAAAATGATGGACTACAGGGGGGCTTTAAAGTCTTCTTGCATTACAGTAGAGAATCTGTGTGTGAACCCCCTCCTGAAACAGCCTCACAGTCTGGATGTAAGTGTGTCTTCATGCACCTGATCCTGCGGTTTGTCCTGCATGAGCATCATCATGTACTTCTGAAGCGGATTGGCCTGATCAGCTCCTCCTCCAATCGCTGAGGTCGGTGATGTCACGTGACCTTCTCTCTCGTCCTCTGCTTGTTTCTCGTTTTGATCCTCCTGAAAGTAGAAAGTAGTACCGTCAAAGTAAAAACAGCCACAATGCTTTAAACCCTCATCCTTCCCTCACATGTCGTAACACATCTTTCCCTCGCGGCTCAAAACGACCCGAAGCACTAAAATTACACTTACTTTTTTTTTTTTCTCCATAAAGCATTTTTTATTTCATTTTGATTATATTTTTTCTAATCCATTTTTTTGGGGAGATTTTTATTTACCTTTAAATTATTAGATTTGATCAATAAATAATAAATAAATAGTAATTTAAAGGAACACTCCACCGTTTTTTGAAATAGGGCTTATTCACCTTCTTTCCTACATTTAGATAGGTGGGCAAATGCATTTTTGTCTCAGTGCATGCGTTGTTTTAGTTTGACAGGGTCGGCGCTAGCTTAGCTTAGCACAATGAATGGAATCCTTTGTTGCCAGCTAGCATGGCCTGAGTAAAAGTGATAAAAAATTTTTTAAAAACCCACCTAATTACTTCTTGTGGCCTGCGTATTCACAACGAGTACAAATAGCAATGCAGATTAACACTAGGTGATTTCCTATGCAGATATTGACTTGGGACTATATTAGGGGGAAGCACAGGCGAAGCACTGTGCCAAGTGGACCAAATGGACAACTGTCCACAGAGTAAGTGATTATTTTAAACATGACGCATGTATAGATCGAAAAGTAAATGTGGATAGGAGCAGGCTTCACTCAATGTGTACACTTGTCAATTTTAAGAGTGCTGGCCTAGATAATTATAATACATGAAGTGGGAGAGAGGCCGCACTATGCTTAAATATATTTATATTTTTATTTTTAGTTGCACAGACGCGTTTCGGCGCGTGCCTTCTTCAATGTGCACACTGAAGGCGGCACGCGCCGAAACGCGTCTGTGTAAATAAAAATAAAAATATATTTAAGCATAGTGCGGCCTCTCTCCCACTTCATACATGTATAGATCGACCCATATTATACCTGTATTCACATTCACATATTATACCCAGGGCCGTATTAACCATAGAGCTAGGCGGGGCTAAAGCCCCGGGGCCCGAGCAAGGAGGGGGCCCGTGATTGGCTGTGGAGCATATTGACTAGCCATCGGTAACGCTGATTGCCAAAGCCTTACCACGCCCCACAAAATCAGCCCTGTTACTTGGTGGCGCTTTGCCGTAAATTACATGCATTATCATGGTATCATTATCAATATTATTAATTGACCGTTTGCAATTGACCCTCCTTTAGTTACTCACGAGTCACACCACACATACTCACGCAGTGTTTTCGGTGCTGATGCAGTAGTGACGCGTTCATAAACCGCACCTAAAAGCTGTCACAAAGAACCAGCAAGTAATGATTATGAATATGTAAAATATTGCAATGAGACATTTTAATTGTTTATTGCAAAGATGAAGTTGACGATAGGCTACTCACTCGCGATCTTCAGTAGGCTAGTGTGTAATAGTCACCTATTTCTGCCTTTGTATACAGCTTTTTGAGGTGATGATAAAAATGCTTTGTTGTATTGTTTCTAACAACTAACATTGTTTTTTTTCCTCATAAATGCGAAAACGAAAAATAAAAGACAAAAGACTTTTTTTTTTAAAGATAACATGTTGAACACTGATCATTAAATCAAACAACAATATTGTTGATGATGAATTTAAAGTTTTTTTTTTTTTTTTTTTATTTCAAAACGCTATAAATCCATCCATTTGATTCCCCAAAATGTTATAAATCCATAAATTTTTTCAAAAATGGATGGATTTATAGCGTTTTGGGAAAAAATTGATGGATTTATAAAAAAAAAAAAACTTTAAATTCATCATCAACAATATTGTTGTTTGATTTAATGATCAGTGTTCAACATGTTCAGACTGAGCCAAAAAACAACAAAAAAAACCCAATTGCAGTAACTCGTAGCCCCGGGGCCCAGTGAGGTCTTAATGCGGCCCTGATTATACCACATATTCACATTTCATGTGTTGCGTGATATCTCTGCGCCCAAGTAGCAGTGCTTCGCCTGTGCTTCCCCCTAATATAGTCCCAAGTCAATATCTGCCTAGGAAATCACCTAGTGTTAATCTGCATTGCTATTTGTACTCGTTGTGAATACGCAGGCCACAAGAAGTAATTAGGTGGTTTTTTTATTTTTTTATCACTTTTACTCAGGACATGCTAGCTGGCAACAAAGGATTCCATTCATTGTGCTAAGCTAAGCTAGCGCCGACCCTGTCAAACTAAAACAACGCATGCACTGAGACAAAAATGCATTTGCCCACCTATCTAAATGTGGGAAAGAAAGTGAATAAGCCCTATTTCAAAAAACGGTGGAGTGTTCCTTTAAGCACATTCCTCACAATCTTTCAACTTAAATTCAAAATAACTCACAATTTCATGCATAACCCTTTTAATTCAGCTCTAAATATCTTACATTGGGAGTCTTTGCAGACCTCTTGTGGAAAAATAATGATATAAGATGATATTTCATGACTTGATGGGCTTATATCTCTATATGGAGCAAATGAGCTGTTCCGCTGGGTCCTAAAGCCAGTTCACTTCAGTCTGCATTCAGATACACATACATTGTAAAATAATTTTTAGTCCGAATTTTGAGCATTTGTTATATTTTTCTAATGTGAACTGAAGCATTCCTCGCATTTCATTCACTCCTAAGGGGGTCAAATTGACCAGTGAGGGAAGGATTTGTTTCTTTTTTTTAATTTCAGCCACAAAACTCCTCGAATACATTCAATTTTTGGTGTGTGTGTATTAATGGTTTAAGTGCGACAAAAGTTCTGAGGTCTCGGACCCTCTGATGAACACTCAATTTTTAAAGAAAAAGAAAGAAAGAAAGAGTTTGGGGTGAAAACGACCCGAGGGAAGGATGAGTGTTCAGTTCAGTAAGATGACAGAAACATCACCATCTCCTGCTTGAGTCTCTCCATCTCTCTCTCCTCTCTCTCCTGCGCCTCCTCTCTCTCCCTCCGTCTCTTCTCCTCCTTTCTCTTCCTCTCCTCCTCCCAGCTCTCCTCCTCTTCCTCACGCCGGTCTTTCGTTACGGCTGATGATGATGATGATGACTGTACATCTGAAAAACACCACACTAGTTTATATACAGTGATTTCAAAACTCAAAGAGGAAGAGAGACTGAAGATCCGTCTCACCCTGATGATCCTGGAGCTTCTGGAGGAAACACTCCTGATCTGCGGACACAACTGAACACACACACACACACACACACACACGAACATTGTTGTATTTGTTGTAATTTGATATTGTGAAGATGTTTAGCAGATAAAATGCCAGAACGGCTCCAATCATATTCACTACTGGTCAAAAGTTTGGGGTCGGTAAGATTTTTTTGTCTCTTCTGCTCAGCAAGGCTGCATTTATTTGATCAAAAATACAGTAAAAACAGTGAAACATTATTCCAGTGTAAATCATCTGTTCTCTATGTGAATGTATAGTAAAGTGTAATTTATTCCTGTGATCAAAGCTGAATTTTCAGCATCATTACTCCAGTCTTCAGTGTCACATGATCCTTCACAAATCATTCTAATATGAGGATTTGCTGAACAAGAAACATTTATGATTATTATCGGTGTTGAAAACAGTTACGCTGCTTCAGATTTATGTGGAAATCGTCATACATTTTATTTTTCAGGATTCTTTGATGAATAAAAATAATTTATTTGAAATAGAATCTTTTATAACATCATAAATGTCTTTACTGTGACTTTTGATCAATTTAATGCATTCTTGATGAATAAAAGTATGAATTTCTTTAGAAAAATCTTCCTGAGCCCAATCTTTTGAACATTAGTGTATCTTCACTACAGAAATCTCCATGATTCTATAGGCCTGGGAAACTAAAGTCCCTGATATTCCCAGAATCCTGATGAATTCTCACGTTGAACGGGGTCGGTGAGATCATGAAGCGTGATCTTCTCCGGTTGAGGAGACGACTCTTGGGATGAACTGGATATGATTTCCTGCAGTTTGGGTGGACTGTGAAATCAAAATTAATAGAATTATAATATGATTCAGATATAGAGCTACATTTCAATGCACTTATTATGTGTCCATTAGTTTTCATAAAGATCACATCATTAGACACTGCAATATTCCATAAAAAATCAACAACTATCCCTTTTGATTTGATGGTGTCTTTAAGCATGTGTGTGGCGTGTGTGTTGGCGTGTCTTTAAGCATGTGTGTGGCGTGTTCGTGTGTGTTGGCGTGTCCTTAAGCGTTTGTGGTGTGTTGTTGGCGTGTGTGTGGCGTGTCTTCAAGCGTGTATTTTGGCGTGTCTTTAAGCGTGTGTGTTGGCGTGTCTTTAAGCGTGTGTGTGGTGTGTGAGGCGTGTGAGTGGCGTGTGCACCTGTGGCTGTGGCATGTGTGAGGCGTGTGTGGCGTGTGTGTTGGCGTGTCTTTAAGCGTGTGTGTTGCGTGTCTTTAAGCGTGTGTGTTGGCGTGTCTTTAAGCGTGTGTTGCGTGTCTTTAAGCGTGTGTTGCGTGTCTTTAAGCATGTGTGTTGCGTGTCTTTAAGCGTGTGTGTTGCATGTCTTTAAGCGTGTGTTGGTGTGTCTTTAAGCGTGTGTGTTGCGTGTCTTTAAGCGTGTGTGTTGGCGTGTCTTTAAGCGTGTGTGTTGCGTGTCTTTAAGCGTGTGTGTTGGCGTGTCTTTAAGCGTGTGTGTTGCGTGTCTTTAAGCGTGTGTTGGCGTGTCTTTAAGCGTGTGTGTTGGCGTGTCTTTAAGCGTGTGTGTTGCGTGTCTTTAAGCGTGTGTGTTGCGTGTCTTTAAGCGTGTGTTGCGTCTTTAAGCGTGTGTGTGGCATGTCTTTAAGCGTGTGTGTTGCGTGTCTTTAAGCGTGTGTTGCGTGTCTTTAAGCGTGTGTGTTGGCGTGTCTTTAAGCGTGTGTGTTGCGTGTCTTTAAGCGTGTGTGTTGGCGTGTCTTTAAGCGTGTGCGTGGCGTGTCTTTAAGCGTGTGTGGCGTGTCTTTAAGCGTGTGTGTTGGCGTGTCTTTAAGCGTGTGTGTTGCGTGTCTTTAAGCGTGTGTGTTGCGTGTCTTTAAGCGTGTGTGTTGGCGTGTCTTTAAGCGTGTGTGTTGGCGTGTCTTTAAGCGTGTGTGTTGGCGTGTCTTTAAGCGTGTGTTGCGTTTCTTTAAGCGTGTGTGTTGCGTGTTGCGTGTCTTTAAGCGTGTGTGTGGCGTGTCTTTAAGCGTGTGTGTTGCGTGTCTTTAAGCGTGTGTGTTGCGTGTCTTTAAGCGTGTGTGTTGCGTGTCTTTAAGCGTGTGTGTGGCGTGTCTTTAAGCGTGTGTGTGGCGTGTCTTTAAGCGTGTGTTGCGTCTTTAAGCGTGTGTGTGGCGTGTCTTTAAGCGTGTGTGTTGCGTGTCTTTAAGTGTGTGTTGCGTGTCTTTAAGCGTGTGTGTTGGCGTGTCTTTAAGCGTGTGTGTTGCGTGTCTTTAAGCGTGTGTGTTGGCGTGTCTTTAAGCGTGTGCGTGGCGTGTCTTTAAGCGTGTGTGGCGTGTCTTTAAGCGTGTGTGTTGGCGTGTCTTTAAGCGTGTGTGTTGCGTGTCTTTAAGCGTGTGTGTTGGCGTGTCTTTAAGCGTGTGTGTTGCGTGTCTTTAAGCGTGTGTGTTGGCGTGTCTTTAAGCGTGTGTGTTGGCGTGTCTTTAAGCGTGTGTGTTGCGTGTCTTTAAGCGTGTGTGTTGGCGTGTCTTTAAGCGTGTGTGTTGGCGTGTCTTAAGCGTGTGTGTTGGCGTGTCTTTAAGCGTGTGTGTTGGCGTGTCTTTAAGCGTGTGTGTTGCGTGTCTTTAAGCGTGTGTGTTGGCGTGTCTTTAAGCGTGTGTGTTGCGTGTCTTTAAGCGTGTGTGTCATCATCATCATTTCTCTTCATCCCCTATGGGACATAAGGCTTCAATGAGCACTCTCCATTGTATTCGGTCCCTGGCAGCATGTTGGGCCTCTCCCCATGAAAGGTTCATCTGTTCCAGCTCTTGTGTCACAGTTCTGCGCCAGGTGGTTTTGGGTCTCCCTGGTTTTCTTTTACCAGGTGGTGTCCATCTTAGGGCGACTTTTGTGATGCTGTCCTGCTCCATCCTTAACACGTGTCCTAGCCATCTCAAGCGTCTGTGTGTAATCTCCTTGGTGATACTCCAGCTTCCCGTTTTCTTGTACAATTCATTGTTGGAGATCTTATTAGGCCAAAATATCTGGCATATTCGTCGGAGGCATCCATTATGGAACACTTCCATTCTCCTCATGTCAGTTTTGATAACTGGCCAGCTCTCTGAACCGTGTGTGTGGCGTGTCTTTAAGCGTGTGTGTGGCGTGTCTTTAAGTGTGTGTGGCGTGTCTTTAAGCGTGTGTGTGGCGTGTCTTTAAGCGTGTGTGTGGCGTGTCTTTAAGCGTGTGTGTGGCGTGTCTTAAAGCGTGTGTGTGGCGTGTCTTAAAGCGTGAGTGTTGCGTGTCTTTAAGCGTGTGTGTTGCGTGTGAGTGGCGTGTGAGTGGCGTGTGTGTGCACCTGCTGCTGTGGCGTGTGGTGCTCTTCATCCTGGGGCTGCTCTGTGTGTGTGTGTGTGTGTGTGTGTGTGTGTGTGTGTGTGTGTGTGTGTGTGCACCTGCTGCTGTGGCGTGTGGTGCTCTTCATCCTGGGGCTGCTGGGACTGATGTGTGTGTGTGTGAAGTCTCTGGATGAGCTCATTTCTCCAGCAGGGATCGGGGAGATCTCTCTCTCTCTCTCTGCAAACACCAGTGCCGCTCGCCCGCTGTCAGAGATCATCCTCCGCTCTGATCAACACACACACCAGTAAAGCATTAGTTCACTTCAGAATTTAAATATCTTAATAATCACTCGCTACTGGTTATTCTGGGATTCTGGATGAGTGAGATTGGCCTGTTTTGTTATTGCCGGAGTTTCTGAAGCTCGTGTAAAGACTCCGCCCTCTTCTGAACGGAGGCGGAGCTAAAGCTCATTTGCATTTAAAGGGACACACACTAAAACGGTGTGTTTTTGCTCACACCCAAAAAGGAGCAAATTTGACAAGCTATAATAAATGATCTGGTATGAGCAGAAATTTCACACACACATTCTGGAGACACCAGAGATTTATATTACATCTTGTGAAAAGGGGCATAATATGACACCATTAACCCTTTCGCACGTACGATCACACCGGTGTGATCAGTCTAGGCTGGTCCCTGGAGCGTACGATCACACCGGTGTGATTAGAACGGTCAGTGCATGACGTGATCAACTGCTAAATTCAAATGTGCTTTCGCGCGTTGGCTGGCGCTGAGCCAGAGACAGGCGCGCTCAGAGCTGTCATAAATCACAACTTTTCAGTGTTTTCAACCACATAATGTTTATTTTAGGTTCCAGACATATAAGTACTAAAAAAACAATACATTAGAGTTCGTAAAATACACACTGATGTCAAAGGAAGAGGCAATAATAATCCTTTCCATTATAATTAGTTTTATTCATATCAGATACACATTGTGTAAGTAACTTTAAAGTTTACTCTATTCTTCTCCCAGTTCACCTGCCACTTACTTGAATGTATTTCGGGAGAAGTGGATGAATTAACGTGTTGTAAATCCAACAGATCCGATTCTCTGAACTGCGTCTGCGGCACAAACTAAGATGGCGGCGCCCATCGCGAATACAGCTGAACTAACGCGATCGTTATAAATGTGTTTAAACAACAAAACACTTCCACTTGCATATATTTGACAACCGGAATATCAGATATTTCATGCCATATCTAACAAATTTGTGAATATTTTGAATAAAAAAGGAAAAATGACATAAAAGCAGATCATCATTCATTCAGCTCTGTTGTTGCTGCGGTGTGTCACGTGACAAGCAATGACGCGTCACCACGGAAACCATAAAGTGACACATTCTAAATAACGGTCGCCTTGAAAAACTCACGCTGGCAGGTCAGCCAGAATATTTTAAACTTACGTGTGAAAGGGTTAAAGGAAATGGGGGTGAAATAGTAAAATTCCAATAAAAATACACACCTGTACCAAAATGTATGCAGTTGGCATTAAACAAAACTGAAAAGGACAAAATTGTTGCACCAGGGTTAAACAAACCAAATTTTCGCCGAATGTTTCCGGTTGCTGCTAACCAGTGCAATTAAAGCGTTACCTTTGCTCCTGGACACTGCAGGAGAGAGGAGTCTCAGTGGCTCTCTCTCTCTCGGGGAAGGGGTTCTGCTCAGTCTCTCCACGGGACCCAAACTCACTCCACAGGTTCTGGGATCTCGGTTCTGATGGCTCCTGTACGCCTCCTCGAGTCGTTCGGCTTCGAGCTCCAGCTCCCGGATCCGGGCCAGAGCGCCGGTCACCAGGCCGGAGTCGCGCTCGTGTTCGGGGGCTTCGACGCGAGTCCACCGGCCCCTGAGGGCCCCTGCTTCAGGCACATCAGCGGCACACGGGGCCCTGGGCTTCCAGGCGGAGTCTGCGTACACGTCAGGGGTCAAACTGAGAACGGATCGGTCTAACAGCGAAAGATTGGGATTTCGAAGGACTTCGTTCTCCAGAGCTGAGAACAAGAGAGAACAAGAGAGAGAGAGAGAGAGAGAGTGACCGAAAACCCCACACCACCAAACACACTACTAATGAA
>CM038626.1:49498667-49513667 GCA_021554675.1 Leuciscus idus
TGTACAGGAGTAAATCTGCATTTCCTTCAGCCTGAGGATTATTCACTTCACTTTCGGTGTGTAAAGGGCCTTACATTTGTATATTTGAAAATACAAGCCAGCCCAGCCCAGGTGAGAAAAAGTAACGCAAAAGTAATGTAACGCATTACTTTACACAAAAAGAAACTAAGAAACGCAATTAGTTACATTTTTTTGTGAGTAACGCAATGTTGAAATGCATAACTTTCAAAAGTAACTTTCCCCAACACTGATCATAATACACAATTCAGAGCATGAACGGGGTACAGAGGGGCATGAACGGGGTACAGAGGGGCATGAACGGGGTACAGAGGGGCATGAACGGGGTACAGAGGGGCATGAACGGGGTACAGAGGGGCATGAACGGGGTACAGAGGGGCATGAACGGGGTACAGAGGGGCATGCTCAGAGTCTCTGCTGTATTAGAGGAAATGATGAAGCGCTTCCGTTCTCCCCCCCCCTCCTCGTTCTCCCCCCCCCCTCCTCGTTCTCCCCCCCCCCTCCTCGTTCTCCCCCCCCCCCTCCTCGTTCTCCCCCCCCCTCCTCCTCGTTCTCCCCCCCCCCCTCCTCCTCGTTCTCCCCCCCCCCCTCCTCGTTCTCCCCCCCCCCTCCTCGTTCTCCCCCCCCCTCCTCGTTCTCCCCCCCCCTCCTCGTTCTCCCCCCCCCCCTCCTCGTTCCCCCCCCCCCCGCTCCTCGTTCTCCCCCCCCCCCCCCCCCGCCCCCCGCTCCCCGCTCCTCGTTCTCCCCCCCCCCCCGCTCCTCGTTCTCCCCCCCCCCCCGCTCCTCGTTCTCCCCCCCCCCCCGCTCCTCGTTCTCCCAGCAAATGCACAACTCCAGCCAAGAGCGCCAAATTAACAAGCGGAGCACATCCACTCTGGCCACTGGTGTGTGTGTGTGTGTGTGTGTGTGGATGTTCTCCCCGTCTGACCCCTTCAGATCCTGGCCTGAACTGCTCCATCTTCACAGGAGTCCAGCGCACCTCTCCCACTAATTACTCTCTGCTTGTTCTTACATTTTTAGTCTGCAAATGTTTGGTGTTTGTTTTTTTCCTCCTCAGAAAAGATGCATAAGCAAATATAAAGGAGTTTTCCATCCTGATCCTGCTGAAACATTATTATTGATCAATGGAATCATTAAAGTCTAATGGAAGTTGAAAAATTTTTTATATATATATATATATATATATATATAGTTAATATTTTTAAAAGTATCTTCTGCTCACCAAGACTGCATTTATGTGATCAAAAATACAGAAAATACAGTAAAAATTGAAAAACCTACTGACCCCAAATGGCAGTGTATATATTTAAGAAATTTAAAAAATAATATATATAAAAAAAAAAGTTATTTACTCTTACAAAACATTTATATTTCAAATAAATGCTGTTCTTTTGAACTTTCTATTCATCAAAAAAAAAATGTATGACCGTTTCCACAGAAATATGAACCGTTTTCAACACTGATAATAATCATAAATGTTTCTTGATCATCAAATCATCATATTAGAATGATTTGTGAAGGATCATGTGACACTGAAGACTGGAGTAATGATGCTGAAAATTCAGCTTTGATCACAGGAATAAATTACACTTTACTATATATTCACATAGAAAACAGATGATTTACACTGGAATAATATTTCACTGTTTTTACTGGATTTTTTATCATAATAACGCAGCTTTGCTGAGCAGAAGAGACTCTTTCAGAAATAATGTAATCTCAGGTTGTTTGAGGTGTGTTGGTCCTCTAATAAGTGTGTTATAGCTATAATAGGTGTGTTGGTCCTCTAATAAGTGCACTGTGATTGGCTGTAGATCTTCAGAAGCTCCAGCAGAACGAGGATCTGAAACACACAGAGAGAGGAAGGAACCGGAGGAACCGGAAGCACCTTGTCTGAGTCGCTGGTTCTCCTGGAGTTTCTCCTCCAGCTGGAGCTTCATCAGTGTGATGTGAGTCTGCAGCTCTTGTGTTTCTTTCTTCAGCGCTGAATAATCACTCATGTTCTCCAGTCTCTGTCGGAGACGCTCGTTCTCTCGGGTCAGAAGAGACGTCTGCGATCTGGCCGACTCCAGCTCCGTCTGTGGGAATGTGCTGTTAAACACTACCACTGCAAAATACTGCTTTCACACACACACACACACACACACACACACACACACACACACACACACACACACACACACACACACACACACACACACACACACACACACACACACACACACACACACACACACACACACACACACACACACACACACACACACACACACACACACACACACACACACACACACACACACACACACACACACACACACACACACACGACCCGGGACCACAGAACCAGTCACGGCACACAGGTACACCTGCAAAATAGTATTTTTGTCTTGTTTCCAGTCCAAATAAATCAAGAAGCATTTACTGGAGAAGTGAAATGATATAAGAATTCTATCTTGTTTTGTGATAAAACATTTTTAAATTGAGTGAGTTTTTGCTTAAAATAAGCAAAATTATCTGGCAATGAAGTAAGAAAAAATAATCTTGTTTTCCATTTGAATTAACATTTCTTTCCTGTTTTTCATTTGAATTAGGATTATTTTTCTTCCCCCATTGGCAGATAATTTTACTTATTTTAAGCAAAAACTCACTTAATTTAAAATAAATTTATCAGAAAGCAAGATAGAATTCTTATATCATTTTACTTCTCTAGTAAATGCTTCTTGATTTAAGAATGTTTAGATATTTGGACTGGAAACAAGAGAAAAATACTAAGTAAGAAAAGCATTTTTTGCAGTGTTTATTTGTGGCAATAGTCAATTGTATGGGTCAAAATTATCGATTTTTCTTTTATGCCAAAGATCATTAGGATATTAAGTAAAGATCATGTTCCATGAAGATATTTTGTAAATTTTCTACCGTAAATATATTTAAAAAAATATTTTTGTGAGTGAATGCAGCAAAATTGCGAACATAAATTACCTTTAAAGGTGATTTTCTCAATGTTTAAATTTTTTTGGCACCTTCCATACATCAATGGAAAGCTTATTTATTCATCTTTCGGATGATGTATACATCTCAATTTCAAACAATTGACCCTTATGACTGGTTTTGTGGTCCAGAACAGCATATTATTTCTGAGAATAGACCTTTAAAGGGAAAGTTTGTAAACTAAAGGCCTAAAAGCAACTTTAATAGGAATATCAGCACATCAATGTCATGCTTAGAAAGATCCATGCATCACTTTCTTTGGCACAGATGAATTATGGGATCAGATCTGCTTTACCTGCAGACGTTTGACTTCTGATAAGTGTCTCTGATGCTCTTCTGCTTTTGCATCAATATTAGCAGATTCCTTCTGCAGACGAAGTGCTTCTGCTGTGAACAGGACAATAAGGCCGTTCATTACCAATAAATCTACTGTACTGATCAATAAAATACAACAACGGTAAATGATTACCGTTAATCCTTCAATACCTTCAATCCTCTTCTCTTGTTCTGTCAGTGTCTCCGTTCTCTTGGTGTAATCCTCCTTCAGCTCCAGCTGATATCTGAAACACATGTTCAGTTCACGATGACATCATAACTGCTTCACTCTCTCTGAACAATCACTACTGATCAAACGACTGCTGCGATTTCTGATAAGGTCTTTATCTGACCACAAATACAGTAAAAATGATGAAATATTATTAGGGTTTAAATCTGCTGTTTTCTATGTGAATATATAGTAAAGTGTAATTTATTCCTGTGATCAAAGCTGAATTTTCAGCATCATTACTCCAGTCTTCAGTGTCACATGATCCTTCAGAAATTAAAAATAAAATGAATAGAAAGATCAAAAGAACAGCATGTGTTTGAAATTAAATCTTTTGTAACATTATAAATGTCCTTGATGAATAAAAGTGTTAAAAAATGAAAAAATTATTCTTACTGACCTCAGCTTTTGAAAATGAAAGCTCATCAAGACAAACTTTATTAAAGCCTTGTCTTATAAATAAAGGCCCAGTGTAGAAACACACACAGCATCATTACTGGACTAGATATGAAGCAACCACTGCATCACAAATGAGGTTTTCAAGTCGTGTCACAAGAGCGACATCTACAGGATTAACCAATCAGTCATGAGAGGATCTGCAGAACTCAGGAGAGATTCTCAATTTATAGTTTTTTTAAAATGTGGATTTAAATCAATTCAAGATTGATTCACGAATCGATTTTTTCCCATATTTATTTATCCATCACCCAGAAGGCAGTATTAGTGTTCCTCCACTGGTCACATGTTACAGCGAATGCTGTGAGATATTATGTGTGTTTAATCTTAAACCTGATCCTGTTTGATCAAGGCGTGAGGCGGTTCAGACTCGTCCAACTTTCAGCATCAACTTTCCATCTTGCATCAAAAGATTTGAAGTTTGAAATATAGAGTTGGTTCTGTGTTAATGTACACAAGTGAACCTAAAATAAAGAGTTTAAGAGTTCCTAATGTCTTTTTTATTAATTAACCTCTTGTAAACTTATGTTCACTGTTCTTTTTTATAAATATAGGATTTGTGTTAAATCTAAATTCATCGAGTCGAATCGGGAATCGAAATAAAAATCGAATCGAATTGAGTCAGAACATCTGAACCGATACCCAGCCCTAGTGATGTTACATGTATGGTCTTGTCTCCCATCTTTCATAGTGTTATGGTTTAGTCCTGTGACCCAGTCTCCCCCAGTCTGTGTCATTAGTCGTCTCCTTCACCTGAGTCAGTTAACCCTCTAAGGTCGGCAAACGCGCCCCCGCGTTTTGCTGGATTTTCTTCACATTGTAGTACAATAAACTTAAATGACTCCGTCATTTATGGTTATACAGAAAAAAGAAATATAAAAAAAGAATCTGTGATATTTCTACTTTTGTATGTGTCCACTTACAATCAAATCAAAACATTGTGCTTTTGTAAAATAAAGAGAATAAACAGGGTGTGCGTTCTGCCTCTCCGTCGCGGTGAACTTTTTTTTTCTTGAGCACGTCTATAAACTGAAACAAAACTCAGCGAATACTTCTCACACATTTATGAGCCATATACCTTTATACATATTTAAGTGTGTACTTTTAAATGATCGGATTCAAACTGAAAACAAATATTCTCTGTTTAAGTAATTTGTATAAAACCAACAGGATGTCCAGTATCTCAAACGCTTGCTAATTATTTTTTAATTCGACACGCCCACTCGCGCAAAAGTGATTCACATGCAAATCTCCACATGGAACGCGAACGCCCTCGTTACCTCAAACACAAAACACCAAAACACTTCACAAGTCTCTGCTTTTCGTCGAGTTTGGAAGACACGTCTGAGCTTACATTGGATTTACCCCCAGAAGAAGAAGAACGCGATTTGAAGACAAGAAAGATGTAAGGTAAGAAATTCTTTCTTACTTAGTTTATGGTATTGTTGCATAAACTTCACATTGCAGTTGAGCTGTTGCTAGATATATGGTGAATATTATACTATTTAGACCCATGTTTACTGTTAAATACTGTTTGTGGATATCTGCTCAAACATAGATATGTATAACCATAATGTTTAATATTTTGGAGCGCGATGGCGTTTGAATGTATCATATTTTGGAGCGCGCTGTGGGTTTGAATGTATCATATTTTGGAGCGCGCTGTGGGTTTGAATGTATCATATTTTGGAGCGCGCTGTGCGTTTGAATGTATCATATTTTGGGACCGATCGCGTTTGAATGTATCATATTTTGGAGCGCGATCCCGTTTGAATGTATTATATTTTGGAGCTCGATCGCGTTTGAATGTATCATATTTTGGAGTGCGATTGCGTTTGAAAGGAAAAATGCACCAAACATTAGGCTTTATGTTTTTACTATTATCTCATTTCATATCATCATAACGAATGGAAACATTTGAAGTAACATAAGATAATCAATATATTTTTCTCTAGCATTGTTACTGAAATCTTTTGGAAGATTTATAGGCTGCTATAGGTTATTGTTATAATTATTTTATGCAGTACTGCACATAGCTTATGCCTACAAGGCACAACAAACATGGTGTTCATTATATTATATATTGTTGGAAACATTTGTGTGTGTGTGTGTGTGTGTGTGTGTATTCTGTGAATTTTAAAAAGCAATTTTAACCAGAAAAATCTAAAATGTATTCCCAAAATCGTGCAGGCCTAGTTTCTCTTGATACCAGTATGTTCACTTTTTTTTCTTTTCTTTCAGGGACCAGATGCAACTGAGTCCTGCTGACTTCAACATTCACATGAGTCTCTGTACATGAACATGGTAAAGTGAAAATCAAACACCTTGGAAATGAATGGTATGTACAATGTTTTTAGGAATGGCACAAAGGTCTCTGTCTTTGGATCATTGTTTTCAATGTGCTCTTTTGTCATTTGTTGTGTATTTTTGGATTATGTTGTGTTGTAAATAAATCCAAACAATCTAAAAGCCATTCTTTTTAAAATCTCCTCATTCTTTGTGCAAGGTTCCTCTGAATGACAGGGCCTGATAGCTCCTAATAGGGCAGTTAGGGGAGTGTCTTTGTCTTTCTCAGGTGTGAAAAGCTTACATATTAATGAGATGATCAGATGACCTCTTCGCATAAAGCTTTCTCACACAAAACACGTCGTAAAAATTTTGGAGCGTGCTGTGCGTTTGAATGTATCATATTTTGGAGCGCGCTGTGCGTTTGAATGTATCATATTTTGGAGCGTGCTGTGCGTTTGAATGTATCATATTTTGGAGCGTGCTGTGCGTTTGAATGTAGGGTTAGTCTCCTGGGCAACACTTTATTTTACAGTGTCCTTGTTACATATGTTAGACGTACTTACCATAGTAATAACTGTAAATTATGCGTAATTACATGCAACTAACCCTCAATCAAACCCTAATCCTACCCTAACCCTATAGTAAATACATGTAGTTAATTAATATTACTCAGTACTTAAATATTTAATTACACTGTAACAATGACACCGTAAAATAAAGTGTGTCCGTCTCCAGTTCTGATGTTCCTGATTCCAAGTTTATTGCATTAAATACCACAGTAATTGTTCTCCTTCGCCTTCGTGCCGGTCTCCACTACACGTGACCAGTGAGATGTGCGATCTCTGCTTACCTCAGGATCTCGCTCTTCAGTCTCTGGTCGAACGAGTCCTCCACGCTCTTCACACACAGCTCTCTCCTCCTCAGAAGATCCTCCACAGTCTTCATCTTCTCCTCCTGCAGCCGACAGCTTCTGAGGCGTTCAAGATATCAGCACATCAAACCACAATCTATTCACACACCTTCAACATTATCACAGTTTATTCACTATAGTTTAGAAAATGGTAATAAAATATGAGCAGAACTCAGTTGATATTTGACTGGTTTTGTCCGTCCTTCTGTTAGACTGTCTCACACATGAATTATGTTGAATATCTGTCAGCTGTTAAATTTAACTACACAATTAGATAATACCAGTTTAGCTCAACCAATCACCAAGCAATGCTTCATTTGTTCAGTCTGTGTGTAAAAAGAGCATTAGCTATTAAAGAAAACACACTTCAGCAAAACATGATCAGCTCAAAGTGTCCCAAACATTTTTGCTCCCAAATGTCACTGTTAGTCTCTGTATGAAGAATATTTGGTCACAGTGTCACAGTTTACTTTATTTTGCTCTCCTCACTTACATAAATGAACTATAGTGTCCTGCACACACTAGTGAAACAATATCAAACATGATATCTGGTGTGTGAATGTTTGGATTGACTGTAAGAGACTCCATGATATTATAACCAAGAGATTCACAGATAAAGAATAGTTAAAGAGCTCGTATCACACTGTACTATAAAACATGCTGTAACCCTCAGAACGTGATTGACAGAAGTGTTCATCAAAATAGCATTTATTAATATTCTGAATTATAAATGTTTTGGGTAGCCTTTACTTTGCCTTTATGTTTAATGTTTTATAAAGGTATTCATAATATCTGTGTATTATATATTTTCATAAATAATTATAAGCAAAGTTAAAATGAATTATAATATTTGCAGACTAAATGTATAGATCGCTATTATAACGGTGGTTACAATTATTAATTAAATCATGCAATGCATTATAAGGTGCACAATTAATGTATTAAAACACTTTCAGAATGCATTATATATATACAGGCTTTACGTAAAGCGTTACCATTTTTTATTGGTATATTTTCAGTTTAATTTTCAGAGTAATTTTGTGTTTATAAATTTTTTACATGCATTATTAATTATTTATTATTTGTTTTTAGTCTAGTAATATTAGCACTTCAATTTGACATATTTAACCTTAAGTTTTAGTTTTTCCTCTAATATTTCAGCTTTTAATAACTTAATATCGGCTTTCTTTCAATTACAAATTTTTTTTTAAATAACAGCTTTAGTTTTAGTTTAGTTTTGTTATTTACTAGTTTACTAATTATTTACTAAGTTCGTTACAAAAATTATTTATAGATTTTAGCCTATATGCAGCCATTGAGTACTAGAGCCATCTAGTGGCTAAAGATATTTTAGCTTTTTTGTTATTTTTATAGCAACATATGTCATCAGACATCACCAAACTCACCAAATGTTTAGGTTTTGGGCTGTCTGAACTTCATGGAATGTTTTTTTTTTTTTTTTTTTTACTGAAGTAAAATAAATATTAAATATAACATAAAAAAAATTTTTATTTGATCTTATTTGATTGAATAAAAAAATAAAAAAATAATTGTGATCACACAGAGCCCCTCGTGCTCACGTTTGAGCCCGAAGCACCAGTGAAGCGCTGCTCGAGGGTTAAGTCTGCTGGTGTAAACAGTGAGTGTGAAGCACCAGTGAAGCGCTGCTCGAGGGTTAAGTCTGCTGGTGTAAACAGCGAGTGTGAAGCACCAGTGAAGCGCTGCGCGAGGGTTAAGTCTGCTGGTGTAAACAGTGAGTGTGAAGCACCAGTGAAGCGCTGCGCGAGGGTTAAGTCTGCTGGTGTAAACAGCGAGTGTGAAGCACCAGTGAAGCGCTGCGCGAGGGTTAAGTCTGCTGGTGTAAACAGTGAGTGTGAAGCACCAGTGAAGCGCTGCGCGAGGGTTAAGTCTGCTGGTGTAAACAGCGAGTGTGAAGCACCAGTGAAGCGCTGCGCGAGGGTTAAGTCTGCTGGTGTAAACAGCGAGTGTGAAGCACCAGTGAAGCGCTGCGCGAGGGTTAAGTCTGCTGGTGTAAACAGTGAGTGTGAAGCACCAGTGAAGCGTTGCTCGAGGGTTAAGTCTGCTGGTGTAAACAGCGAGTGTGAAGCACCAGTGAAGCGTTGCTCGAGGGTTAAGTCTGCTGGTGTAAACAGTGAGTGTGAAGCACCAGTGAAGCGCTGCTCGAGGGTTAAGTCTGCTGGTGTAAACAGTGAGTGTGAAGCACCAGTGAAGCGTTGCTCGAGGGTTAAGTCTGCTGGTGTAAACAGCGAGTGTGAAGCACCAGTGAAGCGCTGCGCGAGGGTTAAGTCTGCTGGTGTAAACAGTGAGTGTGAAGCACCAGTGAAGCGCTGCGCGAGGGTTAAGTCTGCTGGTGTAAACAGCGAGTGTGAAGCACCAGTGAAGCGCTGCGCGAGGGTTAAGTCTGCTGGTGTAAACAGTGAGTGTGAAGCACCAGTGAAGCGCTGCGCGAGGGTTAAGTCTGCTGGTGTAAACAGTGAGTGTGAAGCACCAGTGAAGCGCTGCTCGAGGGTTAAGTCTGCTGGTGTAAACAGTGAGTGTGAAGCACCAGTGAAGCGTTGCTCGAGGGTTAAGTCTGCTGGTGTAAACAGCGAGTGTGAAGCACCAGTGAAGCGCTGCGCGAGGGTTAAGTCTGCTGGTGTAAACAGTGAGTGTGAAGCACCAGTGAAGCGCTGCGCGAGGGCTAAGTCTGCTGGTGTAAACAGTGAGTGTGAAGCACCAGTGAAGCGCTGCGCGAGGGCTAAGTCTGCTGGTGTAAACAGCGAGTGTGAAGCACCAGTGAAGCGCTGCTCGAGGGTTAAGTCTGCTGGTGTAAACAGCGAGTGTGAAGCGCTGCTCGAGGGTTAAGTCTGCTGGTGTAAACAGCGAGTGTGAAGCGCTGCTCGAGGGTTAAGTCTGCTGGTGTAAACAGCGAGTGTGAAGCACCAGTGAAGCGCTGCTCGAGGGTTAAGTCTGCTGGTGTAAACAGCGAGTGTGACTGCTAGTGTGAAGCACCAGTGAAGCGCTGCTCGAGGGTTAAGTCTGCTGGTGTAAACAGCGAGTGTAACTGCTAGTGTGAAGCACCAGTGAAGCGCTGCTCGAGGGTTAAGTCTGCTGGTGTAAACAGCGAGTGTGAAGCACCAGTGAAGCGCTGCTCGAGGGTTAAGTCTGCTGGTGTAAACTGAGTGTGAAGTGTGAAGCACCAGTGAAGCGCTGCTCGAGGGTTAAGTCTGCTGGTGTAAACAGCGAGTGTGAAGTGTAAAGCTAGTGTGAAGCACCAGTGAAGCGCTGCGCGAGGGTTAAGTCTGCTGGTGTAAACAGCGAGTGTGACTCACTTCTCGAAGGCCTCGATCCTCAGCTTCAGCTCCATCTCTCCGCTCCGCACAGACTCCATCTCTCTCAGCAAGGCTTGTCTTTGAGCATAAAGATCTTTTTCCTCTATCTGGATCAGACAATGTCATCCAAACGGGGAGCATTGAAGGATTAACATCTGGTTTGTACTGATTTGGTGACATTAGTTATAGTGCTGGGCGGTATACCGGTTCACACCGAATACCAGTGTTTATTTGTGTTATGATATGAATTTTGAATATACCGCAATACCGTTGTATGCCGCTTTAACAGCGTTGGGAACGCGGCGCGACACTGTTTGAAACGGGTCTCTTTTCACTGTTCACTGTGTGTGTGTTACTGAGCCTGACGGTGAAGATGGAGAGTTAAACTATAACTGATAGCTGTCAAATTATATTACAGTGTTTCCCATATATTGGTTCACAATATCAACACTGCCTTTTGGAAAATCTATTAGTGGTTGGCATTGACTTCGTTGAACAAACATGAGCACTGCACGTTTCACAGTCTAAACGCAGCGTGGGTGTTTGTATATGAATGTGTCTGAAGGGAATTGACTGTCTTTAGAAATGTTATTTCAATTGAATCTTTCTTTATGTTTCCTGATAAAGCAGCGTTTATGTGCTGGTTTGTGTTCAGCCGTTACCGTGGAAACCACTTTGTGTACAGCTGTTACCAGGGAAACCGCTGTTTCTGCCGCTCCTACAGCGCCTCCTGCTGGTGCCTCTTTATAAACACTGCAAGCCTGCATACTATGGATTATCTCTACAATATTCACTCATGACAGTAAAATAGGGCATTATAAGTCAGTCTACTGCAGTATTTCCTCTCTCACTCAGTAGTACATGTGGTTAACACCCAGTCATGCTTGAAAAAATAATAATAGCCTATCATCATATACTGTGAAACCGGTATAATTCAGAAAAATACCGTGATATGGATTTTTGGTCATACCGCCCAGCACTAATCAGTTCTGTATGTATTTTCTGATAGCACCTCCTGTTGTCTGTGTAATCTCTCGATGGCGTTCTTCTCTCGACTCATCAGAGCCTCAGACTTCAGCTCATGCGTTCTCTCCATGTCTCGTCTCAGCTCCAGGATCTCTCTTCGAGAAGCCTCTTTCTCCTCACGCTTCACCTTCGCCATCTCCACCTCCATGAAGTGCTGCATCTGCAGGAAGACAGCATTATTAAAGGGCTTTCGCTCCGGATAGTTCTACACTGCAAAAAATGCTTTTCTTACTCCATTGGCAGATAGTTTTGCTTTTTTTAAGCAACAACTCTCTTAATTTTTATTTATTGCCCCAGAAAACAAGAGAGAGACAATATCTTATGGCATTTTACTACTTTAGTAAATGCATCTTGATTTAAGCATTTCTAGATATTTGGACTGGAAACAAGACAAAAATACTAAGTAAGAAAAGCATTTAGCCACAAGGGTGTTTCCCCGAGAACTAATGTTTCTCTCAGGAACGTTTTCCTGGTTGCATTCGCACCGCTAGTAGGAACTCTGAAGCGACGCAAGACACGCTTGTTGTTGTATTTTAACGGAACGGCTGACTTTTATTTCGACGGCGCTGAGAACGACTGAGCCTGAGCTTAGATAAAACTGTTATACATAGAAAGTAGACAGTAATGAAGAGTTATTACTGCTGTGTGTTTGATGTCCAGTGTTGCTGAGCAGAAATACATAATCATGTTTCTCTCGGTCTCCACAAAGTTGCATTGGATTTTCTCCTCAGCGTAAAGATTAGAGGCTCATCTATCACTGTTTTCCATGTTCGTAGAGTTAGTTACTAGAGTAAATATATAGGCTTTAATCTGTGTGCTTTTTTTAAATGGCATGTGCTGGTGTTTCGCGTGTGTTCGGCCAATCAGCGAACACTACCGTCACGGATAGTTCCTATAGTGCTGGTTTAGACCGACTCTGAAGTAGGAGTAAATTTGTTCCTCCAAAATGAGTTCCTAGAACTAAAATTGTTCCTAGTTCCTGCGGTGCGAACAAACACGCCAAAATCCGGGAACTTCCGCCAATAGTTCTAGGAACAATGAAAGGGTTCCTCCGGTGAGTCAGACGTAACAACCCAGTGTTTGGGTAGTTTTTGTGTTACACAGATCCAGGGTCAGATGTAACAACCCAGTGTTTGGGTAGTTTTTGTGTTACACATATCCTGGGACAGATGTAACAACCCAGTGTTTGGGTAGTTTTTGTGTTACACAGATCCTGGGTCAGATGTAAAAACCCAGTGTTTGGGTAGTTTTTGTGTTACACAGATCCTGGGTCAGATGTAACAACCCAGTGTTTGGGTAGTTTTTGTGTTACACAGATCCTGGGTCAGACGTAACAACCCAGTGTTTGGGTAGTTTTTGTGTTACACAGATCCTGGGTCAGATGTAAAAACCCAGTGTTTGGGTAGTTTTTGTGTTACACAGATCCTGGGTCAGACGTAACAACCCAGTGTTTGGGTAGTTTTTGTGTTACACAGATCCAGGGTTAGATGTAACAACCCAGTGTTTGGGTAATTTTTGTGTTACACAGATCCTGGGTCAGACGTAACAACCCAGTGTTTGGGTAGTTTTTGTGTTACACAGATCCTGGGTCAGACGTAACAACCCAGTGTTTGGGTAGTTTTTGTGTTACACAGATCCAGGGTCAGATGTAACAACCCAGTGTTTGGGTAGTTTTTGTGTTACCCAGATCCTGGGTCAGACGTAACAACCCAGTGTTTGGGTAGTTTTTGTGTTACACAGATCCTGGGTCAGATGTAAAAACCCAGTGTTTGGGTAGTTTTTGTGTTACACAGATCCTGGGTCAGACGTAACAACCCAGTGTTTGGGTAGTTTTTGTGTTACCCAGATCCTGGGTCAGACGTAACAACCCAGTGTTCGAGTAGTTTTTGTGTTACCCAGATCCTGGGTCAGACGTAACAACCCAGTGTTTGGGTAGTTTTTGTGTTACCCAGATCCCGGGTCAGACGTAACAACCCAGTGTTTGGGTAGTTTCCGGGAACTATGAAAAGGTTCCTCCGCCCCTTTACTCATGTAAACTCCTGAACATGCTTTTCTTGCAGACCTTTGCGTTGAGCTCGAGCTGTGCCTGCTCCTGGATCTCCTTCCTATACTCCGCAAGCTTTGCCTCGACTGACGGCCAGCGCTCTCCTCTGTGCCGAAGCACTTCATACTCCTCGTCGATCAGCTGCATCTTCTCAACTTAAAAATACAATAGAAAATACAGTAAAAACAGTGAAATATTATTCCAACGTAAAACAGCTGTTTTCTATGTAAATATATAGTAAAGTGTAATTTATTCCTGTGATCAAAGCTGAATTTATTTGATCAAAAATACAGTGAAAATTGTGAAATACTATTAAAATATTAATATTATGAAAAATGAAAGTAAAGAAAAGAAATCACAGGAAAGATTGGAATCATCTCGACTTTTTTGCATCTTCTGGGTAGATTTTTGGAGGAAAATCTGCTAAATATGGTTAAACATGGTAAAATGTGGAAAAAGATTGTACGCTTTAAGACAAACCATGTGTAAGTTCATAAGTCGACAGCATTGCTGAGTATTTCCTCCTTAAAACTGCAGTGAACCAAAGACAGTCTCAAACACACACTTTGAAATCGCTGGTGTTTCTGACGTCACAAACTACCTTGTAACCAATCAGATCAACGTGTGATCGTCAACCAGTGGATCTCTGAGCTGAGTGAGTGAGTGGAGGCGGGGCTCATTTGCATATTCATAGAGCCGCGCATACTAAATGAGGCAAGGGTGTCGAGTTACATTCAAGATATTTTAAGAGATGAAGAAGGAAAAAAACGTTTAAATGTCATTTTGAAGATCGAAGATGAGTTTTAAGTAATACAATTATTGACTACAGTGGGACACTAAGAAATGAACACTCCACACAAGGAACGTGTAATTCAGTGTGACACATGACAGATGTGAAGGCTTACCGAGAGACTCCTGATGTGCGGATATAGAGATGGTTTGGGTGGAAGTGTCACAGCAGTGTCTGTCAGTGTGCCGGTCCGTCAGCTCCGTGAAGAGGCTCATCAGGAAACCTGTCGAGTTAAACAACACTCATCACAGAGAGCAGATGCTGAACCAACAGCGTCAGCAGAAACGCTTATTAGTGAAACACTAGCCACAACCTCTTTACTGCAGTTCTCTATGGAAGCTCGTCTCCGCCACAGATCTAAACATTTTAAAAGATAATTGCGACTTTTTATCTCAGAATTGCATGATATAAAGTCCAATTCGAAGGAAAAAAAAAACACTTTTTTTTTTCTCTCTCACAATTGCGACTTTATATCTCACAATTTTGAGATAAAAAGTCAGGATTGTTAGAAAAAAAAGTCACAATTACCTTTTTTATTTTTTATTCTGTGGCAGAAACAAGCTTCCATAGTTCCCTGATGATGTACTGAGTGAGAAAAAT
>CM038626.1:49521167-49526167 GCA_021554675.1 Leuciscus idus
TAAACAGTTTCAACAAGTATTGTTCCAGACTTTTTAATTTCAATTTAACAATCTACAATATTGAGATTTTAGTGCATCTTTTTAAAGTAAGTGCTTAAACTCTCCACCATATTATCCATATCTTTAGTACAAGTACTTTGTATATATTTGGCACACGCTACACAATTTTGTAATGTTAATATATTAGAAATCAACCAGAGAATATGAACGCCTGCGCATGTTAATCATAGTTATATCTCAGTACTTTTGTCTTGTTTTCCAGCAAAAATATCTGAAAATCCATCAAACAAGATATATTTACTAGACAAGCATAACGGCATATGATATATTAAGACTTGTTTTCAGTAAATAAGACACACTCTTTGTCAATGAGGTAAGAGAAATACACATTATCCGACACAGATGTTCTTCTTCAGTGTTTCGGTCTCGTTTTCCAGATGTTTGTGCTGGAAAACGAGACACAATTTTGTTTTTAACAGAGTCTCAAGTAAATTCCTTTAGTTTTAATGAGGTTTCGATATTTTTAAAATGGAAAACAAAAGCCTTGGTGCAATAACGCAGTGCATTTGCTCTTCTTCACTATCGGGACTATCATGCTGAGCACAAAAGCACATCCGTCTCACACAATAACCCACTCAAACCCCATAAGAGAGATAAATATATGTATATATATATAAACATCTGAATGCGCAGAATCGTCAGGCAGTTCAGATGCAAGAATGACACCCAAAATGAAACCAAACCAGTGTTTAGTGCATATCAAAGTGCGTGCATGTTCAAAACATAACGCAGATTCATCCAGTTCATTCAAGAAACATTAAATATCTAACGATTCCTGCTGATTAACAGCACGGCGAGGATCCGCGTGGCTTTCTGTGCAGGTTAACGGTGTCTGTAGGAATCAAATGCTCGTGTCGTTCCTCCAAAGCCAAGACTCGTCTCACGGCTTCCTCGAACGCATCCGCGACATTCGTAGCATCTTTAGCGCTAGTCTCGAAATACGGGTATCCGCCGCTATCCCGGCACCACTCCTGAGCTTCTTCGCTCGACACTTGCCTCTCAGTCACGTCTACTTTGTTTCCCAGAAGCACGAACGGGAAGCTTTCGGGCTCCTTGACGTCTGCGTAGTAGATGAACTCCTTCTTCCAGTTGACGAGGTTGTGGAAGCTCTGGCTGTCGTCGACGCTAAAGGTTAACAAGCAACAGTCGGAGCCGCGGTAGAACGGCGTTCGAAGGCTTCGGAAGCGCTCCTGTCCCGCCGTGTCCCAGATCTGAAGCGTAACCGTACGCCCGTCCACCTCCAGGTCCTTGTTGAGGAACTCCACGCCGATGGTGTGGAAGAGGTGCGCGTCGAACTTGTTGGTGACGTAGCGGTTCATTAGCGAACTCTTGCCCACGCCGCCGTCGCCCAGGAGAATCACTTTCAGAAGGGAAGATTTGGATGACATGGTTGTGGTCCTCGTCCTGTAAAACTGAAGATTGCATTTCAGACTTTGCTTTAATTAAGATTTTGATGTTTTTAAAGGATGCATTTATTTGATTAAAAATACAGTAAAAATGGTGAAATTTTATTCCAGTGTAAATCAGCTGTTTTCTATGTGAATATATAGTAACATTTAATTTATTCCCGTGATCAAAGATGAATTTATTTGATCAAAAATACAGTAAAAATTTTGAAATATTATTTGTGTAAAAAAGCTGTTTTCTATGTGAATATATAGTCAAATTTAATTTATTCCTGTGATCAAAGCTGGATTTATTTGAACAAAAATACAGTAAAAATTTTGAAATATTATTAGTGTAAAAAAGCTGTTTTCTATGTGAATATATAGTCAAATTTAATTTATTCCTATGATCAAAGCTGGATTTATTTGATCAAAAATACAGTAAAAATTGTGAAATTTTATTCCAATGTAAATCAGCTGTTTTCTATGTGAATATATAGTAAAATTGTATTTATTCCCGTGATCAAAGCTGGATTTATTTGATCAAAAATACAGTAAAAATTGTGAAATATTATTCCAGTGTAAATCAGCTGTTTTCTATGTGAATATATAGTAACATTTAATTTATTCCCGTGATCAAAGATGAATTTATTTGATCAAAAATACAGTAAAAATTTTGAAATATTATTTGTGTAAAAAAGCTGTTTTCTATGTGAATATATAGTCAAATTTAATTTATTCCTGTGATCAAAGCTGGATTTATTTGAACAAAAATACAGTAAAAATTGTGAAATATTATTACAGTGTAAAAAAGCTGTTTTCTATGTGAATATATAGTCAAATTTAATTTATTCCTATGATCAAAGCTGGATTTATTTGATCAAAAATACAGTAACAATTGTGAAATTTTATTCCAATGTAAATCAGCTGTTTTCTATGTGAATATATAGTAAAATTGTATTTATTCCCGTGATCAAAGCTGGATTTATTTGATCAAAAATACAGTAAAAATTGTGAAATATTATTCCAGTGTAAATCAGCTGTTTTCTATGTGAATATATAGTAACATTTAATTTATTCCCGTGATCAAAGATGAATTTATTTGATCAAAAATACAGTAACAATTTTGAAATATTATTAGTGTAAAAAAGCTGTTTTCTATGTGAATATATAGTCAAATTTAATTTATTCCTATGATCAAAGCTGGATTTATTTGATCAAAAATACAGTAAAAATTGTGAAATTTTATTCCAATGTAAATCAGCTGTTTTCTATGTGAATATATAGTAAAATTGTATTTATTCCCGTGATCAAAGCTGGATTTATTTGATCAAAAATACAGTAAAAATTGTGAAATATTATTCCAGTGTAAATCAGCTGTTTTCTATGTGAATATATAGTAACATTTAATTTATTCCCGTGATCAAAGATGAATTTATTTGATCAAAAATACAGTAAAAATTTTGAAATATTATTTGTGTAAAAAAGCTGTTTTCTATGTGAATATATAGTCAAATTTAATTTATTCCTGTGATCAAAGCTGGATTTATTTGAACAAAAATACAGTAAAAATTGTGAAATATTATTACAGTGTAAAAAAGCTGTTTTCTATGTGAATATATAGTCAAATTTAATTTATTCCTATGATCAAAGCTGGATTTATTTGATCAAAAATACAGTAAAAATTGTGAAATTTTATTCCAATGTAAATCAGCTGTTTTCTATGTGTATATATAGTAAAATTGTATTTATTCCCGTGATCAAAGCTGGATTTATTTGATCAAAAATAGAGTAAAATTGTGAAATATTATTCCAGTGTAAATCAGCTGTTTTCTATGTGATATATAGTAACATTTAATTTATTCCCGTGATCAAAGATGAATTTATTTGATCAAAAATACAGTAAAAATTTTGAAATATTATTTGTGTAAAAAAGCTGTTTTCTATGTGAATATATAGTCAAATTTAATTTATTCCTGTGATCAAAGCTGGATTTATTTGATCAAAAATACAGTAAAAATTGTGAAGTATTATTACAGTGTAAAAAAGCTGTTTTCTATGTGAATATAATAGTCAAATTTTATTTATTCCTTTGATCAAAGCTGAACTTATTTGAACTTATCGAAAATACAGTAAAAATATTGAAATATTATTCCAATGTAAAACAGCAGATTTTTATGATTATTATCAATATTGAAAACAGTTAATATTTTTGTGAAAACCGTCATATATAAAGCATAAGTTTGGGGTCAGTAAGAAATGAATACTTTTATTCATCAAGGATGGATTAAACTGATCAAAAGTGACAGTAAAGTTATTATAATGTTACAAAAGATTATAATTCAAATAAATGTTGAACTTTCTATTCATCCTGAAAAATAAAATGTATGATGGTTTCCAATAAATTCTGAAGCAGCACAACTGTTTTCTACACTGATAATAATCATAAAAATCAGCTGTTTTACACTGTAATAATATTTCACAATTTTTACTGTTTTTTTTATGAAATAAATTCAGCTTTGATCACAGGAATAAATTAAATGTTACTATATATTCACATTGAAAACAGCTGATTTACATTGGAATAATATTTCACTATTTTCACTGTAAATTTGCACATATACTCGATTAATAAAATAAAGCTTGGAGCTTCATCATTATGAATGTGAGTTGGGAAACTAGGTTTCACTCACCTTTACCGTCACTGCCTCCAATAATTCATCGCTCAAAATCTACAACAGAGTTTCTGAATTAGAAATATGATCCCAACGACTGGACTAGTGAGTAAAGCTAAGCTCTATGCAGTGGAACTGAATGTTGGTGTTGTTTGCATAAATTATTCAACGCTTTACAGTAATTCATGCAGAAATATTTCACATTATTATTCATCATGCGTATTGTTGCAATACAGTGAGTATTTTCTTAAAAAGCAAAAATAAAACCAATTAAAAAAAGTTAATGGATGTTTAAATCAGAACATATTGGCCGATCACTCGATATATTTATTCTCTGATATGCATTATGATTGTTATTATGTGTGATTATCATTATGAGTGTAAATGAGTGAAGACTCACTGTGGTTTGCTCTCAGCCGTTGGTCATGTGATCTTCTCTGTCCTACATCACATGCAACAGAGATAAAGTTTAACCAGCTGGAATGGAGCTGCACACACACACACACACACTCTCACACACTCACACACACACACACACACGGTTTCGCTATCTTTATGGGTACTCTCCATAGACGTAATGGTTTTTATACTGTACAAACTGTTTATTTAGTCTCCTTACACTAACCCAACCCACACACACACACACTAACCCGACCCCTAAACCCACACACACACACACACACTAACCCGACCCCTAAACCCACACACACACACTAACCCGACCCCATAACCTACTCATCACACACACACACTAACCCGACCCCATAACCTACTCATCACACACACACCCCCATAACTCTCACACACACACACACACACACACACACACACTAACCCAACCCCTAAACCTAACCATCACACACACACACATTAACCCGAC
>CM038626.1:49531167-49558667 GCA_021554675.1 Leuciscus idus
TATATTATTCTATATTCTTTCTTTAATTTGGCGAGTCATGTTCAGGTTTATGTTTATAGTCAAGCCAAGTACTAGTCATCGTCTTGTTTTGTTTATGTCTATTTTGTTCAATAAACTGCACATGGGTTCTCAACTCTACTCTACTCTACTCTACTCTACTCTACTCTACTCATTATACCTCTATATTTCATTAAGTGATATAATGTTAATATACCTTTAACTACCAAAATCTGCCTTTTTGCCTTAAAATGTACAGATAAACACCACAATAACACAAATGGCACAACAGAAAGCCACGAGGACTCAGTGTTCACCGTAAGCTGTTCATAATAAATATGATCAGAACTCATATATAGACGGTGCACATGTTCAGAACACACATGACACTGAAATTATGCAATAAACATGAACTAAATGATGTAAAATGTAACACTAATGTGTATTACTGATAATAAAAATCCTGGGACTTCTGAGAATGTCCTTTATTGTTTTCTTTTACTGTAAATTATGTGGTAATTCATAGTTTTTACTTGCAAAATGCATACTTTTTATAGTATATAGTATGATACATATTAAAAGTATATGAATGTTATATAATTTTACAGTATATTATATGTAATTTTACTGTAAAGTGATGTATCATATATGGCTAGGTAACTTACAGTCAATGAATGTGTTTTTACTGTAGCATTTATACAGTAAAAATTACAAATATTTATACAGTGAACACTCTCCCCCTTATAATAATAACGATTATTATTCTTATTATTTCTATCGTTACTGAAATTAATCATTACATTAATGTTATGTATTATTAATATTATTGTGCCTTTTTGCCTTTTTAAATCTTCATTTGTTGTGTGTTTTTTTTATTTTTCGAAGTTGTTAAATAAAGATATTGGAGTGGGCAATAATTTACAAGAAAATACTATTTCAGTTTTTCTACATCAAAATTTCATGTAATTTAATTCAATCATTTCTTTGTAACTTTGTAATTTTCTAGTGATTTCTGTGTGAAAATATATATTTCCAGTGTAGATTGACTTAGTATTGGGTATTTGGATCTTTATTGTGAGAATTATTGTATCACAGAGTTCCGACTCAGAGCAAACATTTAAAAGTAGAATAACTGGCTGAAGAACAATGTTTTTCAGAGAAACAAGTACGTTTCCTAAATATTTGCAAACATGTTATGGTATTATTATGCTTTAGTACAGTCCAAAAGCGTGCATCAGCCCCGTGTCTCCTGCAGGTCACATGATGCAGAGTTATTGATCATGTGACGCGTGATAGATGGCTTCGGCTCTCTTGCCTCTCGTGAGCTGAACACTATAATAGAGCCATTAGTCAACAGTCTGTTATCGAGTGTGAACAGAGTTTAACGGCGTGATTGGGTCGGTCACACTACACAGGAGTGACCTCTGACCCCTCGATCGGTGCTGAATAACATCTGAACAGCACAGACACATCCATTCGGCTCAATTAAGAAAAAATACAGGCCAGGAAAGTGGAGTTTGTGTGTATATATTGTAATACTGAGTGTATATATTGTAAGATTTTTTATTTATTGTTATTTGCTATTGTTGCATATTGTTCGTATTCAAATCATTAAATAAAACTAAAACCATATAAGAAAGTTGTTTTCATTATTATTTGCCAAGTCAACATGTTCGTTTAATTTAACCCGAAGTACTACAATAACTAAAACTGAAATATGAATAAAAAAAAAATAGACATTTAAAAATAATAATAATAATAATAAATATATATATAAAAAATCTCATTCAAAATCTTAATAAAAACTATAATAGTATGTTAATTATACTAAATATGTCTGTTCATGAATTTTAATTGATGTTGTAATTTAGTTTTAAATTTAAGTTAGTGCAATTAAATTAAAATAAAATAGAAGTATAGTTTTTAATAATAATTTTAGTATAAATTATGCTCTCATCCAATCATCATATTAACATTTGGTGGTGGAAAAAAATATCTAAACATTCTTAAATCGAGACACATTTACTGGAGAAGAAGCAAAATGACTGAAGATATTAAATCTTATTTACTGAAAAATCATCAAAATGAAGAGAGTTTGTGCTTAAAACAAGAACTAATATCTGAAAAATAATCTTAATTCAAAGGGAAAACAATTTTTTTTCTGACCTCATGTGTGTTTGATAAATTGTTCTTCTCCAGTATCTTGATTTAAGAACGTTTAGATATTTGTGCTGGAAAACAAGACTTGAATACTGAGGAAGAGCCTCATTCATGAGCATTTCCCTCCTGCAACCACATCAACGCTGCTTTCCTCTCCCGGGAAATATTAATCTCGGGAATGTGGTTGGGAATGGGAAGTTTACTCATAGTCTCCCTGTCCGTACATGTACAGTAGATATCCATATACGACTACGGCTCACGGTTCAGTCCCAGCATGCCCTGCAAACAGACCCCTCTTGTCTTATGAATATCACTAAACATTAGTGCTGATATTGTGAGCTAAACTAAACTAAAAATCATTTTGTTCATTTAATTGGAGCTGAATGATTTCTGGAGGATCATGTGACACTGAAGACTGGAGTAATGATGCTGAAAATTCAGCTTTGATCACAGGAATAAATCACACTTTACTATATATTCACATAGAAAACAGATGATTTACATTAGAATAATATTCCACAATTTTTACTGTATTATATATATTTTTTAATCAAATAAACGCAGCTTCTGTGAGCAAAAGAGACTCTTTCAGAAACATTAATAAACATACTGGGCCCTATTTTAACGATCTGAAATGCAAGTATCAAGTGCGAAACGCAAGTAACTTTGTGTGCGGGTCTCGGGCGCTGTTGCTATTATACCGGCGGGATAAATGACTCTCCGATGCAAATCTAAAATGGGTTGGTCTGAAGTCGCTTCATTACTCATAGGTGTGGTTTGGGCGTAACGTGAAATAAACCAATCAGTGCGTCATCTCCTTTCCTGTAGCTCAGTGGTAAGAGCATTGCGTTAACAACGCAAGGTTGTGGGTTCGATCCCAGGGGATTGCACATACCTATGTATAAATGTATAGGATAACGCAATGTAAGTCGCTTTGGATAAAAGCGTCTGCCAAATGCATAAATGTAAATCTCACATTCCCTTTAAGAGCAGGCGTGCTTGTTCCATGGCGGATTGCTATTATAACGGCGGATTTGCCAGACGCGCGCCAGGAGCGGTTCACAGCCGAGGAGACCGACGTTCTCGTCAGGGCCGTAAAACACAGAGAAGTGACATTGGGGATGGAGAAACACACCCAGATTAGCTTCGGTTAAACAGGCGTATGATAATTTGGGTAAATGTGTAAGCTAGATTTATGCCTATTCTTTCACATCTTCATGGACACAACAATGATTTCCCTCGTGTGGTAATATTTTTCCTTGTAATAATGTATGGTTTTCTAAAAATGAAAACTTCTGCGTCTGTGTATAGATGAGAGAAGCAAAGTGTGTGTGTGTTGTGCACACGCTACATTATGGCCAAGCATGCGCCCTTAAAATAGCATATGAATAACATGTGCAATGCGCCGCTGACTTTAGACTAGGTTTCTCCTGGTCTGTGGCGGAATTGTTTTCTGAAACTGCAAAATAGCACCAGGGAACGTTTGTGCCGGAACACACCTCCTCTTTTCGCTGAACCGCCCCCGGGAGCGCAAGTTCATTCCCTAATTTACCGACGTGCGTCTGTGGAGGGAAGAGTCCGCTGTGCGTCAGGTGAGAAATAGGAATGATACATGCATCACTGTGCAAAGTCAATTGCGCTGGGTGTGAGATAGGGCCCTCTGACTCTTTTGAGCGGTGTGTGTATGAGTGGAATCTGCAGTATAGCTTTCCTGAAGCTCAAACAGTAGAGAGCTGGCGCTTGCAACTCTAAGGTCATGGGTTCGACTCCCAGGGAAAGCAAGAACTGATAAGAATGTAAAAATGTGTAGCTTAAAATGCAATGTAAGTCGCTTTGGATAAAAGCATCTGCCAAATGTATAAATAGGAGGAGTGATGTTAGTGAGAGCCGAGGATCACTCACAGAACACGTCTCCTCTGGGGTCCAGCTGGTTTCCGGTGTCGTCCTCCTCTTCCTCCTCCTCCTCCTCCTCCTCCTCCTCCTCCTCATCGTAGACCTTCTCCGCCTCCTCAGGGCCAATGTAGAGCCCGTCGCTGTAGTCGAAGGGTTGCAGGTGGAGTCGAGGAGAGTCGGTCACCGCCGGCTCTGGGATGCTGTTGTCAAACCGGCCCAGAATACGAGTCTTGGACGGGGAATCGGGAATAACTGCGAGGAAATGCATGAGGAAACTGGGATGAAATCCTGTGTGCTGATGTCATATTGATCTTCTAAAGCCATTAAAGGAGACATATCATGAAAATCTGTGTGTAAGTGCTGTAATTGCTGCTTCTACCAACACAGAAAACATGAAAAGTGAAACTCAGTAACGTTGTTTTACTGAGCCTTTCTCTGCAAGCATGTCAAAAAAATTATCAGATCAGATTTCACTCTCCTTCTGATGTATGAAGAGGATCTTATTATAATATTACCGGCCCTTAATCTGCACGTTTACACACACCAGCCGACATTTGGTTTCACGAGCGACAACAGAGACCAGTTCTAACGCAATGATAAAGATCCAGCAAAGCCTGAAACTGTTCTGTGGTTGAGCACAGACGAGCACTGAACACTATTGACCAGAACATGTCACCGCTGTCTTATAAACACCTCAGGAACTGTGGACACTTGTGGAGAAGTTAAACATGATGATGAGATGATCAATGTAACTCCACAACAACTACAGAAATGTCTCCACTAACATTCAGAAACTCTTCCTGAGTCTCTCCGTAAGGCTGCACTCGCTACTGGTTATTCTGGGATTCTGGATGAGTGAGATTGGCCTGTTTTGTTATTGCTGGAGTTTCTTAAAGGTGGTATCAGTGATTTCAGGCTCAAAAATATTTTTATCACATTCATCTAATCTTTCCTAACGATCCGCTAGCTGCCCGCCCCATAAGCATGCCGTCAAAAAACCGCGTCTCTGTAGGCAGCCTAGGCTCTGAGATCTGCACACAAAAACAAATGGTTTAGCCAAACACTCAAAACCAAAACAAATAGTGTTCCAACCAATCACCAACAGGGGGAGGGTGTTGTGAGGTTTTGTGCTTGTGCACGGCTGCACGCGAAGTCAGAGCTGAAGAAAAAGCTGGCTCAAAACCTCACAGCAGCACGGCATGCTTATGGGGCGGGCAGCAAGCGGATCGTTAGGAAAGATTAGATGAATGTGATAAAAATATTTTTGGGCCTGAAATCACTGATACCACCTTTAAGCTCATGTAAAGACTCCGCCCTCTTCTGAATGGAGGCGGAGCTAAAGCTCATTTGCATTTAAAGGGACACACAAACAAAAACGGCGTGTTTTTGCTCACACCCAAAAAGGGGCAAATTTGACAAGCTATAATAACTGATCTGGTATTCTGAGCTGAAATTTCACACACATATTCTGGGGACACCATAGATTTATATCACATCTTGTGAAAGGGGCATAATATGTCACCTTTAATATGTCACATTTAAAAGTCAAAAATGCATATGGAGACTGATTCATGCATTCGCAGCATTATTGCATTAATCACACAACGTGCTTTATATGCTCCATGACTGCATGTTCGGATCCACAGGAGACTTTCCCATGCGAATGTTCAAGCGTCTGCCGTGCATGAAGCCATTCGCAAAGTCCATAATGAGTTGCATGTCAACACTTTACATTAAGGTTTCATCTGTTAACAGTAAGTGACTAAATGAGTGAACATTAGAGCTGGACGATACTGATAAAAATGTATATCTCGATATTTGTACAAATTTTTATGATATTCGATATTTACATTTATGCATTTAGCAGACAATATATATTCAGTATAGCAGACTCTCTCTCTCTCTCTCTCTCTCTCTCTCTCTCTCTATATATATATATATATATATACACATAATAAATATATATCAGCATTTTAGCATTTGTTCGTAAAAAATGTAAAAAGTAGATTTTTCAGCATTTTTCAGTTAAAAATAATAAAGACATTGAACACTTATAATATAGAAATAAAGAAATATTAATAAATTAAGTGTAGTCTTCATACAAAACGTTGTGGTTGTTGCAACTATCTATATATACATACATATGTATATATATTTGAAAAAGCTGAACATTTTGCCAATTAACCTGATTTGAAATGGGGGTTGAATAATTTCTATTACAACTGTGTGTGTAAATATATATATATATATATATATATATATATATACACACACAGTATATAGCCAAAAAAAAGTAAAATAAAAAGATTTAATAAAAATAAAACAAATTTAATAAAATAAACTGCAATTTAGTACAAAAAAATAAAGACTTTAATCATAGAAATGTAATCAAATAAAAAGAATCAATAAAATAAATAAATTTAATTTAATTATATAAAATTGTATAAAAAAATAATGAAATTAATTTAATAAACAGCTGTAAATATATATAAGGGTTTATAACACAAAACAGAACGTCAGTATAATTGCGAAGCCGAATGTGCCACAATATGTGGCAAAATTTATCTTGATTATTTTGTTTTCGTAATTTAAAACAAAATTCATTGAATCCCCTAAAGCCCTATAGATAATACATAACTAATATTAACAAATGAGAACTTATTGTGAAGTGTTTCCAGATGCATTAAAGCGCTATAGCAGAAGTTTCCCTGTAACTGCAGATGTTCTGCCCGTCATGTTGATCAGAAATCACATGTTCAAAGATCAGAAGTTCGAGGAAACGTCTTCATGCACGTCACACGTTTGCTCTGCTTCTCACCGTTGAGAAACGCTTCTGCTTTTCCTTTATCTCCTTCCCAGGATCTGTGATAAGGCTTGACTACAAAAACACAAAGGATTCAGGTGACAATGCTCAGGCTGAGAGCTCAGATTTCTTGTTTATCCTAAAAATGTGTGGACTTTCATTCATTACTCAGAGATGAACGGATGAAACCGTTTCCTTTGAAGAACATAATTTTTCTGTCGTCGTCTCTTACCTGAACAGTCGAATCCACTGCCCCGGAAACCCTGCTTGCATTTACACCTGTAGGATCCGTGTGTGTTGATGCACTCGGCGTGAAGACTGCACTTATGTGTGTCCGACACACACTCATTAATATCTGAAATATGATCACAGAGTCTCATTATCGCCGTCCAAAACATGAATCAATCAAAATATTCTTTTGCATTTCAGGTGAGCAGCTTTCTGTTATGCAACGTATTCACCAGAACAGTCTTGATTCTGGAAGTATTTTATTAAAGAGATTCTTCATTAAAGAGATTCATATGATGTTCTTCCTCAGTGTTTCTGTCTCGTTTTCCAGCACAAACATCTAAAACATTCTTATATCAAGATTCATGTAAACCCTAACGCTCAAAATAATTAATTGGTTTGAGTAGGACAAACTTAAATTAAACTAATTAGTTCAGTCAAATTAACTTTTATGAGTATTTAGCACTTTCTTTTTCTTTCAAGTTCACAGAACTGATATATTTTAAGTAAACTGAACTGTTTCATTGTTTTGAGTTTTATGAAATGATTTATTTTAATTTAAACAAACTTAAGTTTAACTGAAACGGCTGGGATGTCTATATCCCAGCATGCTTTGCCGATGGCACGTGAATGGGAGAGTAAATGCTAAAATTAAGTGTAATATAATGGGGTTTTTTTGTGCAAGATTAATGTTAAGTGGGAGATTGAGTATTGATTAATGTTTTGTTATGCTAATTTAGAAGAATTCTGTTAATGAAGTTTTAGGATAGTTACCATCATGGTGACAAGTGGTGCATGCGGCTTGATTTGAGAGCAAATAAAATCTTTATATTGTTGCCCTCATGCAGCATAGTAGTATGTTAGCAAACTAGCTTGTTAAAACTATAAGTTAATACTAATAAAAGTGTTCACATTGAGATTACATGGAGGTTTTAAGTTAAATGTATGAAATAGTGTAATCTGATTTGAATTGTTCTTAACTTGAAATGTTTAAGTACAAACTTAAAATCTGCAAGTTCTGCTTACTTAAACTTTGAATTTCAAAACTCAAAAAAATTGAGGCAATCGATTGCCTTAAATTTTTTGAGTTCTGCTAACTTATTCGGGTTTACAGTGTACTGGAGAAGAAGCAGAATGACTGAAGATATTATATTTATGAAACAAAATATCATCAAAATGATGTGAGTTTGTGTTAAAACAAGTACAAATATCTGCCAATGGAGTCAGAAAAATTATCTTGTTTTCCCTTTGAATTAAGATTATATTTCTGATTCCATTCAACATGATTTGCTTCTGATTTGTCTCTTTGACTGAAGATCAGCACTAAACGACTCCAGAGCTCATAAACGGAGAGTGTTTCTTCTCATTTGCTCAGTCCTAACAGTGAGTTACTCGGTTTCTTTCTCACCGACACAGTCGTATTTCCCGTTGACGTATTTGAGGTCATGACCCTCCTGGCACTTGCAGTAGTAGCTTCCGAATGTGTTGATGCACTGCCGGTTGAACGGACATTGGTTTTTCCCAGTTGCACATTCATCAATGTCTAGAGAAGACCATGAGGGAAACAACAGGAGTTAATGCAACATCTGAAGCCGTGCTTCCCAAATCCCACACTTTACGACCAATGATTTCTCCAGTGGTGGTTGATTCAGTGATGCCATGGAATGCCATTTATTCTTAGTGTAAAGAACTTTTAAAAAATCTAAAGAACCGTTTTTTC
This sequence comes from Leuciscus idus, assembly GCA_021554675.1. Classification (NCBI taxonomy): domain Eukaryota; kingdom Metazoa; phylum Chordata; class Actinopteri; order Cypriniformes; family Leuciscidae; genus Leuciscus; species Leuciscus idus. The sequence goes on from CM038626.1 coordinate 49,539,969, forward strand.
CATGGTAAAATTTACAGTAAAAATCGGAAGCTTTGGTTGCCAGAAATTTACCGTAAAAAATATGGCACCAACATTTTAGCTTTTTCCATAAGCTGAGAAAGTTAATAATAATTTATAGAAGCTGGACAGTGTCACACACACACACACTAAACACCATCATTCTAACACACATGACATTTTAAAAATGCAATAAATATTAATTTAACAACATTAAATGTAACATAAAACCCTAATGTACATCACTGATTAGAAAAAAACTAAGAAAAAATATGAAGAAACAGTTATTCCAACAAAAATACATCAAATGTGAAGTGTGACGCAGGGAATTGTGGGAATGTCAATTTACGGTATTTTACTGTAAAATTACATTAAATCTACGGTTAGATCTATCACAGTTATTCACCGTATACAGAAACTTTCTGTTAACCAATTTACAGTTTTTCACCAAACTTTTACCATTAAAATCACGATATTAATAATATCGTAATCACGATAATTTTTTACAGTGTTCTGGTTCCATCCCAGACAGCAATATAGTGTCGGCCCACATCCGGTACACTTGTGGCGCTTTTCCACCGCATGGTACGGCTTGCTTCAGCTCGCTTTACAACTGTGCCGTACCGATACTAAAATGTGATGTGCAAACACTACAGATCACGGATTGGTCAGAGAGAATCGTCACTTCCAGCGTCGTTGGATTTGCCACACGAGACACCAAACCCGCTAGACTTAAATAGTCAGCAACAGCCAATCGCACCACGCGGTGGAAAAGCGGCATTGGCTTCCACACGGGCCGGATCTGGGCCGACACTGGGACTGATGTTAAAGGTTCTTCATGGAACCATCGATGCCAGTAAAGAACCTTTATAAGAGTGAGACTGAAGACTGCCTCTCTCAGTGGAGCGTCACCCTGATCTGAGCCGGTTCACCCTGATCTGAGCCGGTTCACCCTGATCTGATCCGGTTCTCACCCACGCAGGTCTTGGCATCGGGTCCCAGCTGGAGGCCTGGGGACGGGCACACACACCGCACCTCGGCCTGGACCTCCTCACACCCGTACTGACAGTGGGCCAGAGAACACGTCCTCGAGTCTGCACACAATCACACGCGAAACACCCTTCTTATCTAATGTGAAAATGGTGACCATAGAAGATTACATAAAGTCAACTTTCAGGCCGTTTTTTGGCCGATAAATATATTAACAGTTGTTTTATAATGATAAAACCCCCACAAATGTTGTGTTTTGGTCCTTTTAAGAACATAAGCATGAGCAAATAATGACATTTAATTCATTCATTTAATATTCAACAATATTATTGATGACATCATGGTTTTCTCCAGATCGGCTATATATATTTTATTAAATTAATAACTTTTTAAATGAACCATCCCTGAACTTACTTAAGCTGGACTGTGACGCTATTGTCTTCTAGACACAATCTCTGTTGCAGTATTTTCCTGTTATCTCTGTAAAGCTGCTCTGAAACACTGTGTTGTAAAGCGCTATAGAAATAAAGGTGTCTTGACATAACTTTACTATGTTTGGATGAACTATTGATTTAAACGTTTGAATATACAGCAACATAGAGTCGGCCGAGATCCGGCCCACATCTGGGCCACATCTGGGCCGTGTGTAATCCAGGTGTTCCGGATGTGGGCCGGATCTGCCGAGTGTGTGTTGCTGTGTCGGGTGTGGGCTGGATCTGGGCCCAGTGTGTGTCGCTGTGTCGGGTGTGGGCCGGATCTGCCGAGTGTGTGTCGCTGTGTCGGGTGTGGGCCGGATCTGCCGAGTGTGTGTCGCTGTGTCGGGTGTGGGCCGGATCTGCCGAGTGTGTGTCGCTGTGTCGGGTGTGGGCCGGATCTGCCGAGTGTGTGTCGCTGTGTCGGGTGTGGGCCGGATCTGCCGAGTGTGTGTCGCTGTGTCGGGTGTGGGCCGGATCTGCCGAGTGTGTGTTGCTGTGTCGGGTGTGGGCCGGATCTGCCGAGTGTGTGTCGCTGTGTCGGATGTGGGCCGGATCTGCCAAGTGTGTGTCGCTGTGTCGGATGTGGGCCGGATCTGCCGAGTGTGTGTCGCTGTGTCGGATGTGGACCGGATCTGCCGAGTGTGTGTCGCTGTGTCGGATGTGGGCCGGATCTGCCGAGTGTGTGTCGCTGTGTCGGATGTGGGCCGGATCTGCCGAGTGTGTGTCGCTGTGTCGGATGTGGGCCGGATCTGCCGAGTGTGTGTCGCTGTGTCGGGTGTGGGCCGGATCTGCCGAGTGTGTGTCGCTGTGTCGGGTGTGGGCCGGATCTACCGAGTGTGTGTCGCTGTGTCGGATGTGGGCCGGATCTGCCGAGTGTGTGTCGCTGTGTCGGATGTGGGCCGGATCTGCCGAGTGTGTTGTTGTGTCGGATGTGGGCCGGATCTGCCGAGTGTGTGTTGTTGTGTCGGATGTGGGCCGGATCTGCCGAGTGTGTGTTGTTGTGTCGGATGTGGGCCGGATCTGCCGAGTGTGTTGTTGTGTCGGATGTGGGCCGGATCTGCCGAGTGTGTGTCGTTGTGTCGGATGTGGGCCGGATCTGCCGAGTGTGTGTTGCTGTGTCGGGTGTGGGCCGGATCTGCCAAGTGTGTGTCGCTGTGTCGGATGTGGGCCGGATCTGCCGAGTGTGTGTCGCTGTGTCGGATGTGGACCGGATCTGCCGAGTGTGTGTCGCTGTGTCGGATGTGGGCCGGATCTGCCGAGTGTGTGTCGCTGTGTCGGATGTGGGCCGGATCTGCCGAGTGTGTGTCGCTGTGTCGGATGTGGGCCGGATCTGCCGAGTGTGTGTCGCTGTGTCGGGTGTGGGCCGGATCTGCCGAGTGTGTGTCGCTGTGTCGGGTGTGGGCCGGATCTACCGAGTGTGTGTCGCTGTGTCGGATGTGGGCCGGATCTGCCGAGTGTGTGTCGCTGTGTCGGGTGTGGGCCGGATCTACCGAGTGTGTGTCGCTGTGTCGGATGTGGGCCGGATCTGCCGAGTGTGTGTCGCTGTGTCGGATGTGGGCCGGATCTGCCGAGTGTGTGTCGCTGTGTCGGATGTGGGCCGGATCTGCCGAGTGTGTGTCGCTGTGTCGGATGTGGGCCGGATCTGCCGAGTGTGTGTCGCTGTGTCGGATGTGGGCCGGATCTGCCGAGTGTGTGTCGCTGTGTCGGATGTGGGCCGGATCTGCCGAGTGTGTGTTGCTGTGTCGGGTGTGGGCCGGATCTGGGCCGAGTGTGTGTTGCTGTGTCGGGTGTGGGCCGGATCTACCGAGTGTGTGTCGCTGTGTCGGATGTGGGCCGGATCTACCGAGTGTGTGTTGCTGTGTCGGGTGTGGGCCGGATCTGCCGAGTGTGTGTTGCTGTGTCGGGTGTGGGCCGGATCTGCCGAGTGTGTGTAGTTGTGTCGGATGTGGGCCGGATCTGCCGAGTGTGTGTCGTTGTGTCGGATGTGGGCCGGATCTGCCGAGTGTGTGTCGCTGTGTCGGATGTGGGCCGGATCTGCCGAGTGTGTTGTTGTGTCGGATGTGGGCCGGATCTGCCGAGTGTGTGTTGTTGTGTCGGATGTGGGCCGGATCTGCCGAGTGTGTGTTGTTGTGTCGGATGTGGGCCGGATCTGCCGAGTGTGTTGTTGTGTCGGATGTGGGCCGGATCTGCCGAGTGTGTGTCGTTGTGTCGGATGTGGGCCGGATCTGCCGAGTGTGTGTTGCTGTGTCGGATGTGGGCCGGATCTGCCGAGTGTGTGTCGTTGTGTCGGATGTGGGCCGGATCTGCCGAGTGTGTGTTGCTGTGTCGGATTTGGGCCGGATCTGCCGAGTGTGTGTTGCTGTGTCGGATGTGGGCCGGATCTGCCGAGTGTGTGTCGTTGTGTCGGATGTGGGCCGGATCTGCCGAGTGTGTGTTGCTGTGTCGGATGTGGGCCGGATCTGCCGAGTGTGTGTCGTTGTGTCGGATGTGGGCCGGATCTGCCGAGTGTGTGTCGTTGTGTCGGATGTGGGCCGGATCTGCCGAGTGTGTGTCGTTGTGTCGGATGTGGGCCGGATCTGCCGAGTGTGTGTCGTTGTGTCGGATGTGGGCCGGATCTGCCGAGTGTGTGTCGTTGTGTCGGATGTGGGCCGGATCTGCCGAGTGTGTGTTGCTGTGTCGGATGTGGGCCGGATCTGCCGAGTGTGTGTCGTTGTGTCGGATGTGGGCCGGATCTGCCGAGTGTGTGTTGCTGTGTCGGATTTGGGCCGGATCTGCCGAGTGTGTGTTGCTGTGTCGGATGTGGGCCGGATCTGCCGAGTGTGTGTTGCTGTGTCGGGTGTGGGCCGGATCTGCCGAGTGTGTGTTGCTGTGTCGGATGTGGGCCGGATCTGCCGAGTGTGTGTCGTTGTGTCGGATGTGGGCCGGATCTGCCGAGTGTGTGTTGCTGTGTCGGATGTGGGCCGGATCTGCCGAGTGTGTGTCGTTGTGTCGGATGTGGGCCGGATCTGCCGAGTGTGTGTCGTTGTGTCGGATGTGGGCCGGATCTGCCGAGTGTGTGTTGCTGTGTCGGATTTGGGCCGGATCTGCCGAGTGTGTGTTGCTGTGTCGGATGTGGGCCGGATCTGCCGAGTGTGTGTTGCTGTGTCGGATGTGGGCCGGATCTGCCGAGTGTGTGTTGCTGTGTCGGATGTGGGCCGGATCTGCCGAGTGTGTGTTGCTGTGTCGGATGTGGGCCGGATCTGCCGAGTGTGTGTTGCTGTGTCGGATGTGGGCCGGATCTGCCGAGTGTGTGTTGCTGTGTCGGATGTGGGCCGGATCTGCCGAGTGTGTGTTGCTGTGTCGGATGTGGGCCGGATCTGCCGAGTGTGTGTTGCTGTGTCGGGTGTGGGCCGGATCTGCCGAGTGTGTGTTGCTGTGTCGGATGTGGGCCGGATCTGCCGAGTGTGTGTTGCTGTGTCGGATGTGGGCCGGATCTGCCGAGTGTGTGTTGCTGTGTCGGGTGTGGGCCGGATCTGCCGAGTGTGTGTTGCTGTGTCGGATGTGGGCCGGATCTGCCGAGTGTGTGTTGCTGTGTCGGGTGTGGGCCGGATCTGCCGAGTGTGTGTTGCTGTGTCGGGTGTGGGCCGGATCTGCCGAGTGTGTGTTGCTGTGTCGGGTGTGGAGTCACTCACTTGCACAGGAGCCGTCAGACATTAGCATGTATCCGTTTAAGCAGTAGCACATGTAGCTGCCGAAAGTGTTCATGCACCGATGCTCACAGGGACGAGGCTTCAGACCGCACTCGTTCAGATCTGAACCAGGAGGAAGAGTTCATTCAGGCAATGCTTCAGTCAAAATAATGACATACTAAGTCGAAATAATGACATCAAAATCATAAGTATGACATACTAGGTCGAAATAATGACATAAATAGTCATAATTATGACATACTAGGTCAAAATAATTACATAAAATTAATAATTATGACATACTAAGTAAAAATAATGAATTAAAAAGTCAAAATAATGACCTAAAAATCACAAGTATGATATACTAAGTCGAAATAATGACATCAAAATCATAATTATGACATAATAAGTCAAAATAATGACTTAAAAATTAAATTATGACATTAAAAAGTTGAAATTATGACTCAATAAGTCAATTATTACATAAAAAGTCAAAATGATGCCAGTAATCATTTTACTCATAATTATTTTAATTTTGATCATTTTATGTATTTAGTTAATTTATTTAGGTTTGATTCATTTTAATTACATGTTATTAGTAATTAGTTAATCAGTACTTTACATACTTTATCACTGGAAATATTTTTAAATAACTTGTTAAACATGAAAGTATGATGCAACCATGTAGGCATTTCTTCTTATATAGAACCTTTTTGGCATAAAGTGTTGTTTAATGTTGAGTCGAGAACCCCGTGAAGCTTCAGTATCTAGAAGAGTGTGTGTTGAAGCGCACAAACCTTGACTACACATCTTCCCAGTGTATCCGGGGAAGCACTTGCACTTGTTGGGCCCGACACACTCGCCGTGTTTGCATCCCAGGTCACACTGAGCTGGTGAAACATTCAACAGCAGAGATATACACATATATATCTATATATATAACAGCAGAGATATACATATATATATACAGACAGGGTCAAATCTGCTCACGTCTGGAAAACAAAGCCAGATTTACCCTGGTTTAAAGAAACAATCAACATATCACATGAGTTTATGACTAGATTCAACTGAGAAATCACACCATAGACACTTCATTCTTCTGGATAAATGAACCCTTGCATGTGTGTGTGCTGAAAATCCTTTACCTAATGGTGTTTTGAATTGCTTTAATATTTCAAGTGCTAGAAGGTGGCAAGAAAACAAAAAAGTAAAAAAATTATCAAACATAATTTCGATTTTTTTATCTCATAATTTCGACGTAGTATGTCATAATTTCGACTTTTTGTCTCGTAATTATGACTTTAAAAGTCAGAAGTTCGATTTAGTAAGACATAATTTCGATTTTTACATACTACGTCAAAATAATGACAAAAATTCTAAATTCTGACTTGAAAAGTCAAAATGATGACATACTAAGTCGAAATAATGACATAAAAATCATAAGTATGAATTACTACGTCAAAATAATGACAATAATTCAAAATTATGACTTAAAGTCAAAATTATGACATACTAAGTCGAAATAATGACAAAAATCGTAAGTATGACATACTAATTTGAAATAATGAATTAAAAAGTCAATTATGACATAGCCTTCTAAGTTGAAATAATCATTACAAAAATGATCAAAACATTTTTGGGAAGTTGTTACACTCTGTGTGAGTGAAGTCAATACGTTTTATCCACATGCACTAATGCGATGAAAGTTCTGACTGGTTCTGGTTAAATCCTGATTCTGTCCACTGGCACTGGTTCACCTTCACAGTGTCCTTTACTGCTCTTCCTCCAGCCATAACAACACTCGATCCTGCTGCCGTATCGACACACACCGGACAGACTCCTCACCGGGACCTGCCGCCCCTCTCTGTCAGGACACAGAACACAGCAATGATCCACAAACACTTCTACTAATGTGTGTACATGAGTGTGTTAATAACTAATGATCTTTACAACACAAGTGAATCAATCAAAACTAACTTTATCTGGACAATAACTGTATTCTAGATCTGCTGTAAAGCCTAAACAATCTCTGTTACTGTAATCTCCTATTATCACTGTAAAGCTGCTGTGAAACTCTATAGTGTTAAAGCGCTGTATAAATGAAGGAGACGCGACTAGCACTCAATAAAGGTTCTGTAGGATCATATCTGGTTCCGTCAGGCACATCATATAGGGATCATTTTATGGATTTAGTTCATTAATTTAGTTTTAGTTACAAAATAGTTAGAAATAATTAGTTATATATCGTGACACAATATATTGCAATGCGAGAATGCAACAATATATATCGTGGATAGTTCATCCAGTTTTCTGAGTTTTAGTGTCAGAACTACATTAAACTACTATATATAATGTTGAATATAATGTATAATAATGCAATGGGGGAATATTTGAGTGTCCTGATAATGTCAAATGTCTGATATTACCAGTAAAAGTGGCTTACATGATTTTAAACACATCTAGTAAAAGAGTTCAAGCATATTCGTCTACAATAACCGTGTATTTTCAGCTTCAGAATTATGAATATTGTTATTCTGGTGTCTCTATTGTCCTGTATTGGGTTTATCAGCACCAAGTCCTATCATATTCACTTACACACACAATGTAAAACCAAATTTAGCATTTTAATCAACAGTTTTTGTTCACCTTATATCATATATCTTGGTGTATCGCAATAATATGGTATGGTGAGTTCAGTATGGTGATGTGTATCGAATCGTGACACGAGGGAATCGTTACACCACTAATCGCAAACATACTTTATCACAAGAAAAAAATAAAAGCATGAAAGTATGATGCAATCATTTAAGACATTTCTTCTTATATAGAACTTTTTGGAATAAAAGTTCTTTCAAATTGAGTCAAGAACCCTATAAAGTTCTATATAGCCTTAATCTAAATGTGACAATATGAAAGCAGATTAATCTTTAACACTGCAAAAGAAAAAATGATCAAAATGAAGTGAGTTTGTATTAAACCGATAACGGATATCTGCGTAAACTATGGATAAAATAGTTTATTTTTCTGACTCTTTTATCGTTTTAAGCAAAAACTCACTTAATTTTTATGATATTTTCATTAAACAAGACTTCATATCTTCAGTCATTGTTCTTCTCCAGTAAATGTGTCTTGATTTGAGAATGTTTAGATGTTTGAGCTGGAAAGCGAGACAGAAACACTGAGGAAGAGTGTGTGGTTTAGCAGTGAGGTTGTCAGAAGGTCGTTTGAGGTTATAGCTGTAAAACACAGACACGACGAGTGTTGTTGATCCAGTGAGGATCTGAACAGACAGAATCCAGGAACCTCTCACTTCTCCTCAGGGTTTATGGCTCTTTAAGCGTTTAACAGAAGCTTCTGACAGGAACAGATAAAGCAGATTTCTGCTGTCATTAAAGCCTGTTGTATTGATGGGAATCACACTTTAACACCAGGAGTCTGAGCACTAACACCTCAACAGATGTCCAGCACTTCACAGTCAGGGTTCGCTCGGAGATCCTGCAGTTCAACAGGGTTTAAAAGAGCCTTTCACAATTCTCTTGCTCTTTTACAGGCCTAATTATAATATGTGTTTTATATTGTGTTATAAAAAAAATTCTGAAACAATGTATCATTCTTGTTTCAGAACGTTCCGAGAAATTCAAAAGTAATGTTTGCAGAATGATACAACAGAATAACCAACATTTTCAACATTCACTTAGAAATAAAATTTTCTTAATGCAAAATGTTCCTAGATTATATTTATTGTTAGTTAGTTTTGATTTGTAAATGAATTAAATCGCATCCGTGCATAACACATCTGCAATGCACACGATTGATGCATATGTCTTCATCATTATGTTGAGATGTTTTGCATGCAACATTTTTTTAACTATATCATTAAATACATTATATACCTGCTCATTTGCATAAAGTTAAACATTTCTCAACTTCGTCTAGCCGCTGCACATACAAACATTACATTGTTGCAAAACACACTTTATCAGATTATATATATAATATAGGGTTACAAAGATTGTACTACAAACTTACAATTATTATTCAAAAGGTTTAGACGAAAATTTATATTCAGCATTATTTTGGATTCAACTGCACTGATACGATAAGAGCAAAACTTGAACTGAATTAAACGTGACATTAATTTAGCAACACTGACAGTGTTATTGATAAAGTGTGAAATAAATAAATGTGATTTGGATTTTTCTGGTTTTTAGTTCATCCTTTTATCTTTGTGAACAGTTGTATGCAAATGATCTACTAAAATGAAAATAAGGTAACACTTTATTTTACAGTGTCCTTGTTACATGTTACATGTAGTTACTGTAATAATAACAACTATAAATTATGCATAATTACATGCGACGAACCCTAAACCAAACCCTAACCCTATAGTCAGTACGTGCAGTGAATCATAAGTACTTAAATGTATAAGTTAAAATAAAGCGTAACCAATTATGATAATAATACTAACTTTAAACAAAATTGTTCTCTTCCTGGACCAAAACACACACCAAAAATAACACTGATGACTCATCCTGCACTATGCAAATTTTTGTCCAATCAAATGCTCTCTAGAATAAGCAGGCCCCTCCCCCTAATCCCATCTGCCTAGCAACAGAAAGGCAACTAAAGCCTGTGAAAAAACAACAACAGTGAAACTGGCAGCTCTGGTTACTAGAACTTCTCCATATAAACACGATAGCAACATTGTAAGTTCTACATATTGAATTTTACAGTAGAAACTGTATAAAGTAGCTTGAGGTAAATACCAATATATACACACAAATACAAAACAATGCTAATACTAAAATACTGCATTCATTTCACGACATAATAACAACCTAAAGCACATATAGATGTTCCAGCTGCGAGCTTCTCATGTTGGTCTCTAAATCTGGTGTGGCTCCAGAGGGACGGAGAGAATCTGGGAACCGACCGAAATAAAACTGACCGAAATAAACCGGGAGCCGGTGGTGTGAACAGGTGCCGCCGCTTCATTCCAGACAGAGTTAGCAGATCATCGTGCAGATCACAAATCAACACAGATATTACTTCTAATCTACTCATGCTTGTGCATCATTTACTGATACTTTAGGATTCAATAGTGAATTGATTTGATAATTGACAGCCATTTACACTGGTGTCCAGAAGTGATGCCCAGCCTAGGAAAATCTTCATCGTTTATTCAAATATTATAGATTTTGTTGTCATATTGTGTAGTTGTGCCCTCGAGTCGATTGTTTTATTTGTGATAATAACGCTATGAAACATGACAAATTGTGCAACGTCATTTTTGTCCGGGCAAAGAAATTATGAACACATGCAAAAACAAGAGAGAACCGACCAAATATTAATAACTGATTTTTCCATTTTTATGCATAGTAAAATCATCCTGTTGCTGTAGTTTGACACTTTTGCCAAATAATTTTGTCAGATAATAATACCATAAACAAGTTTAGTGATTTGTTCTCCCCTCATATTTAACATGTTTTAAATATATCTTCCTCATATTTTGAACTTGTCCGTTCATTAAAAACAAATATCATCACCTTTGGCCAATACTGTAGGTGGAAAATGTATTCAGCTTTACTGAAAAACATTAATTGTCAAAAGAAATAGTACTAATATGGTTCAAAAGGAACGAAAATCAAATATTGATCCTTAATCAAAAAAGTTGCATTGGTCACAAATGTTCCTGCACATTAGTCTCTTTAATCTTATGAAAACTGCAGGTATGCTGAAGGAGATCTTGTTTGTTTCTCAGTGACATTAGTTCCTCAGATGTTTGATCGGTAATCTTACACGTTTCTCCTATGAACTAGCATTTTCTCCACAACTTTAAGCAGGAGAACGTTTCTTACCTGTAATCTGCAGATCCCAAGGAAAAATACAGCAGGAATGAAAGAGCGCTGATCCATGGCAAACGTTTCATGTTTAAAAGCAAGCCTCTTTATTTCTCTGCTGTTCTTTTCTCTTCTGTTTGCTTTTCCTTGTAGTTTAATTCCAGCAAGAGTCCAAGATAAAGTCTGCAGTCTCTCTCTCTCTCTGTGTTTCTCTCTCTCTCTCTCTCTCTCTCTCTCTCGTCTTGTTGAAATTCCAGATGTCATTGAGTTGAGTGACGGAAGGGCTGGAAGTGCTTTGTGGGTTAGGGTTAGTGGGGGTGTTTCAGACGTCTTCTCTCTGAAACTCAATCCATGACATCTAGATTGATGGTGTTGCGTCAAACAACTCACTTTACACTTCAGGAGAAAGATAACCTGCTTTGAGGGACATTCAGAATGAAAGAATAAACACTTTTTATTCATGAATGTAAATTTGAACTGGCCACAATATGCAGGAAGTTGAATTTGCTTAATTGCAATTTAAAGGAATTCAGAAGTCACAACACAGGATTATTTCATAAGTAAATTCATAAGTTATGACAAACTGATTCATTTTAGTAATCATGCCTATTTAAAAATATATAGACATTTGTACATTCTTCAGCATACAAATGTAACTGAAAAAAAAATATTATATATATACATAGTATATATACAAATATAGTCACGGGTGTTTATATACAAGTAGCACATGATGAAGGATCAGGAAACAGTCTTTAATATAAAACATACTCAGGAACACACAGGGAAATGGGTCACACACACACCTCAGCATTAATGTAGACTGGACAAAAAAAACTTAGGAAACACATGACTATAAATACTAAACCAAACAAGAGACTAATAGGCTAATTTATTAGAAAACAGGTGAACAGAATGATGGAGAAGGGGCGTGGAACCAAATAAAAGGGAGGGAGAAGCCAAGGTGGAGACGAGGGAGGGAGGAAGGAGCCAAGGTGAAGACGATGGGTCGACAGGTCGAGGTGCAGACGATGGGTCGACAGGTCAAGGTGGAGACGATGGGTCGACAGGCCGAGGTGGAGACGATGGGTCGACAGGTCGAGGTAGAGACGATGGGTCGAGGGGTGGAGGTGCAGACGATGGGTCGACAAGTCAAGGTGGAGACGATGGGTCGACGGGTCGAGGTGGAGATGATGGGTCGACAGGCCGAGGTGGAGACGATGGGTCGAGGGGTCGAGGTGGAGACGATGGGTCGACGGGCCGAGGTGGAGACGATGGGTCGACAGGCCGAGGTGGAGACGATGGGTCGACAGGTCAGGGTGGAGACGATGGGTCGACAGGTCGATGCGGAGACGATGGGTCGACAGGTCGAGGTGGAGCCGATGGGTCGACAGGTCAGGGTGGAGACGATGGGTCGACAGGTCGAGGTGAAGATGATGGGTCGACAGGTCAAGGTGGAGACGATGGGTCGACAGGCCGAGGTGGAGACGATGGGTCGACAGGTCGAGGTGGAGACGAGGAGATATTTATGTAAAATTCTGATTCTTGTAATGTAAATCAATGAGATCTTTATAACAATATAGGGTAACACTTTATAATAACTGCACGCTATTAATCATTAGTTAAGCATTAGTAAACAGTTAATTCATCATTTATAAAGCATTAATATACATTAATAAGCAGTTTATAAATACAGTTATAAATGCTGTATTCTTGATTTATAAGCATGTCTATAATGTGTTTAATAATTGTATTTTCTTAATTTATTAATGATCACTTTATCATTTTTAAATGAAGTATTGCATTATTTACAAACCGGTTATTTAGGAGTTGTCAGTGGCTAATAAGATCACTTAGAAAGTGTAAGTAAATGTAGTAGATTCAGGTAGTTATAAAGCATTTAGTAGTGGTCAGTTAACTATGTTTGTGAGCTAATCTAAAGTGAGGACTAGTTATGCTTTGTAAAGCATTTATAAAGGAGATTTAAAGACTCAGTTTTCTTCTAAACAGAAAAAGTAAACAAATACAACACAGCGATACAGAACATAAAAATATTAACAGCCTTTAAATCTTCTTTATAAACGCTTTACAAAGCATAACTAGTCCTCACTTTAGATTAGCTCACAAACATAGTGAACTGACCACTACTAAATGCTTTATAACTACCCGAATTAACCCTGAATTACAGTAAAAATACATGTTAATAAACCATTTATTAACACACTAAGTAACTATTACTATATGTCTGAATAATAATATGTATTTAAACAGTTTATTAATAATTTACTTACACTTTCTAAGTGATCTTATGAACCACTGACAACTCCTAAATAACCGGTTTGTAAATAATGAAATACTTCATTTAGAAATGATAAATTGATCATTAATTAAGTATGAAAACACAATTATTAAACACATTATAGATATGCTTATAAATTAAGAATACTGCATTTATAACTGTATTTATAAACTGCTTGTTAATGTCTATTAATGCTTTATAAATGATGAATTAACTGTTTACTAATGCTTAACTAATGATTAATAGCGTGCAGTTATTATAAAGTGTTACCCAATATAGCTTACATAAAATGCATATAAATATCAATATCTGTCGATAATATATCTTAGTAAGAGATGTCTTAAATGCTTATTTTTATGATCAAAGCTCTGTACAGTTTTAAAACATAGAATGCAATGAAATACAAAGATGATCGAGAAACGATCAAATAAACCTTAGTTAACTTCAGTTCAGGTGAAATATTAATAACAATATCAAAGTTATTCTTGCGTTTACTTGATAAAAATCAGAGCAGATTTTAAGACACCTGAAGCACGAGCTGAAGGAGGACGTTTGTACAATTAAAGACTTTTACCTGATAAACCAGTGTAAACTATCAGTCAGACATAGAAGGACTGGAGAGATTGAGTGCAAACAATGTTCTGATCATCAGGAGGATTTATAAGGTTAATGCATCTTGATGAATCTGATCATATGTTGAAGCTGAATGAGTTCACACAATCCTGACGGGTCTGTGGTTGTGAAGTTCTCCTCAGGAACTGTGTTCGGGCTTGTCATGAGCAGCTGGAACGCTCTTTGAAGTGCTTCACATAATTATTACGTCTCAAGCCTGCCAAGTAGTTCAAGAACAGAGAATATCCATCATTAGATCAGTTTTATGGTTTCTGCATCTCCATGTGAAAGCTAACATCTGGTCAGGCCTGACAATGAATCTCACTAATGCAAGAAACACTTTACACAGATGCACAAACACAGACACAAACCGCTGAACGTTCATGTGTGGCAGAAGACATCCTCAGTCCTCAAGAGGGCGATAGAGTTTCCTTCAAATGTCTGTCATTAAACCCCATCAACTTGTTGATGTTTTAACGATCTTCTAAGATTTTTTTGTGACATTTTTCAAGAATCACTGGTTTCTACAGTAAATGCATATTGTCTTATGTTGAATGTAAAACTCCTTCCATACCGTTCAAATGTTTGGGGTCAGTAATATTTTTTTTTAAATAATACTTATATTGAGCAAGATGCATGAAAATTAATCAAAAGTGACAGTAAAGACATTTATAATGTTACAAAAGTTTATATTTCAAATAAATGCTGTTATTTTGAACTTTCTAGTCATCAAAGAATCCTGAAAAATATAATGTATGAAGGTTTCCACAAAAAATATTAACTGTTTTCTATGGAAGCTTGTTTCCGCCACTGAATAATAAATACATAATAATAATTGCGACTTTTTATCTCACAATTCTGATTTTTTTTCTCACAATTGCGATATATGAAGTCCAATTCTGAGAAATAAAGTCGCAATTGCGAGATATAAAGTCAGAATTGTGAGATATAAACTATTCTGAAAAAAAAGAAAAAAAGAATTGGAAATTCCCTTCAGAATTGGAGTTTATATCTCACAATTCTGACTTTATATCTCGCAATTGCGACTTTATTTCTCAGAATTGGACTTTACATCTCACAATTCTGACTTTATATCTCACAATTCTGAGAAAAGAAGTCAGAATTCTGACTTTATAAGATGTAATTGTGACTTTATTTCATGCAATCCTGACTTTATATCTCGCAATTCTGAGAAATAAAGTCAGAATTGTGAGATGTTTTGTGAGATAAAAAGTCGCAATTATCTTTTAAAATGTTTTATTCTGTGGCGGAAACAAGCTTCCATAGTTTTAAACACTGATAATAATCATAAATGTTTCTTAAGCATCAAATCATCATATAGAATGATTTCTGAAATGCTAAAAGGCATGTTTTTAAGAAGACTCTGGCGGGTAAAGAGTTAAACAGCATCTCATGGAAGACTCAAATGTCCTCAAACGTCCCTCAGTCGAGAGTTCTTCTAATGTTTGAGTGTCGTCCGGATGTTTCTCGGCTCCTCGGGGCAAACATAGTCTGTCTGACAGGAGATTATTTCACTTCAGGACGAAACAAGCTTGAATTCGCCCTAAAGCCTGTTATTACACAGCAGAGATATGCTGTTACCTGAGAGCAAACACCAGTTCAAGACCCCAGGGGGACAAACATTCCTTCATAGCTCAGTGTAAGCAGGATATCTCCTCTGACGATAGACAATACACAACATTTCATGTTCATGCTGCCTTTACATTCAACATTTAGCTACAACTATTAATAACACTCTCAGTGATACGAAAATAACTCTGTATTTATGATTATTGACTATTTAGACGGATGAAATGTGACAGTAAATGAGTTCAGTGACGTGAAGGCAGAACGATGTTGACCTCAGTAACTCACCAGGTCAAAGGTCACACTCATATGGGAACAAACGCTTGACCTTTGACCTGTAGCAGGAGGATTCCCCCTGTGACGATGAAGCAGATCGAATCTTTTACACTTTGATTCTTCAGGTTAAAGGTTTGGTGTATTAAATAAACATAACGAGAGGAAGATTATATATGCACTGCATGAAATGATAAATCAAGATATATTTAAATCAAGATGTATTTACTGGAGAAACAAAATGAAAAAAATGATCAAATGAAGTGAGTTTGCGCTTAAAACAAGAACAAATATCTTCTAATAAAGTCTGGAAATAATCTTGTTTTCCCTTTGAACTAAGATTATTTGTCAGACTCCATTAGCAGATATTTGTTCTTGTTTTAAGCACAAACTCACTTCATTTTGACACTTTTTTCATTAAACAAGTCTTAATATCTTCAGTCTTTTGCTTCTTCTCCAGTAAATGTATCTTAATATAAGAATGTTTAGATATTAGCGCTGGAAAACGAGACAGAAACACTGAGGAAGAACATCATGTTTTGGCATCGCTGATATTTTAGAGTGGCTGAATCTGTCCACAAGGGGTCAGCAGTGACAAAAGGTTATTTTCCTGAAGGTTTCAGTGCATGTATCTGAACGTTTATCCGGGTTTTAATGTTGTAGCTTCAGTTCTGCATATTCCTCATCTCTGCAACAACTACTTCCTCTTCAATCCCCTGGAGAAACTGCAGATACAGAGCGAGTCTCAGATGAGCAGAAGAGAAGCTTCATCTCATTCACTACTGTCACTGCGAGTGGAATTTTACAGACTCAACCAGCGTGTGTTTCTTCAGGCCACTAGAGGACTCAGTGTGTTTAACACAAGCATGTTCGCTATGAGGAAGAAGCCGTGAGGAAGAGGAGGACAAGCTTCATCGCGGTTGCCAAGTCCACTTATTCTAAGCAAATTTAGGCCTGTTTTTAGGCCTGTCACGGGTTGCGTTTTTAGCTTGTTCCCAGAATATGCGTATTTTGGGCTTGTTAGTGGATGACATAATATGATTAGCTTAAAATAAGAGAGAAGTAAGAAAAATAAGTAAGAAAAATCGGTAACACTTTACAATAAGGTTCAGTAGTTCATGTATTTACTAACATGAACTAACATTGAGCAATACATTTGTTACAGGATTTATTAATCTTTGTTAATGTTAGTTATTAAAAATACAGCTGTTCATTGTTTGTTCATGTTAGTTCACAGTGCATTAACTAATGTTAACAAACACAACCTTTGATTTTAATAACGTTTAGTAAATGTTAAAATGAATATGAACTAAAATGACTAAGTTCATTCTTAGTTCATGTTAATTAATGTTAACTAATGAACCTTATTGTAAAGTGTTACTGAATAATCTTTCAGAAAACTGACTGTATCTTAAGTCTGTTTTGGCATTGGATTCAGTGTTTTCATGCCATCTTTATGCCTTTGATGCGACTGTAAGAAAGGTTTCTGGGAAATATGAGGACTTTTTTTAATCAATGGGACTAGAAACTATAAAAGTGATCAATGCTTCTGGTAGAACAATATAATAGGAAGCTGAATGCGAATGGTTTTGCTTATTTAGGGCTTGGTTTTTCAGATCGGTTCGCTTATTTCTCTAGCCAAACTTGGCAACACTGGTTTAAAGTCAAACTAGGAAGGAATGTGGAGAAACATTCATTAACCATTGTGTGTTTAAGGAAGCAGCCGAAGCAGGAAGTCTAATATGTTTTTCAGTCATATATAGACTGAGATTTAAGATGAGCATTAATGCTAATGAGCCTCTGGAGAATAATTAAAGATGAAAAAAGCCTGTCCTCAGAGGAGAGTAAACACAGGAGATCTCGTATTATAGTTTTCCTGTGAGGGACTCAAAGTGCATCTGATGATTATTTGCATTGTTTTTAAGCACACAAATCTCTAAAGAAATTATGCCAATCAGATAACGCCACACCTAATAAATTAATGCTGAAGAACTATTTGCCCTCGTACAGTGTCTGGATGTGTGGATGACATTAATTTACTACCGGGACTGTCCAGCATTACAGCTTCTGGATATACTGGTCAAAAATGTGGAATAATTAGAAATTATGTTTTACAGTAAAAATAGTGAAATATTATTCCAAAGTGTAATTTATTCCTGTGGTCAAATCTGAATGGTCAGCATCATTACTCCAGTCTTCTTTTAGTGAATACCTTTTTAAATAAAGTTTATTGCATTGCAATGTCACATGCAAGTGGTTTCAATAAAGCGCAAATACACTTTTGCTGCATCTCAGTATAAACTCATTTCAAATTCTCATTTGCACAGCTATTGGTTTATTTGTCTGTTTTATTCTTCCAAGGATTCAGAGGAAAAAGTTGATGCATAAATGAGCGGTATAGCTAAGGACTCTGACAGTGCATTAAATGCATTAAAGCCGTGATGAAGCGTCAGGAGCCTCTGAATGAGTGACTGCAGGATAAATGTTCGCTTGTGACAGCGATAAAAAAAACAATGCTTGTCGTTGTGTTTGACTATAAAAGGAGAGGAGTCTGTAAGGGTAGAGAGTTATTTCGAAAGCTCGACGCGACCACATCCGGCTCTTGAGTGGGAGTTTTTTACAGCGTTCACTGACATGACCTGATAATAGCAGACTTCAACACTGACTTTAACTAATCTCACCAGGAAACTGTTTAGATGTTTAAAACAAGGGAAATGCAAAAGCCCCGTGTGAGACTTTGACGTTTAGTTTTCAGGAAATGTGTCTTAAAGTAATTTCTCCATTGGTAAAGTCTCACTGGTTTTTGTCATGTTTTGAGCATTAACCTCACTAAACCTCATGCAATGTTTTCTGAAAGCAAGGCATTTTTATTTTATGCAAATTCTAAGTCAAGTAAATTAATTTTGTTATTGGAATGTTTAGACATTTTTGGAAATATGAAGATAAAATGATGAAGA
>CM038626.1:49561167-49568667 GCA_021554675.1 Leuciscus idus
TCTCATTACTCCAGACATACGTGCCATCAAGAAAACAAGAGGCACAACATCTCCTTCTCTGACCTTCACCTGGTCTGTTCCCTGCTGGAGGAATGATCTAACTCAACCAGAGCGGATGAGTCTGTGGCCACTTTCAAGAAACCTTTTTCAGAAACACTTGATCCATTAGTACTAACACTGCGCTTGTGTTTAATGAGTAACTTTAATCTCACACACACCTGAGAGCAAAGGCCTGTTTCTGTGGAGTGTGTGACGGGTGGAGCTCTTGCATCAGGCCGTATGAATATGATTTTACTGGATGTAAGTAAGTATAGTGAGCTCCCTATGTAGACAGCACACACTCTGATCCACACGTAACATCTCTCCTGTAACGGACAAACACACACTCTGATCAACACGTAACATCTCATCTCTCCTGTAACGCACAAACACACACTCTGATCCACACGTAACATCTCTCCTGTAACGGACAAACACACACTCTGATCCACACGTAACATCTCTCCTGTAACGGACAAACACACACTCTGATCCACACGTAACATCTCTCCTGTAATGGACAAACACACACTCTGATCAACACGTAACATCTCTCCTGTAACGGACAAACACACACTCTGATCCACACGTAACATCTCTCCTGTAACGGACAAACACACACTCTGATCTACACGTAACATCTCATCTCTCCTGTAACGCACAAACACACACTCTGATCTACACGTAACATCTCTCCTGTAACGGACAAACACACACTCTGATCCACACGTAACATCTCTCCTGTAACGGACAAACACACACTCTGATCTACACGTAACATCTCATCTCTCCTGTAACCGACAAACACACACTCTGATCCACACGTAACATCTCTCCTGTAACGGACAAACACACACTCTGATCCACACGTAACATCTCATCTCTCATGTAACGCACAAACACACACTCTGATCTACACGTAACATCTCTCCTGTAACGGACAAACACACACTCTGATCCACACGTAACATCTCTCCTGTAACGGACAAACACACACTCTGATCCACACGTAACATCTCATCTCTCCTGTAACGCACAAACACACTCTCTGATCCACACGTAACATCTCATCTCTCCTGTAACGCACAAACACACACTCTGATCCACACGTAACATCTCATCTCTCCTGTAACGCACAAACACACTCTCTGATCCACATGTAACATCTCATCTCTCCTGTAACGCACAAACACACACTCTGATCCACACGTAACATCTCATCTCTCCTGTAACGGACAAACACACACTCTGATCCACACGTAACATCTCTCCTGTAACGGACAAACACACACTCTGATCCACACGTAACATCTCTCCTGTAACGGACAAACACACACTCTGATCCACACGTAACATCTCTCCTGTAACGGACAAACACACACTCTGATCCACACGTAACATCTCATCTCTCCTGTAACGCACAAACACACACTCTGATCAACACGTAACATCTCATCTCTCCTGTAACGCACAAACACACTCTCTGATCCACACGTAACATCTCATCTATATATAGATAGATAGATATATAGATATATAGATAGATAGATAGATAGATAGATAGATAGATAGATAGATAGATCATCAGTTCTCATCTGCTGGATCTGCTGCTGCGTTTGACACAGTTAATCACCAGATCCTGCTCTTAATCCTAAAGACAAAGGGCATCTCGGGAACAGCACTCCAGTGGTTCAGGTCTTCCCTCAGCTGGTCCTTCAGGGTGTTGTGGAGGGGTGAGGTGTCTAAGACCCAACATCTAGCTACTGGAGTGCCTCAGGGCTCAGTGCTGGGACCGCTTCTCTTCTCCATCTACATGTCATCACTAGCATCTGTGATTCAGAAACATGTTTTTTCCTATCACTGCTACGCTGACGACACACAACTCTACCTCTCATTCCAGCCGGAGGATCCGACGGGAGCTGATCGTATCTCAGCCTGACAGACATTTACTGCTGGATGTAGGCTCGTCATCCATTACTCCATCAAGGTCAGCCAGGAGCCCTGGAGTTGTGATTGATGATCAATTAAGTTTCACAGACCACATTGCTAGAACTGCCCGGTCCTGCAGATTTGCCTTATTCAACATGAGGAGGATCAGGCCCTTCCTATCAGAGCTACACAACTCCTGGTCCAAGCGCTTGTTCTCTCCAGACTGGACTATTGTAATGCTCTCCTGGCTGGTGTTCCAGCATCAGTCAAACCTCTGCAACTGATCCAGAGTGGTCTTCATCAAGCCGAAGAGACTCGCGTCACTCCTCTCCTCACAAACCTGCCACTCGCATCAAGTTCAAGTCACTGACGTTTGCCTACAGATCAACCACTGGCTCTGCTCCCTCCTACCTAATCTCATTACTCCAGACATACGTGCCATCAAGAAAACAAGAGGCACAACATCTCCTTCTCTGACCTTCACCTGGTCTGTTCCCTGCTGGAGGAATGATCTAACTCAACCAGAGCGGATGAGTCTGTGGCCACTTTCAAGAAACCTTTTTCAGAAACACTTGATCCATTAGTACTAACACTGCGCTTGTGTTTAATGAGTAACTTTAATCTCACACACACCTGAGAGCAAAGGCCTGTTTCTGTGGAGTGTGTGACGGGTGGAGCTCTTGCATCAGGCCGTATGAATATGATTTTACTGGATGTAAGTAAGTATAGTGAGCTCCCTATGTAGACAGCACACACTCTGATCCACACGTAACATCTCTCCTGTAACGGACAAACACACACTCTGATCAACACGTAACATCTCATCTCTCCTGTAACGCACAAACACACACTCTGATCCACACGTAACATCTCTCCTGTAACGGACAAACACACACTCTGATCCACACGTAACATCTCTCCTGTAACGGACAAACACACACTCTGATCCACACGTAACATCTCTCCTGTAATGGACAAACACACACTCTGATCAACACGTAACATCTCTCCTGTAACGGACAAACACACACTCTGATCCACACGTAACATCTCTCCTGTAACGGACAAACACACACTCTGATCTACACGTAACATCTCATCTCTCCTGTAACGCACAAACACACACTCTGATCTACACGTAACATCTCTCCTGTAACGGACAAACACACACTCTGATCCACACGTAACATCTCTCCTGTAACGGACAAACACACACTCTGATCTACACGTAACATCTCATCTCTCCTGTAACCGACAAACACACACTCTGATCCACACGTAACATCTCTCCTGTAACGGACAAACACACACTCTGATCCACACGTAACATCTCATCTCTCATGTAACGCACAAACACACACTCTGATCTACACGTAACATCTCTCCTGTAACGGACAAACACACACTCTGATCCACACGTAACATCTCTCCTGTAACGGACAAACACACACTCTGATCCACACGTAACATCTCATCTCTCCTGTAACGCACAAACACACTCTCTGATCCACACGTAACATCTCATCTCTCCTGTAACGCACAAACACACACTCTGATCCACACGTAACATCTCATCTCTCCTGTAACGCACAAACACACTCTCTGATCCACATGTAACATCTCATCTCTCCTGTAACGCACAAACACACACTCTGATCCACACGTAACATCTCATCTCTCCTGTAACGGACAAACACACACTCTGATCCACACGTAACATCTCTCCTGTAACGGACAAACACACACTCTGATCCACACGTAACATCTCTCCTGTAACGGACAAACACACACTCTGATCCACACGTAACATCTCTCCTGTAACGGACAAACACACACTCTGATCCACACGTAACATCTCATCTCTCCTGTAACGCACAAACACACACTCTGATCAACACGTAACATCTCATCTCTCCTGTAACGCACAAACACACTCTCTGATCCACACGTAACATCTCATCTATATATAGATAGATAGATATATAGATATATAGATAGATAGATAGATAGATAGATAGATAGATAGATAGATAGATAGATAGATAGATCATCAGTTCTCATCTGCTGGATCTGCTGCTGCGTTTGACACAGTTAATCACCAGATCCTGCTCTTAATCCTAAAGACAAAGGGCATCTCGGGAACAGCACTCCAGTGGTTCAGGTCTTCCCTCAGCTGGTCCTTCAGGGTGTTGTGGAGGGGTGAGGTGTCTAAGACCCAACATCTAGCTACTGGAGTGCCTCAGGGCTCAGTGCTGGGACCGCTTCTCTTCTCCATCTACATGTCATCACTAGCATCTGTGATTCAGAAACATGTTTTTTCCTATCACTGCTACGCTGACGACACACAACTCTACCTCTCATTCCAGCCGGAGGATCCGACGGGAGCTGATCGTATCTCAGCCTGACAGACATTTACTGCTGGATGTAGGCTCGTCATCCATTACTCCATCAAGGTCAGCCAGGAGCCCTGGAGTTGTGATTGATGATCAATTAAGTTTCACAGACCACATTGCTAGAACTGCCCGGTCCTGCAGATTTGCCTTATTCAACATGAGGAGGATCAGGCCCTTCCTATCAGAGCTACACAACTCCTGGTCCAAGCGCTTGTTCTCTCCAGACTGGACTATTGTAATGCTCTCCTGGCTGGTGTTCCAGCATCAGTCAAACCTCTGCAACTGATCCAGAGTGGTCTTCATCAAGCCGAAGAGACTCGCGTCACTCCTCTCCTCACAAACCTGCCACTCGCATCAAGTTCAAGTCACTGACGTTTGCCTACAGATCAACCACTGGCTCTGCTCCCTCCTACCTAATCTCATTACTCCAGACATACGTGCCATCAAGAAAACAAGAGGCACAACATCTCCTTCTCTGACCTTCACCTGGTCTGTTCCCTGCTGGAGGAATGATCTAACTCAACCAGAGCGGATGAGTCTGTGGCCACTTTCAAGAAACCTTTTTCAGAAACACTTGATCCATTAGTACTAACACTGCGCTTGTGTTTAATGAGTAACTTTAATCTCACACACACCTGAGAGCAAAGGCCTGTTTCTGTGGAGTGTGTGACGGGTGGAGCTCTTGCATCAGGCCGTATGAATATGATTTTACTGGATGTAAGTAAGTATAGTGAGCTCCCTATGTAGACAGCACACACTCTGATCCACACGTAACATCTCTCCTGTAACGGACAAACACACACTCTGATCAACACGTAACATCTCATCTCTCCTGTAACGCACAAACACACACTCTGATCCACACGTAACATCTCTCCTGTAACGGACAAACACACACTCTGATCCACACGTAACATCTCTCCTGTAACGGACAAACACACACTCTGATCCACACGTAACATCTCTCCTGTAATGGACAAACACACACTCTGATCAACACGTAACATCTCTCCTGTAACGGACAAACACACACTCTGATCCACACGTAACATCTCTCCTGTAACGGACAAACACACACTCTGATCTACACGTAACATCTCATCTCTCCTGTAACGCACAAACACACACTCTGATCTACACGTAACATCTCTCCTGTAACGGACAAACACACACTCTGATCCACACGTAACATCTCTCCTGTAACGGACAAACACACACTCTGATCTACACGTAACATCTCATCTCTCCTGTAACCGACAAACACACACTCTGATCCACACGTAACATCTCTCCTGTAACGGACAAACACACACTCTGATCCACACGTAACATCTCATCTCTCCTGTAACGCACAAACACACACTCTGATCTACACGTAACATCTCTCCTGTAACGGACAAACACACACTCTGATCCACACGTAACATCTCTCCTGTAACGGACAAACACACACTCTGATCCACACGTAACATCTCATCTCTCCTGTAACGCACAAACACACTCTCTGATCCACACGTAACATCTCATCTCTCCTGTAACGCACAAACACACACTCTGATCCACACGTAACATCTCATCTCTCCTGTAACGCACAAACACACACTCTGATCCACACGTAACATCTCTCCTGTAACGGACAAACACACACTCTGATCCACACGTAACATCTCTCCTGTAACGGACAAACACACACTCTGATCCACACGTAACATCTCTCCTGTAACGGACAAACACACACTCTGATCCACACGTAACATCTCTCCTGTAACGGACAAACACACACTCTGATCCACACGTAACATCTCATCTCTCCTGTAACGCACAAACACACTCTCTGATCCACATGTAACATCTCATCTCTCCTGTAACGCACAAACACACACTCTGATCCACACGTAACATCTCATCTCTCCTGTAACGGACAAACACACACTCTGATCCACACGTAACATCTCTCCTGTAACGGACAAACACACACTCTGATCCACACGTAACATCTCTCCTGTAACGGACAAACACACACTCTGATCCACACGTAACATCTCTCCTGTAACGGACAAACACACACTCTGATCCACACGTAACATCTCTCCTGTAACGGACAAACACACACTCTGATCCACACGTAACATCTCATCTCTCCTGTAACGCACAAACACACACTCTGATCAACACGTAACATCTCATCTCTCCTGTAACGCACAAACACACTCTCTGATCCACACGTAACATCTCATCTCTCCTGTAACGCACAAACACACACTCTGATCCACACGTAACATCTCATCTCTCCTGTAACGCACAAACACACTCTCTGATCCACACGTAACATCTCATCTCTCCTGTAACGCACAAACACACACTCTGATCCACACGTAACATCTCTCCTGTAACGCACAAACACACACTCTGATCCACACGTAACATCTCTCCTGTAACGGACAAACACACACTCTGATCCACACGTAACATCTCATCTCTCCTGTAACGCACAAACACACACTCTGATCAACACGTAACATCTCATCTCTCCTGTAACGCACAAACACACACTCTGATCCACACGTAACATCTCATCTCTCCTGTAACGCACAAACACACACTCTGATCCACACGTAACATCTCATCTCTCCTGTAACGCACAAACACACTCTCTGATCCACACGTAACATCTCATCTCTCCTGTAACGCACAAACACACACACTCTGATCCACACGTAACATCTCTCCTGTAACGGACAAACACACACTCTGATCCATACGTAACATCTCATCTCTCCTGTAACGGACAAACACACACTCTGATCCACACGTAACATCTCTCCTGTAACGGACAAACACACACTCTGATCCACACGTAACATCTCTCCTGTAACGGACAAACACACACTCTGATCCACACGTAACATCTCATCTCTCCTGTAACGCACAAACACAGGCTCTGATCTAGTCTGAGAGGAAACGAACACTGACATCATTATTAATGAGAACCAGTTCTCACTTCAGCATGACCTTGAGTTACTGATGTGTGTTACGATTATCCTGAACACACACACACACACACACACACACACACACGTTTGGCTCGCAATTATAAGACACAGAAGTTTCTTTCTGAACATGTTCATGAATATCTACA
>CM038626.1:49573667-49601962 GCA_021554675.1 Leuciscus idus
TCATCATAAAAGTGCATCTATCCATCATAAAAGTGCATCTATCCATCATAAAAGTGCATCTATCCATGATAAAAGTGCATCTATCCATCATAAAAGTGCATCTGTCCATCATAAAAGTGCATCTGTCCATCATAAAAGTGCATCTATCCATCATAAAAGTGCATCTGTCCATGATAAAAGTGCATCTATCCATCATAAAAGTGCATCTATCCATCATAAAAGTGCATCTGTCCATGATAAAAGTGCATCTATCCATCATAAAAGTGCATCTATACATCATAAAAGTGCATCTATCCATCATAAAAGTGCATCTATACATCATAAAAGTGCATCTGTCCATCATAAAAGTGCATCTGTCCATCATAAAAGTGCATCTATACATCATAAAAGTGCATCTATCCATCATAAAAGTGCATCTATACATCATAAAAGTGCATCTATCCATGATAAAAGTGCATCTATCCATCATAAAAGTGCATCTATCCATGATAAAAGTGCATCTATCCATGATAAAAGTGCATCTATCCATCATAAAAGTGCATCTGTCCATCATAAAAGTGCATCTATCTTCACCGAGGAGAGACTAGTGACACTTCAGGACTGTGTTGTCGTCGCGTCCAGGCGCAGGTCCTTCATCAGATCTGGATCCAGCGGACTGCGGTAAACCTCGGGATAAACAGAGAGACTAATATTAGCATAGACGCCATTCTTCTTAATTATAGAAGTCTATAATGTGTTATGTGTATGCTAGGGCAAAGAGATGTGTCTTTAGTCTAGCTTTGAACTGACAGAGTGTGTCTGCTTCCCGGACAATGTTAGGAAGACTGTTCCAGAGTTTTGGTGCTAAAAAGGAGAAGGATCTACCGCCAGCAGTCGATTTAGATATTCTAGGTATTATCAACTGGCCGGAATTTTGAGATCGCAATAGACATGAAGGACTATAATGCGTTAAGAGCTCGCTCAAGTACTGCGGAGCTAAACCATTCAGTGCTTTGTAAGTAATCAGCAATATTTTAAAATTGATGCGATGTTTAATAGGGAGCCAGTGCAGTGTTGACAGAACTGGGCTAATATGGTCATACTTCCTGGTTCTGGTAAGAACTCGAGCTGCTGCGTTTTGGACCAGCTGTAGTTTGTTTATTAAGCGTGCAGGGCAACCACCCAGTAGAGCATTACAGTAATCTAGCCTTGAGGTCATGAACGCATGAACTAACTGTTCCGCATTTGTCAATGAGAGCATATGACGTAATTTAGATATATTTTTAAGATGGAAAAATGCGGTTTGACAGATACTAGACACGTGACTTTCAAATGAAAGATTGGTATCAAAGAGCACACACACACACACACACACACACACACACACACACACACACACACACACACACACACACACACACACACACACACTCACACACACACACACACACACACACACACACACACACACACACACACACACACACATGTTCCTAACCGACCACGAGGACTTGACAGAGCAGCCATCAAGTGTTAGACAGTATTCTAGGTTATTACGTGAGGAAGTTTTTTGTCCAATAATTAGAATCTCTGTTTTTTCAGAATTAAGTAGGAAATTACTAGTCATCCAGTTTTTTTATATCAGTTGTGCATTCCGTTAATTTTGTGAATTTGTACGTTTCGTTAGGGCGTGAAGAAATATAGAGCTGAGTATCATCAGCATAACAGTGAAAACTAATGCCATGTTTCCTAATGATATCTCCTAAGGGTAGCATGTACAGAGTGTGTGTGTGTGTGTGTGTGTGTGTGTGTGTGTGTGTGTGTGTGTGTGTGTGTGTGTGTGTGTGTGTGTGTGTGTGTGTGTGTGTGTGTGTGTGTGTGTGTGTGTGTGTGTGAGGGTAGCATGTACAGTGTGTGTGTGTGTGTGTGTGTGTGTGTGTGTGTGTGTGTGTATGTGTGTGTGTGTGTGTGTGTGTGTGTGTGTGTGTGTGTGAGGGTAGCATGTACAGTGTGTGTGTGTGTGTGTGTGTGTGTGTGTGTGTGTGTGTGTGTGTGAGGGTAGCATGTACAGAGTGAACAGCAACGGTCCTAGTACTGAGCCTTGTGGTACACCATACTGAACTGGTGAATAAAACATCTCTTCATTTACTGCTACAAACTGATAACGGTCAGATAAGTATTATTTAAACCATGCTAATGCAATTCCACTAATGCCAACATAGTTTTCGAGTCTATTTAAAAGAATGTTGTGGTCGATAGTGTCAAATGCAGCACTAAGATCGAGTAACACCAATAGAGAGATACAACCACGATCGGATGATAAGAGCAGATCATGTGTGACTCTAATGAGAGCTGTCTCAGTACTATGGTACGGTCTAAATCTGGACTGGAAATCCTCACAGGTATCATTTCTTTCTAAAAAGGAACATAGAACATGAGGATACTGCCTTTTCTAGTATCTTTGACAGAAAGGGTAGATTCGAGATCGGCCTGTAATTGACTAATTCTGTAGGATCAAGTTGTGGTTTTTTAACAAGCGGTTTAATCATAGCCAGCTTAAAAGTTTTCGGTACGTATCCTAGAGACAAAGATGAATTGATGATATTAAGAAGAGGATCTGTGAACTCTGGAAGCATCTCTTTCAGTAGCTTAGTCGGAATAGGGTCTAACATACATGCTGTCGATTTAGATGATTTAACGAGTTTAGCGAATTCTTCCTCTCCTATAGCAATAAATGAATCAAATTTTTCCTCAAGGAGACTACAAAAAAAATGTAGTAGTCTTAACTAAATTTAAAAAAATTATCAAAATGAAGTGAGTTTGTGCTTAAAACAAGAACAAATATCAGTCAGTGGAGTCAGAATCATAATCTCAAAGTCCCCCTGTAGTCAATAATTGTATCTCTTAATACACCAAAATTACATATTTAAACATTTTTTTTTTGTTCAATTCTTCAAAACAAGATTATTTTGCTGACTCTATTGGCAGATATTTGTTCTTGTTTTAAGCACAAACTCACATTTTTAATTAATATCTTCACTCATTTTGCTTCTTCTCCAGTAAATGTATCATGATTTAAGAAAGTTTAGATATTTGTGCTGGAAAACGAGACAGAAACACTGAGGAAGAACATCATTTTATGAGGTGTATAATATTTCAGGGCTTAGTATGAAATCATTCAAATGCATGAAGCACTTTTTATACAGAGCATTAACGCAAGTGCAGTTAATGCGAACATTCATCTCTTGTGTGATTGAATTTGATCACGCTAACAATAAGAGCATGGCTCTCTCTATTCCACACTAATCTGTAACATCCCCCATCAAATTACAGCCAGACGTGTAAATGAGTCCCTTATAAGGGTGTGAATGAGGGAGATTCTGTAGGCTTTGTCATATTTATCTATTGTAGTCCAATGGAAAGGGTCTGTTTTCAGGAAAACGTCACACGTTTCCCCCAGAATTCCTCACTCCGAGCTCTAGAGATGATGTAAGCGCACAACTATCTCACTGCCTTTCTCCATATTAGGGACTGGGAAAAAAAAGAAAGAAAAAAAAAAAACTCAGCTGAGGTTTTTTTCCTGGAGAGGAATGTTGCTCTCCGTATCACACACACACACACACACACACACACACACAATGATCTCTTGTTTCAAGGGTTCTGGAGGATTGGATATTCGTACGTGGAAAGGACAGAGAGGCGGGATTAATAGTGTGTGACGATCACTTGAGATTTAGTGCAAATGTGAGGGAAATAAATAAAGAGGAACTTTATAGTTTGTAAGTTCTGCTTCAAGCCAAACATCAGCACAGAAACTAGAGAAGTTCCTCAAGAGTGTAAAGGTTAAGGCCTGACCCAGCCAACAGGGAACGTTCTCTCAAAGTTACCAACAAACCCTCTTCCAGGAACAGTAATAGAGAGTGTTCGAGTGCTGGACGTTTTCTCTCTGGATAAAAGCTTCTGCTAATGTAGAAGTATTTCTCCATTGATTTCTCCCTTATAGGGATTTCAAAAGCGTCTTGGTTAAAGCGTTTTAAAGCATGAACCAAACCAGACAGAATCACAACACTACACACTTTTGAAGCAAAAAAAATTATGAAAAACTCCAAAAAATGATGTACTTCTTCAGTGTTTCTGTCTCGTTTTACAGCACAAATATCTAAATATTCTTAAATCAAGATACATTTACTGGAGAAGAAGCAGAATGATCAAAATGAAGTGAGTTTGTGATTAAAACAAGAACAAATATCTGCCAATGGAGTCAGAAAAAGAAACGTAATTCAAAGGGAAAACAAGATTATTTTTCTGACTCCATTGTTTTAAGCACAAACTCACTTCATTTTGATAAAAAAAATAAATTTCCAGTCATTTTTCTTCTCCAGTAAATGCATCTTAATATCTTCAGTCATTTTGCTTCTCATTCTTGATTTATATATCAGCATCTATAATCTGTTAAATTCAACAAACAAGGCTATTTTAAAAGAAAAAAAGCAAAGAATCGGGAATTTATTGGATCATGAAAAGTGATGATTAAACATACCAGAATGGAGCCAGTTGATTGGACGGGAGGATCTGAAAAACCAAAGGAATTCATGACAAAGCGAAAGTTGTTTTACAAGCAGATATCATGATGATATCATTGTTTTATTTGGAATAATTTTGCACTGATAAGTCATGCGTGCCATAAGATTGTGAATGTGGATTATGAACATAAATAGGGTCGATTTAGTTTTCTTGTTGACTTTAAAATCTGTTCTAGTAATTGCCACATCCGCACAGAACTATCAAGATGCTCATATTCAAGTCTCTCTAGTGTTCTTGTATTAAATATTTCCATGATGAGTTTCCTTGTGGTGCATTTCTAATCTTAAAAGTATGTTTAAAAAAAAAAAGTTGCACAGCACTGTGAAAAATATGTTGTCAATAAGTTATGACAATATGTTTTTAAGTCTTTTGAACATAATTTTTTTAAGTCAGTTTGATGTAATTTAAGTTGAAATGGCTTAAACATCAAGGTGATTTTACTTGAAAATTGTAAAGAGAATCTTTCTTTTTTTTTTTTTTACAGTGAGTGTAAGTCATAGCAACTTAAGTTTTTACATTACTTTAACTTATCAAAATCATTTAAGCAATTTCAACTTTTTTTACAAGATTGAACTAAATTTTTAAGTCAGTTTAATATAATTTAAGTTGAAATAACTTGAACAAACAAGTTGATTACACTTGAAAATTTAAGGCAGCAACTGAACTTTTTAATTTTTAAGTTGTTAAGTTTTTAAGGTTTTAAGTTGAAATAGGCACTGTCATTTTTACAGCGCAGATAATATACATGAATGAAATAAAAGGCCACTTAAGTGTACTTAAATAGAGCACACTTTCACGATTGTTTCTTAACACATATATAAGTACAACATTTTAACAGACTGGGAAGAGAAGAGCTGAAACAATGGAGAATCTGAGGAAAATAATCATAATGGCAAACTGTTGACTGCAGTTGTGATGATCGGCTTAGTAATGCCTTCTCTGCAATGTTGTATTGTAATCTGGAAAATATGGGACTATTTAGCTGCAAAAAAAAAAAAAAAGGAAAAAAAAAGGTCTATTGCATAACCAACAGCTTGTCAGGCTGATGTTGTGAAATGCCCGCAGATTTAGGTCAGTACCTCAGAACAAGGTACTTTTGTGGTCTGAATGTCAGCTTCATTCATTCAGCTGTCATAAGGCTGAAAAAACAAAACAATACACATTTCTCAGGATAGTTTGACCTTTGACCTTTCTGAGGGCTTTTGATGCTGAGAGATACTAAAGGGATATTCTGGACTCAATAATAACAGTAGTTTCAACTGTAAGTCTCTGTGACGTAACGTGATTTCTACGTTTGATCTTTCTTTTTAGGCATCAGGAGAGACATTTTACTGCTCATTTTGTGCTTCTTGGACAACAAACAAAAAAGGTTAGAAAAAATGTCTGACAAAAATCACCAAGATATTTCATAAACATAATCCATAGTACATGTGCACTTTTTTTCCAACCTCTAAACATTCAAAGTTCGATGGAGATTTTCAAAATTCCATTGAAAGAATGTTCAGAATGTTTACAAAGTGAATGTGGCCAAAAAATTGCTACTACTGCAAAAAAATGATGTTCTTCCTCAGTGTTTCTGTCTCGTTTTCCAGCACACATATCTGAACATTCTTAAATCACTGGAGAAGCAAAATAACTGGAGATATTAAGTCTTGTCTGACTGTTTATTATTCCCAGATGTTGTGAGTTATTTTTGGTGCATGTGAGAGACAAAGACATTTCACATGATGCGTTGAATGCTATCAGTTCTTTTGGTCTGAGCTTTATTATCATTTTTCCCATGAATATGTTCTGGATAATGGAGCAGAAGTGTAAACAAACATCTTCCCCGGATCCCCTGGAGCTTTTATAAGCAGATGTGAGTGTGTGCTTGTGTGTAGATATGAGTGTATTTATATGCGTTTCATTTAGCAATGCAGGGAGTTTTCCTTTAATCAGAAATAGATACACAACTACCTACAAACCATGAAACAATAACACATATTGTGAAATTACTATGGAGCAGAACAGCATCTCTGTTTGATTACACTTTATTTCAATAGTAAACTTTGGTCATTCGACTAACTACAAGTAACTTTACACCTACATGTCAACTATCAGTCATTAGAGTATTAGTAGACTGTCTGCTTAATATCTGTAAACATTTTATTTTAATGCTCCCAACAGATATTCTATTGACTACAAGTAACTTTACACCTGCATTTCAACTATCAGTCATTAGAGTATTAGTAGACTGTCTGCTTAATATCTGTAAACGTTTTATTTTAATGCTCCCAACAGATATTCTATTGACTACAAGTAACTTTATAACCTACATGTCAACTATCAGTCATTAGAGTATTAGTAGACTGTCTGCTTAATATCTGCTAACACTTTATTTTGATGTTCCCAACAGATATTCTACTGACTACAAGTAACTTTGTAACTACATGTCAACTATCAGTCATTAGAGTATTAGTAGACTGTCTGCTTAATATCTGATAACACTTTATTTTGATGTTCCCAACAGATATTCTACTGACTACAAGTAACTTTGTAACTACATGTCAACTATCAGTCATTAGAGTATTAGTAGACTGACTGCTTAATATCTAATAACACTTTATTTGATGCTCCAAACAGATATTCTACTAACTACAAGTAACTTTGTAACTACATGTCAACTAGCAGTCATTAGAGTATTAGTAGACTTACTGCTTAATATCTGATAACACTTTATTTTGATGCTCCCAATAGATATTCTACTAACTACAAGTAACTTTGTAACTACATGTCAACTATCTCTCAGAGTATTAGTAGACTTACTGCTTAATATCTGATAACACTTTATTTTGATGCTCCCAACAGATATTCTACTAACTACAAGTAACTTTGTAACTACATGTCAACTATCAGTCATTAGAGTATTAGTAGACTTACTGTTTAATATCTGATAACACTTTATTTTAATGCTCCCAACAGATATTCCACTGACTACAAGTAACTTTGTAACTACATGTCAACTATCAGTCATTAGAGTATTAGTAGACTGTCTGCTTAATATCTGATAACACTTTATTTTGATGCTCTCAACAGATATTCTACTAACTACAAGTAACTACATGTCAACTTATTCTACTAACCCTAATCTAACAGTACTAATACTCTCCTCTAGTTAGTTGACATGCAGTTGCAAAGTTACTTATGGTTAGTAGAATGTCTATATTGAAATAAAGTGTATAACAGTGATCCTATCCACTGATTCTCTGGAACTGAAGAGGCTGTGATTATTTTATGATGACATTAAACCCAATTTCTCTGGAATATTCATTATTGATTTTTATTCATTAATATTTAATCAATTTCCCTGAGCAAGTCATTTTAAGTACAAGAAAAATGAATGAAAATAGTTTTGATTCGGATGTTTGTCTCTGTTTAAATGACTGTAAAACACTATTCCCAAAGTGTTTTATGTAAATAATACAGATATATAACTTACTGTAAGATAACCGATTAACTAACAAACCTCACCACAGCTTAATGTCATCTGAAAATTGCAAAACTATCAGTGTGAAACCAAACTTGACTGTTTCTCTATTTAACCAGATGTAATCAGCAACACCAGAGACAAGAAAAGCAGACATTTGTAGATCATCAAATGGAAACTTGCATGTTACTTTCGGATGGCTGACGTCGAGTCGAGTTATTAGAGCGCAACATTGACTGTCCACATTTCATCAGTCCTGCTTCTAATTCATTTCCTTCAGAGAGATTTCAGAAAATTCTTCAATAAAGAGCTCTGATCCATAAACTAAAACAACCAACATTACAAACACTGATTATTAAACAGCCTATAAGACAATCATCTTCATCTTTAGTGAGTTTGTGCTTAAAACAAGAACAAATATCTGGGTCAGAAAAATAAACTTAATTAATTCAAAGGGAAAACAGATGATTACCTTAAGCACATTCATTTACATTAAGTATTAATCTTGCAACGAATTGACTGAGCATTCTGCATGTTAGTGTTTGTGTAGGTGAGGGGCTGTTTACACGACACCGTTTTCAACTAAAAGTGTAAAACTTTTTATGCGTTTTGGCCGTTCATTTACACGACAACGGCGTTTTGGGGCCTGAAAATGCAAAGTTTTGAAAACAGTTTTCAAAGGGTACGTTTGCACGACAACGATATGCTTAAAACATTTACATTTACATTTACATTTAGTCATTTAGCAGACGCCCTTATCCAAAGCGACTTACAAATTAGGACTAAGTTCAGCGAGTCATCATAAAGAGGCAAAAGCAACAACAACGCAGGAAGTGCTCAAAATACGAAGTTCAGGTATTATTCAGAGTAGCATAAGCCTGATAAGTGATGTTTCAAAGGGAAAGGATTTTTTTTTTTTTTTTTTTTTTTTTTTTTTTCTATAAGGTTAAGTGCTCACGGAAGAGATTGGTTTTCAGCTGTTTTTTGAATGTTGTCAGGGATTCTGCATTCCGGATGAGGGTGGGGAGAGCGTTCCACCAGCATGGAACTGTAAATGAGAATGTTCTGGAAAGTGATTTTGTGGCTTTCTGTGATGGAACCACGAGACGTCGCTCGTTGACCGATCGTAGGTGTCTGGTAGGGATGTAGACTCGTAGGAGTGAGTGAAAGTAGGAGGGAGCTGAGCCTGTGATAGTTCTGTAAAACGGAGACGTTTTTCCTTTGAGTTTCCCGCATACACACGACACCATTATCAAAACGATCCCAATTCACACGGATCTGCGAAAACGACTAAAAATGCTGTATTCTGCTGTCAGACCAGTAGATGGCGATGAAACACTATACACTGAACACTTAATACGCATGTGCATGACGTCATTGTCTTCAGAGATTCGCGTTTTTGTTGTTTTACACGGAGACCGTTTTCAAAAACTTGCACTTTGAAACCTGTAAACGAACGGCCAAAACGCATAAAAAGTTTTACGTTTGTAGTTGAAAACAGTGCCAAAGTGCAAGTTTTTAAAACCGTCTCCGTGTAAAACAACAAAAACGTGAATCTCTGAAGACGATGACGTCATGCACATGTGTATTACATGTTCACGCCTGATCCCTTCACCCGAACCTGACGCACGCCTGCACTAAAACACGAGGGACACGAGCTGCTTTTGTTCATCAGTCAGCTGAGATATTTATTTAAAAATAAAGAGCAATCATTTTTTTATCTGGAATCTGTTCACTTCATTCTTGGATCCAAATGTGACATGCAATGAGACTTGAGCGCATGTTGCTGACGTTAGCTGAAGATATTCTGGCCGGGGAACTTCCTTTCTTAGCCATCAAAATAGTGTTTGTGTCTCTATGTTGTACACAAACTGTTCTTCTAGAACTCTCTCTATATATACATCAGCAAATCATCATATTAGAATGATTTGAAGACTGGAGTAATGATGCTGAAAATTCAGCTTTGATCACAGGAATAAATTACACTTTACTATATATTCACATAGAGAACAGATGATTTACACTGGAATAATATTTCAGAATATTTACTGAATTTTTGATAAAATAAATGCAGCTTTGGTGAGCAGAAGAGACTCTTTCAGAAAAATAAAAAAAATCTTAAAATGGTAGTGCATGTGATTATTTTAAAATATAAACGATTACAATATTTGATGTAACATTAAATATGTTCTGACTTTGGTCACGCATTTTAACATTCAGGCCCCTATCTTACTCCCAGCGCAATGCAGCGACAAGTGCGACGCAAGTGTGTTTTGCTAGTTTCAGCCCGACGCAGTTTTCATTTTCACGTCCTGCGCTACGTTGTTTAAATAGCAAATGCATTTGTGCGTCCATGAGCTGCTGGTCTGAGAACGAGTGTGAGTTCTGGCGCATTGTTGTAGCGTTGCTATTTTGAGGAACAGAAATAGACTGCGTATATATATATTTTTTTTCTTTCTGTTATTTAAAGAGCGCGTTAGTAATGTGCGTCTATAGGCGGGTCCACAACGCGCTACACTCTGCTTATTACACACACACTCTGCTTATTACACACACACTCTGCTTATTACACACACACTCTGCTTATTACACACACAGCGGCACACAAATATGCCAAATATTTAAAATTAAAAGGATTACAATGTAAAAGATTATTATTGTGTGTAAAGATATATAAAGATATGGTGAATCCGGCTTGTCCTGTAGATGTTCTGCTAGCGCACTTTGACCTCGCGCACGAGCAGATCCGTTTGCGCTCTGGAGACGCGTTCGGTCTTTCCACAATCAAACTCGTCATGTAAATAGTGAATCCGCCATGGGCGAGCGCAACTGGCATTTAAAGGGAATGGGAGATGAGACTCTGATTGTTTTAACGCACGTAAATCCCAAAACACACCCATTACTCATTAAGAGAATAGAGACAACCCTTTTAGACCAGCGCCGGGAGCACCGACCATTTATCCTGTCGTTAAACTAGCAGAAGTGGATTCGGACACGGCCTAAGTGAACTTGTGCCCTACGCTTTAGACCATGAGCTTAGATCATTAAAACAGGACCCTCTTGCGGCATCTCTTCTCTTCTCTGATGATGTGGGCGGGGCAACCTGTCACTCACATGAGATCAGCCAATAGCAAACCACAACCAGCCAATCAACTCCCCAGACATTTTTTTTCTTTTTCTTTTTTTTTTTCTTTCTTGATATTTGCTGTAGTTTCCAATTAGCCACTATAGAATTTTACCACAACTATAATGATTTCTGCTTCTGAGAACCCCAGAAATGTGAAAAGAGTCAAATGACAGTGAAAACTGTGCTGTAATATCACTAATGTGGTTTATCTGTGAGTGTCTTACAGCAGCAACACTGACAGATGGAGGATCAGCAGCCGCCGGCCAAACCAGCACAATCACTGTCAGTGTGCCTGGCAACACACACACACACACATACACACACACACACACACACACACACACACACGCGCGCGCGCGCACACACACACACACACACACACACACACACACACACACACACGCACACACACACACACACACTCACATACACATACACAATCACTGTCAGTGTGCCTGGCAACACACAGACACACACACGCGCACACACACACACACACACACACACACACACACACACACACACACACACACACACACACACATGTAGTGTTTTCATTTTTTATGGGGACTTTCCATAGACATAATGATTTTTATACTGTACAAACTGTATATTCTATTCCCTTACACTAACCCTACCCCTAAACCTACCCATCACAGAAAACTTTCTGCAATTTCACATTTTCGAAAAAACATCACTTTTTTG
Organism: Leuciscus idus; assembly: GCA_021554675.1. NCBI lineage: Eukaryota > Metazoa > Chordata > Actinopteri > Cypriniformes > Leuciscidae > Leuciscus > Leuciscus idus. Next base: position 49,585,529 of record CM038626.1, read on the forward strand.
ATTTATAAGACGTTTTCCTCATGGGGACCAAAAAATGTCCCCATACGAACAAGGATTTCGGATATTGCCATCCTTGTGGGGACATTTTGTCCCCACAACGTGATGATTACCAACTCACACATACACACACACACACACACACTCACATACACACACATACACGTCTATATTACTAACAGGGGACTATCGCTCTACACTGGCCAAGAGGGGACTAGTGTTTCTGGTCATTTTGAAGGAACAAAAATGACATACAAAATTTTCTTTTAAGCTCTTTTTTCATAATATAACTTCAAATATGCATTTTTTTATTTAAAAAAAAACATGCCAAGTGGGGACCTGAAACTCTGAACGATCTCTATCTATACTAGTGGGGACTTGATAGCCTGCAATGGAGCTGTGTGTGTGTGAACAGTGAAGTGAACTGGCAGTGAAGTCTGCCTTCATTATGTAACTCTCTCTCTCTCTCTCTCTCTCTCTCTCTCTCTCTCTCTCTCTCTCTCTCTCTATATATATATATATATATATATATATATATATATATATAACCTATCAGTTATCAAAAAATTTTAAATACGATTTGTTTTAGGAAAGACCATTTAAATCTACAACAGGGTAAAAAATACAGACGGCCCGACGGCAACAGTTCAAAAGCAGAGGCGAGAATATCCTCTTATCATTCATAATATTATTTTTCTTATTTAACGCTCTCTCTTCATAGATACTTTCTATGCTTGGTTATGCAGTCCCTAACAATTTACTTGTTACTACTTTTCTTAATAATTTCTTCTGTACCTCAGTAGCAGTTCCATACCAACAAATAATACAGAATATCATAACACGTTCAATGAAAGCACTATAAAACATCAGAAGCTTTATGTTGTGGACATTACAGCAAAGTTATTGCTTTAAGAAATTCATTCTCTGTTGTGGCCTATTAATTAAAACATAATTTCTACTCTAATAAAATCAATAGACATGTCCTTATTTTTCTGTTTCCTTTGTTTCTAGGATGTTGATGTACAGAGATATTCAGTGTTTGAAATATTGCTCAATTTAAATGCAACCAAACATATGTCGTTCGTGACCATCCAACAGTGGACCTTTCTTTAAGATCTAATTCAAAACTTTTGAGTTGACTTGCTGCATCTGGTCATTTTGAAGAAACAAAAATGAAATCATTTTTTTCATAATATAACTTTAAAAAAAATTAAAATTTAAAAATTTTAAAAAAATAAACATGCCAAGATTGAATCTCAACTCTGAACGATCTCTACCTATACAACAGTGGACTCACAATAGCCTGCAATGGAACTGTGTGTGTGTGTGTGAACAGTTAAGTATGTCTTTATTTTGTAACTATAAGTTATATATATTTATATATAGGCCTTCATAGATACTTTCTATGCTTGGTTATGCAGTCCCTAACAATTTACTTGCCATTGTTATGTGCCATTGCACTCACACATACATGTCTATATTACTAACAGACCAATGTCGCTCTACACTGGCCAAGTGAGGACTCAATGAACGATGTCTATCTATACAAGTGAGGACTTGAACAGTGTGTGTGTGTGTGTGTGTGTGAACAGTGAAGTGAACTGGCAGTGAAGTCTGTCTTCATTATGTATATATAGTATATTATATAGTATATTATATATTATGCCTTTTATCATTCATAATATTTGTTTATTTTATTTAACACTTATTTTCTCTCTTCATAGATACTTTCTATGTTTGGTTATGCAGTCCCTTTAGGGTTTATAGGATTAATCAAACAGAAATAGCTCTTTAAGGTAACGATTTCAGGTCACTATAGTGACCTATATTTAGTATAGCGTAAAGCATACTTTATACAGTGAATAATGATTTTATTAATCAAAATGAACTTCGCGTCCCCAGTTGGATGGTAAAGAACGATACGTGTTTGGCTGCTTTGTACATTTCTTGCCATCACAAACACACTGTAAAGATTTTGGAGGTCAATCTCAAAATGTTATGTCGAAAAACTAAAGTGCAATAAATAATACACGCTTTAGGGTCTGTTTACACGACATCATTTTCAACTGAAAACTGAAAACGTTTTGGCCGTTCATTTCAACGAAAATGCCATTTTGGGGGCCTGACAATGAAAGCTTTTGAAAACGAGTTTTTGTGAGCTCATCTAAAGTGAGGACTAGTTATGCCTTGTAAAGCATTTATAAAGGAGATTTAAAGGCTGTTAATATTTCTATGTTCTCTATCGTGTTGTGTTTGTTTCCTTTTTCTGTTTAGAAGATAACTGAGTCTTTAAATCTCCTTTATAAATTATTTACAAAGCATAACTAGTCCTCACTTTAGATGAGCTCGCAAAATAGTGAACTGACCACTACTAAATGCTTTATAACTGCCTGAATCTACTACATTTACTCACACTTTCTAAGTGATCTTATTAATCACTGTAAACACCTAAATAACTGATTTGTAAATAATGCTATACTTCATTTAGAAATGATAAATTGATTTAATAAAGTATGAAAATGCAATTATTAAACACATTATAGATATGCTTCTAACTCAATAATACAGCGTTTAAAGGTGTATTTATAAACTGCTTACTAATGTCTGCTTTATGAATTATGATTTATCTGTTTACCAATGCTTAACTAATGATTAATAGGATGCAGTTATTATAAAGGGTTACCATATATATTATATTATATTTCTCAAAATATAACTTCAAATTTGCATTTTTTTTTATTAAAAAAAAAGCATGCCAAGAGGGGATCTGCAACTAAATGTTATAATTATAATGTAATTATTATTATATTAAGATATTAATAATGCGACTGATAGTATTGGCTGCCTATTAATTAAAACATAATTTCTACTCTTAAAAAAAATCAATAGACATGTCCTTATTTTTCTGTTTCCTTTGTTTCTAGGATGTTGATGTACAGAGAAAGTCAGTGTTTGAAATATTGCTCAATTTAAATGCAACCAAACATATGTCGTTCGTTACCATCCAACAGTGGACCTTTCTTTAAGATCTAATTCAAAACTTTTGAGTTGACTTGCTGCATCTGGTCATTTTGAAGAAACAAAAATTAAATCATTTTTTTCATAATATAACTTTTAAAAAATCAAAATTAAAAAAATTAAACATGCCAAGATTGAATCTCAACTCTGAACGATCTCTACCTATACAACAGTGGACTCACAATAGCCTGCAATGGAACTGTGTGTGTGTGTGTGAACAGTTAAGTATGTCTTTATTTTGTAACTATAAGTTATATATATTTATATATAGGCCTTCATAGATACTTTCTATGCTTGGTTATGCAGTCCCTAACAATTTACTTGCCATTGTTATGTGCCATTGCACTCACACATACATGTCTATATTACTAACAGACCAATGTCACTCTACACTGGCCAAGTGAGGACTCAATGAACGATGTCTATCTATACAAGTGAGGACTTGAACAGTGTGTGTGTGTGTGTGTGTGAACAGTGAAGTGAACTGGCAGTGAAGTCTGTCTTCATTATGTATATAGTATATTATATAGTATATTATATATTATGCCTTTTATCACTCGTTTTGAAAACGATGCCTTTACCATCTGCATGTAAACAACATAAACGTGAATTTGTGAAATTGTTACGTCATTCCAACCCGGTCACACTAAATGCGTCTCTATAGCACACATTGTGTTTATTGTGCAATTTATACGTGCATATGATAGGCATGGGTGGGTTTAGGGTAGGTTTAGTAGTGGTGTGTAATATGTAATATGTATTATATGTTTGGTTAGGATTAGTTTTGTAGGATGTGTGTGTATTACACTCAATAAAGTGCGTATTATATGCATGTAAAAAAATATATTTTCGCGTAAAAATTGCACGATAAACACAATGCGTGCCATAGAGATGCATTTTCATGAGATCAGGCAGGTCATGCACAAGTATATAACATGGTCACATGCATACTTATCATCACGTGTTCACATGTTCATGAGTATTTGAGTTGTTGTTTTTTTTGTTTTTTTTTGACAAAGTAAGAAAGGTTTGGGGTGTGCTTTTAGATGGGCCTTTAAAATTTGACAAACAAATATCTTCAGTAACTGGATCTAGTTTCTATCAACTCCGTCTTTTGTCTAAAATTAAACACTTCCTAACTGACAAAACACTAGAGATGGCTGTTCATGCTTTTATTACTTCCCATTTAGACTACAGCAACTCATTGTATTGCGGTATTTCCAAGTCACAAATCGCTCGCCTTCAACTGGTCCAAAATGCTGCAGCAAGATTTATTCACAAAAGTAGTAAATATAATCACATGATGATGATGATACATTTTATTTATATTGCGCTTTTCTGCTTTACATATAGCCTCACATTCAAGCTGGGGGCAAGCTGGGGCCAGTTGTACTGTTAGAGGGGCCAGTTTAGACCTTATTGTTGTCATATCATTTTCTGCACTGCACTATAGGCATTAACAGGCAAAATACCATGATTACCAATCATTCAACAATGTATTTGCATTGCCATTATATTTTTTAAATTTGCATTACATATTCAGAATCAGTCACATTAACTGCATTCTACGATTTTTGTGTTTTTTTTGCAAAAAGATCAGCAAATTCATCTAGATTTAAGGCCTTTGCCCTCCTTGACTCAATACTTAGAACACCTAAATTGCTTAATCTGTCATCTGACATTGTGGACCTGAGATAGGTTTTCACCAGCTTTAGTGCATACAATATAATATACAATTAAATTATGCTTATTTTAAATGTATTGTGCAGGCTAGGTATAAAAAATATAGGAAAAACCATGATAATATGAAACGCTTCAAAACAGAGCGCACAAAGCGCGTATGCGCATCGCGGGTGCAGAATGATGTGCTCAAAGCAACATGGAGTCACAGTGTTCAGCGCTGCACAAGTGCGCATTTAAAAGTTCACGGCACAAAGCGAAGAAATTTCGAGCGCACAAATCCTAGTGTAGCCTATATCTGTCCAACAGTTTATTGATCATTTGTTTCTTCACATAGTGAAGTTTTAAATTCCAGTTATTGTGCGTTTGATGCCGATTCATAGTCCTTGTGGTGTGAACAGGCACACGGTAGCGAGTCGTTTTAAAACAGCAACAAACATAAAATACAAACACACAAAATAAAGTCATTTTATGCAAATCCACAGCCTTTTATCTACAGATCAAGCATTATAATGTGTATATATCATATTGGAGAGAGTTTTACCGTGCATATATATAACATAATATAAATTAACATTACAAAAGTTAATGATAGTACATTTCAAATACCTAAAAATTGACAATTAAGTGATTTTGTTCGAGTCAAAAATATTACTTAACATTAATGAACCAACGGTTCACATTTTTTACTTTAGCAATCTTATGGGTTGTGGTCTCTCAGACATTGGCAGTAATAAAAATACAATAAAAACATAGTTTCCCTTTGGACTTAAATTACATATCTTTGTGGTATACGGTAGAAATATTGCACATTTCAGTCTAGCTTAGGTTTTTAAAATAAATAACACAGTCTTGGAAATAATATGTAAGCATGTGCAAATAAGCCTGTATAGTAAATCAAGTTCTGTTGGTCTTTGTGTTTAAGTGAGAAATTAATTCATTTAAATTGAAAGATCTCAATGTTTATAAGATCTTTCAATTATGTTTAACAGTTTTGAGCGTATAAAAGAGTGTATAAAAATGGGCTCTGAGTTTTGGCAGTGGTTGTGTCTAAGTGAAATATGTAGTTTGGAAGATGTAGTCACTGAATGCATTAATACAACATTGAATGACACAGACATTTGCAACACTTCTACAGTAATACCGTAGTAAAATATTTTCAGAATCTAAAAAATTAAATACTATCAAAACAATTAGATGTAGCTGAACACATACAGGTATTAATCTTTCAGTTTCATCACCATCTATAAAAAGGGGAAACTTGGGGGAAATGTGTACTGTACTGTAAACAATGACCATGTGACATAAAATGCTGTGAATTCTGAACAACAGAAAACAGCAGAAATATGTTAGAATTCTACCCGTTATTTGTGTGTTTTTTTATTTAACGTGTGTTTTAGGGGGGTAAAACCTTTTCTAGTGTTCTGGAAGAATGAGTTGATCTGCGAATGAAGTTTCAGTGCATTTTGAATGTGAAATGAACTGCTGTCAAGCTGTAAGTTGGTTTGGAGAAGATATCATGGTCTTTTAACCTGATATCATTTAAGACATCATTTAAGACTGTGGTATAAATGATTGAATGATTTAACCATAACTCATTACTATCCTTGATATTCTAAAATAGGTATTTTTCATGTGTATGTAGACTAGGGTGTGTGATATTGAGTTGTTGCACTTCCCCCCCACACGCAATTTACATATCAATGCAGGAAGGCCTTAAAGGCCAGTGTTTTTCTTAGGTGAGAAAACTGGCCAACAACCCCCAGAGTAGTGTTACCAATATCTGTGCAACTTCTCAAATACACTAGAATAAACTAGAGAAAACGCTGGGATTTACCCAGCCAAATTAAATTAAATTACAGGTTTTTACAATCGCTATGACACATTTCTCAATATTTAGGTACATTTTCAAAACTCTTCACTCAGTTCTCCTAACCAACTTACAGCTTGACAGCAGTTCATTTCACATTCAAAATGCACTGAAACTTCATGTCTCAGATCAACTCATTCTTCCAGAACATTAGAAAAGGTTTCACCCATACACTTAGTGATACACTTTGTCACACATAAAACAAAAAAACACAAACAACAGGAGCATTACACAATGTTTTCTTTTGTAAAATGCTTTCATAAAACAAGAATGACACTATCTACTGTTTATAATTCACTGCAGTTGATGTTACATAATCCTTTTTGATTACAGCCCAGTTATCATCTATGATAATATTGAGCAGGTGGATACCTATAAGTATCTAGGTGTGGTCATTGATCGTTCATTTACTTGGAAAGCCCACATTGATTATCTTTGTTCAAAATTCCGGCAACGATTGTATTTTTTTAAGAAGACTTAAGGCCCGTACACACCGAGACGAATATCGGCGCGCGTTATTCGCCAGCGTTTTTCAACGCGTTTTTTGTGTTCACACCCAAGCGTTTTTCGCTGACGATGAGCTGAGTGAACATGCAAATTCATTCCCTGACATTAGATGGCGCTTAATGTAAAACAGAAATCCAATACCACTCCATAACAGTCTATACCCTGCAATGCCACTCCATAACAGTTCTCTTTTAACAAGATTTTTGTAGTCGCTGTCGCGTTTGTCATATAGTTCTTTATTCCGACACCAACGAGACCAGCAGCTCTACATTCATCTTGCCTTTCATCTTCCTCGTCATTTCTTCCCGGCAGTGTCTGTCTATGGGCAGTGTAGACGCTACTTGGCGTATATCTTCTTCGCTGTTACGTATGTGTGCTCGGCAAGACCGTTTTGTGTTTGAGCGCCCCCAAGTTGTGTTTTACTGTAACTTCAGAAGCTCCAGACACGTGAGCAAAAGCGCCAATCTCATTGGTCGGATAGTTTTTGACGCGGCGCGTCAAACCAAAAAAACAAAGGCGTTTAAAAAAAAATGACGCTTTTACGCGTGGCGTTTTTCGTGTCGGTGTGCACACTCACATTGGCGCCCTTTGTCTAGTCACGAGGCGTTAAACGTCGGCGAATATCGCGCGCGAAATTCGTCCCGGTGTGTACGGGCCTTTAGGCTGTTCGGTGTAAATCAGAGAATTATGCAATTATTTCATTATGCCGTTTTAGGTAGTCTTTTAAATTATAGGATGCAAACTTCATATGGCAATCTTTCGGTCCAATTAAAATCACAGCTTGCATGTCTTGTGAAAACTGCAATGTAAGTTATGGGTGTAAGAGAGTACTCATCACTTCAATCAATTTACGAATCGTGGATTTTTTAAAAAATGCACAGACAATAGTGAGTGATTCAAGCCATGTTTTATTTCCAATGTATCAGCTTCTGCCATCATGGAGACGGTATAGAGTCCCACTGAGTAAGAGGAACCATTAGAGTATCTATTAATATGTTAAATAGCAAGATGTAGTTATACATATATGCAGTTTTAAACTCTTTTTGGTTTGTGTGTGTATGTATATGTTGTGTACTAATGCAGCTTTGAGTCCAAGACAAATTTCCTGAAAAAGGACAATAAAGTAAAGTATACTAACAAACTAACTTTTTAACATTACTGTACTAAAATATTCCTAAGTTTCCCCTTTTGTATAGATGGTGATGAAAATGAAAGACTAACACTTACATCTAATTATTTTGATATTATTATATTTTAGAATCAGAATATCTATTTCAATGTGATATTACTGAAATTAATTTTTAACAGTTTAACAGTACTATTATTATTAACAGTTTTAAAAAGAGTATGTAAACATGTGCAAATTAGCCTGTATAGAACATAAAGTTCTGTTGGTGTTTGTGTTTAAGAATAATTAATGTAAATGGAACAAAATGCATTCAATGACATCTTTCAAAGCAGTGATCCACAGTTTAGCTCACATAGACGGAAGGTGTGATCACTGTGTGAAGAGAGTTTTGAAAAAGTGACTTTAGAATTGGGAAACTTACATTTTATTTGTGTTTGGAATAATCATTATTGTTTGGAATAATCATTAATTTAGTTTCATTGTAAACATAGTGCTAAACAAGTAAACAAGATTTTATATTTAAATATTATATTATAATATATAATACTGATTTCAGAATTGTGCAAGGTGTATTTTCCGGAATCTCTGTGTGAACGGAGCTTATGTGAGCCAAACTGTGGATCATTTATTATTGCTTTGGCAAAAAAAAAAATTATTTCTTACTTAACACAAACACCAACAGACATTTATGTTCTATACAGGCCAATTTGCAGATGTTTACATTCTCTAATCAAAACTGATGTTCAAAACCTAATATTTAAATTCTGAATCTAAAAAAAACAAAAACAAAAAAATATATATTTAACTAAACACCTATACAAGTGTTAATCTCAGTTTCATATTTTTGTACAGTATTGTAAACGTGGATAATGTAACATTAACTGCAGTGAACAGTAGATAGTGTAATTCTTGTTTTATTTATTTTTTAAATACATTTTTACAAAAGAAAACTTTACAAAATAAATTTGGCAGGGTAAATCCCAGCGTTTTCTCTAGTTTATTCTAGTGTATTTGAGAAGTTGCACAGATATTGGTAACACTACTCTGGGGGTTGTTGGCCAGTTTTCTCACCTAAGAAAAACACTGGCCTTTAAGGCCTTCCTGCATTGATATGTAAATTGCGTGTGGGGGGGAAGTGCAACAACTCAATATCACACACCCTAGTCTACATACACATGAAAAATACCTATTTTAGAATATCAAGGATAGTAATGAGTTATGGTTAAATCATTCAATCATTTATACCACAGTCTTAAATGATGTCTTAAATGATATCAGGTTAAAAGACCATGATATCTTCTCCAAACCAACTTACAGCTTGACAGCAGTTCATTTCACATTCAAAATGCACTGAAACTTCATTCTCAGATCAACTCATTCTTCCAGAACACTAGAAAAGGTTTTACCCCCCAAAAACACACGTTAAATAAAAAAACACACAAATAACGGGTAGAATTCTAACATATTTCTGCTGTTTTCTGTTGTTCAGAATTCACAGCATTTTATGTCACATGGTCATTGTTTACAGTACAGTACACATTTCCCCCAAGTTTCCCCTTTTTATAGATGGTGATGAAACTGAAAGATTAATACCTGTATGTGTTCAGCTACATCTAATTGTTTTGATAGTATTTAATTTTTTAGATTCTGAAAATATTTTACTACGGTATTACTGTAGAAGTGTTGCAAATGTCTGTGTCATTCAATGTTGTATTAATGCATTCAGTGACTACATCTTCCAAACTACATATTTCACTTAGACACAACCACTGCCAAAACTCAGAGCCCATTTTTATACACTCTTTTATACGCTCAAAACTGTTAAACATAATTGAAAGATCTTATAAACATTGAGATCTTTCAATTTAAATGAATTAATTTCTCACTTAAACACAAAGACCAACAGAACTTGATTTACTATACAGGCTTATTTGCACATGCTTACATATTATTTCCAAGACTGTGTTATTTATTTTAAAAACCTAAGCTAGACTGAAATGTGCAATATTTCTACCGTATACCACAAAGATATGTAATTTAAGTCCAAAGGGAAACTATGTTTTTATTGTATTTTTATTACTGCCAATGTCTGAGAGACCACAACCCATAAGATTGCTAAAGTAAAAAATGTGAACCGTTGGTTCATTAATGTTAAGTAATATTTTTGACTCGAACAAAATCACTTAATTGTCAATTTTTAGGTATTTGAAATGTACTATCATTAACTTTTGTAATGTTAATTTATATTATGTTATATATATGCACGGTAAAACTCTCTCCAATATGATATATACACATTATAATGCTTGATCTGTAGATAAAAGGCTGTGGATTTGCATAAAATGACTTTATTTTGTGTGTTTGTATTTTATGTTTGTTGCTGTTTTAAAACGACTCGCTACCGTGTGCCTGTTCACACCACAAGGACTATGAATCGGCATCAAACGCACAATAACTGGAATTTAAAACTTCACTATGTGAAGAAACAAATGATCAATAAACTGTTGGACAGATATAGGCTACACTAGGATTTGTGCGCTCGAAATTTCTTCGCTTTGTGCCGTGAACTTTTAAATGCGCACTTGTGCAGCGCTGAACACTGTGACTCCATGTTGCTTTGAGCACATCATTCTGCACCCGCGATGCGCATACGCGCTTTGTGCGCTCTGTTTTGAAGCGTTTCATATTATCATGGTTTTTCCTATATTTTTTATACCTAGCCTGCACAATACATTTAAAATAAGCATAATTTAATTGTATATTATATTGTATGCACTAAAGCTGGTGAAAACCTATCTCAGGTCCACAATGTCAGATGACAGATTAAGCAATTTAGGTGTTCTAAGTATTGAGTCAAGGAGGGCAAAGGCCTTAAATCTAGATGAATTTGCTGATCTTTTTGCAAAAAAAACACAAAAATCGTAGAATGCAGTTAATGTGACTGATTCTGAATATGTAATGCAAATTTAAAAAATATAATGGCAATGCAAATACATTGTTGAATGATTGGTAATCATGGTATTTTGCCTGTTAATGCCTATAGTGCAGTGCAGAAAATGATATGACAACAATAAGGTCTAAACTGGCCCCTCTAACAGTACAACTGGCCCCAGCTTGCCCCCAGCTTGAATGTGAGGCTATATGTAAAGCAGAAAAGCGCAATATAAATAAAATGTATCATCATCATCATGTGATTATATTTACTACTTTTGTGAATAAATCTTGCTGCAGCATTTTGGACCAGTTGAAGGCGAGCGATTTGTGACTTGGAAATACCGCAATACAATGAGTTGCTGTAGTCTAAATGGGAAGTAATAAAAGCATGAACAGCCATCTCTAGTGTTTTGTCAGTTAGGAAGTGTTTAATTTTAGACAAAAGACGGAGTTGATAGAAACTAGATCCAGTTACTGAAGATATTTGTTTGTCAAATTTTAAAGGCCCATCTAAAAGCACACCCCAAACCTTTCTTACTTTGTCAAAAAAAAACAAAAAAAACAACAACTCAAATACTCATGAACATGTGAACACGTGATGATAAGTACGCATGTGACCATGTTATATACTTGTGCATGACCTGCCTGATCTCATGAAAATGCATCTCTATGGCACGCATTGTGTTTATCGTGCAATTTTTACGCGAAAATATATTTTTTTACATGCATATAATACGCACTTTATTGAGTGTAATACACACACATCCTACAAAACTAATCCTAACCAAACATATAATACATATTACATATTACACACCACTACTAAACCTACCCTAAACCCACCCATGCCTATCATATGCACGTATAAATTGCACAATAAACACAATGTGTGCTATAGAGACGCATTTAGTGTGACCGGGTTGGAATGACGTAACAATTTCACAAATTCACGTTTATGTTGTTTACATGCAGATGGTAAAGGCATCGTTTTCAAAACGAGTGATAAAAGGCATAATATATAATATACTATATATACATAATGAAGACAGACTTCACTGCCAGTTCACTTCACTGTTCACACACACACACACACACACTGTTCAAGTCCTCACTTGTATAGATAGACATCGTTCATTGAGTTCTCACTCGGCCAGTGTAGAGCGACATTGGTCTGTTAGTAATATAGACATGTATGTGTGAGTGCAATGGCACATAACAATGGCAAGTAAATTGTTAGGGACTGCATAACCAAGCATAGAAAGTATCTATGAAGGCCTATATATAAATATATATAACTTATAGTTACAAAATAAAGACATACTTAACTGTTCACACACACACACACACACACACAGTTCCATTGCAGGCTATTGTGAGTCCACTGTTGTATAGGTAGAGATCGTTCAGAGTTGAGATTCAATCTTGGCATGTTTAATTTTTTTAATTTTGATTTTTTAAAAGTTATATTATGAAAAAAATGATTTAATTTTTGTTTCTTCAAAATGACCAGATGCAGCAAGTCAACTCAAAAGTTTTGAATTAGATCTTAAAGAAAGGTCCACTGTTGGATGGTAACGAACGACATATGTTTGGTTGCATTTAAATTGAGCAATATTTCAAACACTGACTTTCTCTGTACATCAACATCCTAGAAACAAAGGAAACAGAAAAATAAGGACATGTCTATTGATTTTTTTTAAGAGTAGAATTTATGTTTTAATTAATAGGCAGCCAATACTATCAGTCGCATTATTAATATCTTAATATAATAATAATTACATTATAATTATAACATTTAGTTGCAGATCCCCTCTTGGCATGCTTTTTTTTTAATAAAAAAAAAAAGCAAATTTGAAGTTATATTTTGAGGAATATAATATAATATATATGGTAACCCTTTATAATAACTGCATCCTATTAATCATTAGTTAAGCATTGGTAAACAGATAAATCATAATTCAGAAAGCAGACATTAGTAAGCAGTTTATAAATACACCTTTAAACGCTGTATTATTGAGTTAGAAGCATATCTATAATGTGTTTAATAATTGCATTTTCATACTTTATTAAATCAATTTATCATTTCTAAATGAAGTATAGCATTATTTACAAATCAGTTATTTAGGTGTTTACAGTGATTAATAAGATCACTTAGAAAGTGTGAGTAAATGTAGTAGATTCAGGCTGTTATAAAGCATTTAGTAGTGGTCAGTTCACTATTTTGCGAGCTCATCTAAAGTGAGGACTAGTTATGCTTTGTAAATAATTTATAAAGGAGATTTAAAGACTCATTTATCTTCTAAACAGAAAAAGGAAACAAACACAACACGATAGAGAACATAGAAATATTAACAGCCTTTAAATCTCCTTTATAAATGCTTTACAAGGCATAACTAGTCCTCACTTTAGATGAGCTCACAAAAACTCGTTTTCAAAAGCTTTCATTGTCAGGCCCCCAAAATGGCATTTTCGTTGAAATGAACGGCCAAAACGTTTTCAGTTTTCAGTTGAAAATGATGTCGTGTAAACAGACCCTAAAGCGTGTATTATTTATTGCACTTTAGTTTTTCGACATAACATTTTGAGATTGACCTCCAAAATCTTTACAGTGTGTTTGTGATGGCAAGAAATGTACAAAGCAGCCAAACACGTATCGTTCTTTACCATCCAACTGGGGACGCGAAGTTCATTTTGATTAATAAAATCATTATTCACTGTATAAAGTATGCTTTACGCTATACTAAATATAGGTCACTATAGTGACCTGAAATCGTTACCTTAAAGAGCTATTTCTGTTTGATTAATCCTATAAACCCTAAAGGGACTGCATAACCAAACATAGAAAGTATCTATGAAGAGAGAAAATAAGTGTTAAATAAAATAAACAAATATTATGAATTGATAAAAGGCATAATATATAATATACTATATAATATACTATATATACATAATGAAGACAGACTTCACTGCCAGTTCACTTCACTGTTCACACACACACACACACACTGTTCAAGTCCTCACTTGTATAGATAGACATCGTTCATTGAGTCCTCACTTGGCCAGTGTAGAGCGACATTGGTCTGTTAGTAATATAGACATGTATGTGTGAGTGCAATGGCACATAACAATGGCAAGTAAATTGTTAGGGACTGCATAACCAAGCATAGAAAGTATCTATGAAGGCCTATATATAAATATATATAACTTATAGTTACAAAATAAAGACATACTTAACTGTTCACACACACACACACACACACACACAGTTCCATTGCAGGCTATTGTGAGTCCACTGTTGTATAGGTAGAGATCGTTCAGAGTTGAGATTCAATCTTGGCATGTTTATTTTTTTTAATTTTTTTTATTTTTATTTTTTTTAAAGTTATATTATGAAAAAAATGATTTCATTTTTGTTTCTTCAAAATGACCAGATGCAGCAAGTCAACTCAAAAGTTTTGAATTAGATCTTAAAGAAAGGTCCACTGTTGGATGGTAACGAACGACATATGTTTGGTTGCATTTAAATTGAGCAATATTTCAAACACTGACTTTCTCTGTACATCAACATCCTAGAAACAAAGGAAACAGAAAAATAAGGACATGTCTATTGATTTTTTGTTGGTTTTTTTTGTAGAAATGATGTTTTAATTAATAGGCAGCCAATACTATCTGTCGCATTATTAATACCTTTATAATATAATAATAATTACATTATAATTATAACATTGAGTTGTAGATCCCCTCTTGGCATGTTTTTTTTTTTCTTTTTTTATAAAAAAAATGCATATTTGAAGTTATATTCTGAAAAATATTATATAATATATATATATGGTAACCCTTTATAATAACTGCATTTAATTAATCATTAGTTAAGCATTAGTAAACAGTTAAATCATAATTCATAAAGCAGACATTAATAAGCCGTTTATAAATACAGCTTTAAATGCTGTATTATTGATTTAGAAGGATATCTATAATGTGTTTAATAATTGTATTTTCATACTTTATTAATGATCAATTTATCATTTCTAAATGAAGTATAGCATTATTTACAAAGCAGTTATTTAGGAGTTGTCAGTGATTAATAAGATCACTTAGAAAGTGTGAGTAAATGTAGTAGATTCAGGGAGTTATAAAGCATTTAGTAGTGGTCAGTTCACTATTTTGTGAGCAAAAGTGAGGACTAGTTATGCCTAGTAAAGCATTTATAAAGGAGATTTAAAGACTCATTTATCTTCTAAACAGAAAAAGGAAACAAACACAACACAACACAACACAACACAGTGATAGAGAACATAGAAATATTAACAGCCTTTAAATCTCCTACATAACTAGCATAACTAGTCCTCACTTTAGATGAGCTCACAAAAAATTGTGAACTGACCTCTACTAAATGCTTTATAACTACCTGAAAACAGTAGAAATACATGTTAATAAAGCATTTATTAACACACTAAGTAACTATTACTATATGTCTGAATAATAAGTGTATGATGTATGAATGTACATTGAATTAGTTTAATCATTTACTCACACTTTCTAAGGGATCTTATGAACCACTGACAACTCCTAAATAACTGCTTTGTAAATGATGCTATACTTCATTTAGAAATGATAAATTGATCATTAATAAAGTATGAAAATACAATTATTAAACACATTATAGATATGCTTTTAAAACAGGAATAAAGCATTTATAACTGCATTTATATACTGCTTATTAGTGTATATTAATGCTTTATAAATGAATTAACTGTTTACTAATGCTTAACCAATGATTAATAGCGTGCAGTTATTATAAAGTGTTACTGAAAGCTCCTGAACTAAGCAGATAAACAGCAGCTCTACAGTCTCAGAGCCTCTCTAGGACAGCAGCCATTCAGACAATAGAGAAGTGTGAACGACGTGTGTTAATGGGCCACTGCAGTTCCTGCTCCAGCCTACAGGAGCGCTGCTGAGTATGGACTTAAACACACACACACATGTAAGTCCCCACTTGGTCAAAAATGTACAAAATTAACCAGAGCGTGTTTTGGCTGATTTTAACATGTTTTAAAGCATGACCAACAGGGGACTTGAAAAATGTCCCCACTTGGCTCGACGGTCCCCTGTTAGTGAGTGTGTAACGACACCAAGGTCCCCAGTTAGATAGATAGACGAGTACACCCACACACACACCCACACACACACCTGACTCCTAAACCTACCCATCACACACACACACACACACACACACACACACACACACACACACACACACACACACACACACACACACCGACCCCTAAACCTACCCATC
>CM038626.1:49602462-49679962 GCA_021554675.1 Leuciscus idus
CTAAACCTACCCATCACACACACACACACCCACACACACACACACACACACACACACACACACATACACGTCTATATTACTAACAGGGGACTATCGCTCTACACTGGCCAAGAGGGGACTAGTGTTTCTGGTCATTTTGAAGGAACAAAAATGACATACAAAATTTTCTTTTAAGCTCTTTTTTCATAATATAACTTCAAATATGCATTTTTTTATTTAAAAAAAAACATGCCAAGTGGGGACCTGAAACTCTGAACGATCTCTATCTATACTAGTGGGGACTTGATAGCCTGCAATGGAGCTGTGTGTGTGTGAACAGTGAAGTGAACTGGCAGTGAAGTCTGCCTTCATTATGTAACTCTCTCTCTCTCTCTCTCTCTCTCTCTCTCTCTCTCTCTCTCTCTCTCTCTATATATATATATATATATATATATATATATATATATATAACCTATCAGTTATCAAAAAATTTTAAATACGATTTGTTTTAGGAAAGACCATTTAAATCTACAACAGGGTAAAAAATACAGACGGCCCGACGGCAACAGTTCAAAAGCAGAGGCGAGAATATCCTCTTATCATTCATAATATTATTTTTCTTATTTAACGCTCTCTCTTCATAGATACTTTCTATGCTTGGTTATGCAGTCCCTAACAATTTACTTGTTACTACTTTTCTTAATAATTTCTTCTGTACCTCAGTAGCAGTTCCATACCAACAAATAATACAGAATATCATAACACGTTCAATGAAAGCACTATAAAACATCAGAAGCTTTATGTTGTGGACATTACAGCAAAGTTATTGCTTTAAGAAATTCATTCTCTGTTGTGGCCTATTAATTAAAACATAATTTCTACTCTAATAAAATCAATAGACATGTCCTTATTTTTCTGTTTCCTTTGTTTCTAGGATGTTGATGTACAGAGATATTCAGTGTTTGAAATATTGCTCAATTTAAATGCAACCAAACATATGTCGTTCGTGACCATCCAACAGTGGACCTTTCTTTAAGATCTAATTCAAAACTTTTGAGTTGACTTGCTGCATCTGGTCATTTTGAAGAAACAAAAATGAAATCATTTTTTTCATAATATAACTTTAAAAAAAATTAAAATTTAAAAATTTTAAAAAAATAAACATGCCAAGATTGAATCTCAACTCTGAACGATCTCTACCTATACAACAGTGGACTCACAATAGCCTGCAATGGAACTGTGTGTGTGTGTGTGAACAGTTAAGTATGTCTTTATTTTGTAACTATAAGTTATATATATTTATATATAGGCCTTCATAGATACTTTCTATGCTTGGTTATGCAGTCCCTAACAATTTACTTGCCATTGTTATGTGCCATTGCACTCACACATACATGTCTATATTACTAACAGACCAATGTCGCTCTACACTGGCCAAGTGAGGACTCAATGAACGATGTCTATCTATACAAGTGAGGACTTGAACAGTGTGTGTGTGTGTGTGTGTGTGAACAGTGAAGTGAACTGGCAGTGAAGTCTGTCTTCATTATGTATATATAGTATATTATATAGTATATTATATATTATGCCTTTTATCATTCATAATATTTGTTTATTTTATTTAACACTTATTTTCTCTCTTCATAGATACTTTCTATGTTTGGTTATGCAGTCCCTTTAGGGTTTATAGGATTAATCAAACAGAAATAGCTCTTTAAGGTAACGATTTCAGGTCACTATAGTGACCTATATTTAGTATAGCGTAAAGCATACTTTATACAGTGAATAATGATTTTATTAATCAAAATGAACTTCGCGTCCCCAGTTGGATGGTAAAGAACGATACGTGTTTGGCTGCTTTGTACATTTCTTGCCATCACAAACACACTGTAAAGATTTTGGAGGTCAATCTCAAAATGTTATGTCGAAAAACTAAAGTGCAATAAATAATACACGCTTTAGGGTCTGTTTACACGACATCATTTTCAACTGAAAACTGAAAACGTTTTGGCCGTTCATTTCAACGAAAATGCCATTTTGGGGGCCTGACAATGAAAGCTTTTGAAAACGAGTTTTTGTGAGCTCATCTAAAGTGAGGACTAGTTATGCCTTGTAAAGCATTTATAAAGGAGATTTAAAGGCTGTTAATATTTCTATGTTCTCTATCGTGTTGTGTTTGTTTCCTTTTTCTGTTTAGAAGATAACTGAGTCTTTAAATCTCCTTTATAAATTATTTACAAAGCATAACTAGTCCTCACTTTAGATGAGCTCGCAAAATAGTGAACTGACCACTACTAAATGCTTTATAACTGCCTGAATCTACTACATTTACTCACACTTTCTAAGTGATCTTATTAATCACTGTAAACACCTAAATAACTGATTTGTAAATAATGCTATACTTCATTTAGAAATGATAAATTGATTTAATAAAGTATGAAAATGCAATTATTAAACACATTATAGATATGCTTCTAACTCAATAATACAGCGTTTAAAGGTGTATTTATAAACTGCTTACTAATGTCTGCTTTATGAATTATGATTTATCTGTTTACCAATGCTTAACTAATGATTAATAGGATGCAGTTATTATAAAGGGTTACCATATATATTATATTATATTTCTCAAAATATAACTTCAAATTTGCATTTTTTTTTATTAAAAAAAAAGCATGCCAAGAGGGGATCTGCAACTAAATGTTATAATTATAATGTAATTATTATTATATTAAGATATTAATAATGCGACTGATAGTATTGGCTGCCTATTAATTAAAACATAATTTCTACTCTTAAAAAAAATCAATAGACATGTCCTTATTTTTCTGTTTCCTTTGTTTCTAGGATGTTGATGTACAGAGAAAGTCAGTGTTTGAAATATTGCTCAATTTAAATGCAACCAAACATATGTCGTTCGTTACCATCCAACAGTGGACCTTTCTTTAAGATCTAATTCAAAACTTTTGAGTTGACTTGCTGCATCTGGTCATTTTGAAGAAACAAAAATTAAATCATTTTTTTCATAATATAACTTTTAAAAAATCAAAATTAAAAAAATTAAACATGCCAAGATTGAATCTCAACTCTGAACGATCTCTACCTATACAACAGTGGACTCACAATAGCCTGCAATGGAACTGTGTGTGTGTGTGTGAACAGTTAAGTATGTCTTTATTTTGTAACTATAAGTTATATATATTTATATATAGGCCTTCATAGATACTTTCTATGCTTGGTTATGCAGTCCCTAACAATTTACTTGCCATTGTTATGTGCCATTGCACTCACACATACATGTCTATATTACTAACAGACCAATGTCACTCTACACTGGCCAAGTGAGGACTCAATGAACGATGTCTATCTATACAAGTGAGGACTTGAACAGTGTGTGTGTGTGTGTGTGTGAACAGTGAAGTGAACTGGCAGTGAAGTCTGTCTTCATTATGTATATAGTATATTATATAGTATATTATATATTATGCCTTTTATCACTCGTTTTGAAAACGATGCCTTTACCATCTGCATGTAAACAACATAAACGTGAATTTGTGAAATTGTTACGTCATTCCAACCCGGTCACACTAAATGCGTCTCTATAGCACACATTGTGTTTATTGTGCAATTTATACGTGCATATGATAGGCATGGGTGGGTTTAGGGTAGGTTTAGTAGTGGTGTGTAATATGTAATATGTATTATATGTTTGGTTAGGATTAGTTTTGTAGGATGTGTGTGTATTACACTCAATAAAGTGCGTATTATATGCATGTAAAAAAATATATTTTCGCGTAAAAATTGCACGATAAACACAATGCGTGCCATAGAGATGCATTTTCATGAGATCAGGCAGGTCATGCACAAGTATATAACATGGTCACATGCATACTTATCATCACGTGTTCACATGTTCATGAGTATTTGAGTTGTTGTTTTTTTTGTTTTTTTTTGACAAAGTAAGAAAGGTTTGGGGTGTGCTTTTAGATGGGCCTTTAAAATTTGACAAACAAATATCTTCAGTAACTGGATCTAGTTTCTATCAACTCCGTCTTTTGTCTAAAATTAAACACTTCCTAACTGACAAAACACTAGAGATGGCTGTTCATGCTTTTATTACTTCCCATTTAGACTACAGCAACTCATTGTATTGCGGTATTTCCAAGTCACAAATCGCTCGCCTTCAACTGGTCCAAAATGCTGCAGCAAGATTTATTCACAAAAGTAGTAAATATAATCACATGATGATGATGATACATTTTATTTATATTGCGCTTTTCTGCTTTACATATAGCCTCACATTCAAGCTGGGGGCAAGCTGGGGCCAGTTGTACTGTTAGAGGGGCCAGTTTAGACCTTATTGTTGTCATATCATTTTCTGCACTGCACTATAGGCATTAACAGGCAAAATACCATGATTACCAATCATTCAACAATGTATTTGCATTGCCATTATATTTTTTAAATTTGCATTACATATTCAGAATCAGTCACATTAACTGCATTCTACGATTTTTGTGTTTTTTTTGCAAAAAGATCAGCAAATTCATCTAGATTTAAGGCCTTTGCCCTCCTTGACTCAATACTTAGAACACCTAAATTGCTTAATCTGTCATCTGACATTGTGGACCTGAGATAGGTTTTCACCAGCTTTAGTGCATACAATATAATATACAATTAAATTATGCTTATTTTAAATGTATTGTGCAGGCTAGGTATAAAAAATATAGGAAAAACCATGATAATATGAAACGCTTCAAAACAGAGCGCACAAAGCGCGTATGCGCATCGCGGGTGCAGAATGATGTGCTCAAAGCAACATGGAGTCACAGTGTTCAGCGCTGCACAAGTGCGCATTTAAAAGTTCACGGCACAAAGCGAAGAAATTTCGAGCGCACAAATCCTAGTGTAGCCTATATCTGTCCAACAGTTTATTGATCATTTGTTTCTTCACATAGTGAAGTTTTAAATTCCAGTTATTGTGCGTTTGATGCCGATTCATAGTCCTTGTGGTGTGAACAGGCACACGGTAGCGAGTCGTTTTAAAACAGCAACAAACATAAAATACAAACACACAAAATAAAGTCATTTTATGCAAATCCACAGCCTTTTATCTACAGATCAAGCATTATAATGTGTATATATCATATTGGAGAGAGTTTTACCGTGCATATATATAACATAATATAAATTAACATTACAAAAGTTAATGATAGTACATTTCAAATACCTAAAAATTGACAATTAAGTGATTTTGTTCGAGTCAAAAATATTACTTAACATTAATGAACCAACGGTTCACATTTTTTACTTTAGCAATCTTATGGGTTGTGGTCTCTCAGACATTGGCAGTAATAAAAATACAATAAAAACATAGTTTCCCTTTGGACTTAAATTACATATCTTTGTGGTATACGGTAGAAATATTGCACATTTCAGTCTAGCTTAGGTTTTTAAAATAAATAACACAGTCTTGGAAATAATATGTAAGCATGTGCAAATAAGCCTGTATAGTAAATCAAGTTCTGTTGGTCTTTGTGTTTAAGTGAGAAATTAATTCATTTAAATTGAAAGATCTCAATGTTTATAAGATCTTTCAATTATGTTTAACAGTTTTGAGCGTATAAAAGAGTGTATAAAAATGGGCTCTGAGTTTTGGCAGTGGTTGTGTCTAAGTGAAATATGTAGTTTGGAAGATGTAGTCACTGAATGCATTAATACAACATTGAATGACACAGACATTTGCAACACTTCTACAGTAATACCGTAGTAAAATATTTTCAGAATCTAAAAAATTAAATACTATCAAAACAATTAGATGTAGCTGAACACATACAGGTATTAATCTTTCAGTTTCATCACCATCTATAAAAAGGGGAAACTTGGGGGAAATGTGTACTGTACTGTAAACAATGACCATGTGACATAAAATGCTGTGAATTCTGAACAACAGAAAACAGCAGAAATATGTTAGAATTCTACCCGTTATTTGTGTGTTTTTTTATTTAACGTGTGTTTTAGGGGGGTAAAACCTTTTCTAGTGTTCTGGAAGAATGAGTTGATCTGCGAATGAAGTTTCAGTGCATTTTGAATGTGAAATGAACTGCTGTCAAGCTGTAAGTTGGTTTGGAGAAGATATCATGGTCTTTTAACCTGATATCATTTAAGACATCATTTAAGACTGTGGTATAAATGATTGAATGATTTAACCATAACTCATTACTATCCTTGATATTCTAAAATAGGTATTTTTCATGTGTATGTAGACTAGGGTGTGTGATATTGAGTTGTTGCACTTCCCCCCCACACGCAATTTACATATCAATGCAGGAAGGCCTTAAAGGCCAGTGTTTTTCTTAGGTGAGAAAACTGGCCAACAACCCCCAGAGTAGTGTTACCAATATCTGTGCAACTTCTCAAATACACTAGAATAAACTAGAGAAAACGCTGGGATTTACCCAGCCAAATTAAATTAAATTACAGGTTTTTACAATCGCTATGACACATTTCTCAATATTTAGGTACATTTTCAAAACTCTTCACTCAGTTCTCCTAACCAACTTACAGCTTGACAGCAGTTCATTTCACATTCAAAATGCACTGAAACTTCATGTCTCAGATCAACTCATTCTTCCAGAACATTAGAAAAGGTTTCACCCATACACTTAGTGATACACTTTGTCACACATAAAACAAAAAAACACAAACAACAGGAGCATTACACAATGTTTTCTTTTGTAAAATGCTTTCATAAAACAAGAATGACACTATCTACTGTTTATAATTCACTGCAGTTGATGTTACATAATCCTTTTTGATTACAGCCCAGTTATCATCTATGATAATATTGAGCAGGTGGATACCTATAAGTATCTAGGTGTGGTCATTGATCGTTCATTTACTTGGAAAGCCCACATTGATTATCTTTGTTCAAAATTCCGGCAACGATTGTATTTTTTTAAGAAGACTTAAGGCCCGTACACACCGAGACGAATATCGGCGCGCGTTATTCGCCAGCGTTTTTCAACGCGTTTTTTGTGTTCACACCCAAGCGTTTTTCGCTGACGATGAGCTGAGTGAACATGCAAATTCATTCCCTGACATTAGATGGCGCTTAATGTAAAACAGAAATCCAATACCACTCCATAACAGTCTATACCCTGCAATGCCACTCCATAACAGTTCTCTTTTAACAAGATTTTTGTAGTCGCTGTCGCGTTTGTCATATAGTTCTTTATTCCGACACCAACGAGACCAGCAGCTCTACATTCATCTTGCCTTTCATCTTCCTCGTCATTTCTTCCCGGCAGTGTCTGTCTATGGGCAGTGTAGACGCTACTTGGCGTATATCTTCTTCGCTGTTACGTATGTGTGCTCGGCAAGACCGTTTTGTGTTTGAGCGCCCCCAAGTTGTGTTTTACTGTAACTTCAGAAGCTCCAGACACGTGAGCAAAAGCGCCAATCTCATTGGTCGGATAGTTTTTGACGCGGCGCGTCAAACCAAAAAAACAAAGGCGTTTAAAAAAAAATGACGCTTTTACGCGTGGCGTTTTTCGTGTCGGTGTGCACACTCACATTGGCGCCCTTTGTCTAGTCACGAGGCGTTAAACGTCGGCGAATATCGCGCGCGAAATTCGTCCCGGTGTGTACGGGCCTTTAGGCTGTTCGGTGTAAATCAGAGAATTATGCAATTATTTCATTATGCCGTTTTAGGTAGTCTTTTAAATTATAGGATGCAAACTTCATATGGCAATCTTTCGGTCCAATTAAAATCACAGCTTGCATGTCTTGTGAAAACTGCAATGTAAGTTATGGGTGTAAGAGAGTACTCATCACTTCAATCAATTTACGAATCGTGGATTTTTTAAAAAATGCACAGACAATAGTGAGTGATTCAAGCCATGTTTTATTTCCAATGTATCAGCTTCTGCCATCATGGAGACGGTATAGAGTCCCACTGAGTAAGAGGAACCATTAGAGTATCTATTAATATGTTAAATAGCAAGATGTAGTTATACATATATGCAGTTTTAAACTCTTTTTGGTTTGTGTGTGTATGTATATGTTGTGTACTAATGCAGCTTTGAGTCCAAGACAAATTTCCTGAAAAAGGACAATAAAGTAAAGTATACTAACAAACTAACTTTTTAACATTACTGTACTAAAATATTCCTAAGTTTCCCCTTTTGTATAGATGGTGATGAAAATGAAAGACTAACACTTACATCTAATTATTTTGATATTATTATATTTTAGAATCAGAATATCTATTTCAATGTGATATTACTGAAATTAATTTTTAACAGTTTAACAGTACTATTATTATTAACAGTTTTAAAAAGAGTATGTAAACATGTGCAAATTAGCCTGTATAGAACATAAAGTTCTGTTGGTGTTTGTGTTTAAGAATAATTAATGTAAATGGAACAAAATGCATTCAATGACATCTTTCAAAGCAGTGATCCACAGTTTAGCTCACATAGACGGAAGGTGTGATCACTGTGTGAAGAGAGTTTTGAAAAAGTGACTTTAGAATTGGGAAACTTACATTTTATTTGTGTTTGGAATAATCATTATTGTTTGGAATAATCATTAATTTAGTTTCATTGTAAACATAGTGCTAAACAAGTAAACAAGATTTTATATTTAAATATTATATTATAATATATAATACTGATTTCAGAATTGTGCAAGGTGTATTTTCCGGAATCTCTGTGTGAACGGAGCTTATGTGAGCCAAACTGTGGATCATTTATTATTGCTTTGGCAAAAAAAAAAATTATTTCTTACTTAACACAAACACCAACAGACATTTATGTTCTATACAGGCCAATTTGCAGATGTTTACATTCTCTAATCAAAACTGATGTTCAAAACCTAATATTTAAATTCTGAATCTAAAAAAAACAAAAACAAAAAAATATATATTTAACTAAACACCTATACAAGTGTTAATCTCAGTTTCATATTTTTGTACAGTATTGTAAACGTGGATAATGTAACATTAACTGCAGTGAACAGTAGATAGTGTAATTCTTGTTTTATTTATTTTTTAAATACATTTTTACAAAAGAAAACTTTACAAAATAAATTTGGCAGGGTAAATCCCAGCGTTTTCTCTAGTTTATTCTAGTGTATTTGAGAAGTTGCACAGATATTGGTAACACTACTCTGGGGGTTGTTGGCCAGTTTTCTCACCTAAGAAAAACACTGGCCTTTAAGGCCTTCCTGCATTGATATGTAAATTGCGTGTGGGGGGGAAGTGCAACAACTCAATATCACACACCCTAGTCTACATACACATGAAAAATACCTATTTTAGAATATCAAGGATAGTAATGAGTTATGGTTAAATCATTCAATCATTTATACCACAGTCTTAAATGATGTCTTAAATGATATCAGGTTAAAAGACCATGATATCTTCTCCAAACCAACTTACAGCTTGACAGCAGTTCATTTCACATTCAAAATGCACTGAAACTTCATTCTCAGATCAACTCATTCTTCCAGAACACTAGAAAAGGTTTTACCCCCCAAAAACACACGTTAAATAAAAAAACACACAAATAACGGGTAGAATTCTAACATATTTCTGCTGTTTTCTGTTGTTCAGAATTCACAGCATTTTATGTCACATGGTCATTGTTTACAGTACAGTACACATTTCCCCCAAGTTTCCCCTTTTTATAGATGGTGATGAAACTGAAAGATTAATACCTGTATGTGTTCAGCTACATCTAATTGTTTTGATAGTATTTAATTTTTTAGATTCTGAAAATATTTTACTACGGTATTACTGTAGAAGTGTTGCAAATGTCTGTGTCATTCAATGTTGTATTAATGCATTCAGTGACTACATCTTCCAAACTACATATTTCACTTAGACACAACCACTGCCAAAACTCAGAGCCCATTTTTATACACTCTTTTATACGCTCAAAACTGTTAAACATAATTGAAAGATCTTATAAACATTGAGATCTTTCAATTTAAATGAATTAATTTCTCACTTAAACACAAAGACCAACAGAACTTGATTTACTATACAGGCTTATTTGCACATGCTTACATATTATTTCCAAGACTGTGTTATTTATTTTAAAAACCTAAGCTAGACTGAAATGTGCAATATTTCTACCGTATACCACAAAGATATGTAATTTAAGTCCAAAGGGAAACTATGTTTTTATTGTATTTTTATTACTGCCAATGTCTGAGAGACCACAACCCATAAGATTGCTAAAGTAAAAAATGTGAACCGTTGGTTCATTAATGTTAAGTAATATTTTTGACTCGAACAAAATCACTTAATTGTCAATTTTTAGGTATTTGAAATGTACTATCATTAACTTTTGTAATGTTAATTTATATTATGTTATATATATGCACGGTAAAACTCTCTCCAATATGATATATACACATTATAATGCTTGATCTGTAGATAAAAGGCTGTGGATTTGCATAAAATGACTTTATTTTGTGTGTTTGTATTTTATGTTTGTTGCTGTTTTAAAACGACTCGCTACCGTGTGCCTGTTCACACCACAAGGACTATGAATCGGCATCAAACGCACAATAACTGGAATTTAAAACTTCACTATGTGAAGAAACAAATGATCAATAAACTGTTGGACAGATATAGGCTACACTAGGATTTGTGCGCTCGAAATTTCTTCGCTTTGTGCCGTGAACTTTTAAATGCGCACTTGTGCAGCGCTGAACACTGTGACTCCATGTTGCTTTGAGCACATCATTCTGCACCCGCGATGCGCATACGCGCTTTGTGCGCTCTGTTTTGAAGCGTTTCATATTATCATGGTTTTTCCTATATTTTTTATACCTAGCCTGCACAATACATTTAAAATAAGCATAATTTAATTGTATATTATATTGTATGCACTAAAGCTGGTGAAAACCTATCTCAGGTCCACAATGTCAGATGACAGATTAAGCAATTTAGGTGTTCTAAGTATTGAGTCAAGGAGGGCAAAGGCCTTAAATCTAGATGAATTTGCTGATCTTTTTGCAAAAAAAACACAAAAATCGTAGAATGCAGTTAATGTGACTGATTCTGAATATGTAATGCAAATTTAAAAAATATAATGGCAATGCAAATACATTGTTGAATGATTGGTAATCATGGTATTTTGCCTGTTAATGCCTATAGTGCAGTGCAGAAAATGATATGACAACAATAAGGTCTAAACTGGCCCCTCTAACAGTACAACTGGCCCCAGCTTGCCCCCAGCTTGAATGTGAGGCTATATGTAAAGCAGAAAAGCGCAATATAAATAAAATGTATCATCATCATCATGTGATTATATTTACTACTTTTGTGAATAAATCTTGCTGCAGCATTTTGGACCAGTTGAAGGCGAGCGATTTGTGACTTGGAAATACCGCAATACAATGAGTTGCTGTAGTCTAAATGGGAAGTAATAAAAGCATGAACAGCCATCTCTAGTGTTTTGTCAGTTAGGAAGTGTTTAATTTTAGACAAAAGACGGAGTTGATAGAAACTAGATCCAGTTACTGAAGATATTTGTTTGTCAAATTTTAAAGGCCCATCTAAAAGCACACCCCAAACCTTTCTTACTTTGTCAAAAAAAAACAAAAAAAACAACAACTCAAATACTCATGAACATGTGAACACGTGATGATAAGTACGCATGTGACCATGTTATATACTTGTGCATGACCTGCCTGATCTCATGAAAATGCATCTCTATGGCACGCATTGTGTTTATCGTGCAATTTTTACGCGAAAATATATTTTTTTACATGCATATAATACGCACTTTATTGAGTGTAATACACACACATCCTACAAAACTAATCCTAACCAAACATATAATACATATTACATATTACACACCACTACTAAACCTACCCTAAACCCACCCATGCCTATCATATGCACGTATAAATTGCACAATAAACACAATGTGTGCTATAGAGACGCATTTAGTGTGACCGGGTTGGAATGACGTAACAATTTCACAAATTCACGTTTATGTTGTTTACATGCAGATGGTAAAGGCATCGTTTTCAAAACGAGTGATAAAAGGCATAATATATAATATACTATATATACATAATGAAGACAGACTTCACTGCCAGTTCACTTCACTGTTCACACACACACACACACACACTGTTCAAGTCCTCACTTGTATAGATAGACATCGTTCATTGAGTTCTCACTCGGCCAGTGTAGAGCGACATTGGTCTGTTAGTAATATAGACATGTATGTGTGAGTGCAATGGCACATAACAATGGCAAGTAAATTGTTAGGGACTGCATAACCAAGCATAGAAAGTATCTATGAAGGCCTATATATAAATATATATAACTTATAGTTACAAAATAAAGACATACTTAACTGTTCACACACACACACACACACACACAGTTCCATTGCAGGCTATTGTGAGTCCACTGTTGTATAGGTAGAGATCGTTCAGAGTTGAGATTCAATCTTGGCATGTTTAATTTTTTTAATTTTGATTTTTTAAAAGTTATATTATGAAAAAAATGATTTAATTTTTGTTTCTTCAAAATGACCAGATGCAGCAAGTCAACTCAAAAGTTTTGAATTAGATCTTAAAGAAAGGTCCACTGTTGGATGGTAACGAACGACATATGTTTGGTTGCATTTAAATTGAGCAATATTTCAAACACTGACTTTCTCTGTACATCAACATCCTAGAAACAAAGGAAACAGAAAAATAAGGACATGTCTATTGATTTTTTTTAAGAGTAGAATTTATGTTTTAATTAATAGGCAGCCAATACTATCAGTCGCATTATTAATATCTTAATATAATAATAATTACATTATAATTATAACATTTAGTTGCAGATCCCCTCTTGGCATGCTTTTTTTTTAATAAAAAAAAAAAGCAAATTTGAAGTTATATTTTGAGGAATATAATATAATATATATGGTAACCCTTTATAATAACTGCATCCTATTAATCATTAGTTAAGCATTGGTAAACAGATAAATCATAATTCAGAAAGCAGACATTAGTAAGCAGTTTATAAATACACCTTTAAACGCTGTATTATTGAGTTAGAAGCATATCTATAATGTGTTTAATAATTGCATTTTCATACTTTATTAAATCAATTTATCATTTCTAAATGAAGTATAGCATTATTTACAAATCAGTTATTTAGGTGTTTACAGTGATTAATAAGATCACTTAGAAAGTGTGAGTAAATGTAGTAGATTCAGGCTGTTATAAAGCATTTAGTAGTGGTCAGTTCACTATTTTGCGAGCTCATCTAAAGTGAGGACTAGTTATGCTTTGTAAATAATTTATAAAGGAGATTTAAAGACTCATTTATCTTCTAAACAGAAAAAGGAAACAAACACAACACGATAGAGAACATAGAAATATTAACAGCCTTTAAATCTCCTTTATAAATGCTTTACAAGGCATAACTAGTCCTCACTTTAGATGAGCTCACAAAAACTCGTTTTCAAAAGCTTTCATTGTCAGGCCCCCAAAATGGCATTTTCGTTGAAATGAACGGCCAAAACGTTTTCAGTTTTCAGTTGAAAATGATGTCGTGTAAACAGACCCTAAAGCGTGTATTATTTATTGCACTTTAGTTTTTCGACATAACATTTTGAGATTGACCTCCAAAATCTTTACAGTGTGTTTGTGATGGCAAGAAATGTACAAAGCAGCCAAACACGTATCGTTCTTTACCATCCAACTGGGGACGCGAAGTTCATTTTGATTAATAAAATCATTATTCACTGTATAAAGTATGCTTTACGCTATACTAAATATAGGTCACTATAGTGACCTGAAATCGTTACCTTAAAGAGCTATTTCTGTTTGATTAATCCTATAAACCCTAAAGGGACTGCATAACCAAACATAGAAAGTATCTATGAAGAGAGAAAATAAGTGTTAAATAAAATAAACAAATATTATGAATTGATAAAAGGCATAATATATAATATACTATATAATATACTATATATACATAATGAAGACAGACTTCACTGCCAGTTCACTTCACTGTTCACACACACACACACACACTGTTCAAGTCCTCACTTGTATAGATAGACATCGTTCATTGAGTCCTCACTTGGCCAGTGTAGAGCGACATTGGTCTGTTAGTAATATAGACATGTATGTGTGAGTGCAATGGCACATAACAATGGCAAGTAAATTGTTAGGGACTGCATAACCAAGCATAGAAAGTATCTATGAAGGCCTATATATAAATATATATAACTTATAGTTACAAAATAAAGACATACTTAACTGTTCACACACACACACACACACACACACAGTTCCATTGCAGGCTATTGTGAGTCCACTGTTGTATAGGTAGAGATCGTTCAGAGTTGAGATTCAATCTTGGCATGTTTATTTTTTTTAATTTTTTTTATTTTTATTTTTTTTAAAGTTATATTATGAAAAAAATGATTTCATTTTTGTTTCTTCAAAATGACCAGATGCAGCAAGTCAACTCAAAAGTTTTGAATTAGATCTTAAAGAAAGGTCCACTGTTGGATGGTAACGAACGACATATGTTTGGTTGCATTTAAATTGAGCAATATTTCAAACACTGACTTTCTCTGTACATCAACATCCTAGAAACAAAGGAAACAGAAAAATAAGGACATGTCTATTGATTTTTTGTTGGTTTTTTTTGTAGAAATGATGTTTTAATTAATAGGCAGCCAATACTATCTGTCGCATTATTAATACCTTTATAATATAATAATAATTACATTATAATTATAACATTGAGTTGTAGATCCCCTCTTGGCATGTTTTTTTTTTTCTTTTTTTATAAAAAAAATGCATATTTGAAGTTATATTCTGAAAAATATTATATAATATATATATATGGTAACCCTTTATAATAACTGCATTTAATTAATCATTAGTTAAGCATTAGTAAACAGTTAAATCATAATTCATAAAGCAGACATTAATAAGCCGTTTATAAATACAGCTTTAAATGCTGTATTATTGATTTAGAAGGATATCTATAATGTGTTTAATAATTGTATTTTCATACTTTATTAATGATCAATTTATCATTTCTAAATGAAGTATAGCATTATTTACAAAGCAGTTATTTAGGAGTTGTCAGTGATTAATAAGATCACTTAGAAAGTGTGAGTAAATGTAGTAGATTCAGGGAGTTATAAAGCATTTAGTAGTGGTCAGTTCACTATTTTGTGAGCAAAAGTGAGGACTAGTTATGCCTAGTAAAGCATTTATAAAGGAGATTTAAAGACTCATTTATCTTCTAAACAGAAAAAGGAAACAAACACAACACAACACAACACAACACAGTGATAGAGAACATAGAAATATTAACAGCCTTTAAATCTCCTACATAACTAGCATAACTAGTCCTCACTTTAGATGAGCTCACAAAAAATTGTGAACTGACCTCTACTAAATGCTTTATAACTACCTGAAAACAGTAGAAATACATGTTAATAAAGCATTTATTAACACACTAAGTAACTATTACTATATGTCTGAATAATAAGTGTATGATGTATGAATGTACATTGAATTAGTTTAATCATTTACTCACACTTTCTAAGGGATCTTATGAACCACTGACAACTCCTAAATAACTGCTTTGTAAATGATGCTATACTTCATTTAGAAATGATAAATTGATCATTAATAAAGTATGAAAATACAATTATTAAACACATTATAGATATGCTTTTAAAACAGGAATAAAGCATTTATAACTGCATTTATATACTGCTTATTAGTGTATATTAATGCTTTATAAATGAATTAACTGTTTACTAATGCTTAACCAATGATTAATAGCGTGCAGTTATTATAAAGTGTTACTGAAAGCTCCTGAACTAAGCAGATAAACAGCAGCTCTACAGTCTCAGAGCCTCTCTAGGACAGCAGCCATTCAGACAATAGAGAAGTGTGAACGACGTGTGTTAATGGGCCACTGCAGTTCCTGCTCCAGCCTACAGGAGCGCTGCTGAGTATGGACTTAAACACACACACACATGTAAGTCCCCACTTGGTCAAAAATGTACAAAATTAACCAGAGCGTGTTTTGGCTGATTTTAACATGTTTTAAAGCATGACCAACAGGGGACTTGAAAAATGTCCCCACTTGGCTCGACGGTCCCCTGTTAGTGAGTGTGTAACGACACCAAGGTCCCCAGTTAGATAGATAGACGAGTACACACACACACACATACATACACACATACATACACACACACACACACACACACACACACACATACACACACACACACACACACACACACACTCACACTCACACTCACACACACATACATACACACACACATACATATACACACACACATAGTCATAGTCACACACACACACACACACACACACACACACACTGACTCAGCTGTTTTGCTGCCTATAGGGATCATCATAACTGACACAGAACCTCATCAGTGAACTCTAACCAGAGAACGTCTGCCAAGGTCATGAACAAACACATAAACAAACACATAAACAAACACATGAACAAACACACACACACACGCTATAGGACATTAACAGTGTAGAACAGTAGTGTGTGATTCTGCCACTGACATTACAGGAGCGAGAAGGTGTTTCTGTATTATGAAGCACATAAAGTTGATATCATAAACGCTTGGTCTCTTCAGAGTTATTATCAGTGTCTGTTCTCATAAACACACGCTGGAACTACAGCTAAACATGTATACTAGAGCTATGTGAAGAGTCCTCTGAGAAACACTGAGATATGTGTGTTCATGAACACTTCTTCATGCCGTACTAATGAGGAAACAAACTCACCAGGCCTTATAGCAGGTCAGATACACTCCAGAACGTGTCAAAAGACAAGCAGAAGGAGCGATGTGGCAAATCTGGAGGATTAAAACACCATTAACAGCAGCAGATTAGAGCTGATCCACTCTACATGAGGCTTAATGAACATCACACACTTAATGCTGTGTGTGTGTGTGTGTGTGTGTGTGTGTGTGTGTGTGTGTGTGTGTGTGTGTGTGTGTGTGTGTGTGTGACTGTGTGTGTGTGTGTGTGTGTGTGTGTGACTGTGTGTGTGTGTGTGTGTGTGTGTGTGCGTGTGTGTGTGTGTGTGTGTGTGTGTGCGTGTGTGTGTGTGTGTGTGTGTGTGTGTGCACGTGTGTGTGTGTGTGTGTGTGTGTGCACGTGTGTGTGTGTGTGTGTGTGTGTGTGTGTGTGTGTGTGTGTGTGTGTGACTGTGTGTGTGTGTGTGTGTGTGTGTGACTGTGTGTGTGTGTGTGTGTGTGTGACTGTGTGTGTGTGTGTGTGTGTGTGTGTGCGTGTGTGTGTGTGTGTGTGTGTGTGTGCGTGTGTGTGTGTGTGTGTGTGTGTGTGTGTGCACGTGTGTGTGTGTGTGTGTGTGTGTGTGTGTGTGTGTGCACGTGTGTGTGTGTGTGTGTGTGTGTGTGTGTGTGTGTGTGTGTGACTGTGTGTGTGTGTGTGTGTGTGTGTGTGTGTGTGTGTGTGTGTGTGTGTGTGAACAGACTGACGTTCAGCCAGGCTCACTGACACACATCACAATCAAAAACATGTCACAATCTCATTTCATATCAAATCAAAAGAAAAAAATTATAGAAATGAACAGATAAAACATTAAAAGCAACTCGTTTGCATCGTGACATTATTTAGACGATTGAGACGCAATAATTGAGACATTAATAATGAGAGTTCCTGTAATGCATATAGATATTTTTTGTAATTTTCTATTGTAATTCTCATTACATTCACACTTTAATACAATAATTTTAAGGCAGTAAAAATATAAAAAAACAAACAAAAAAAAAACAGCTTCTCAGAAAGATTGCTTGTTCCTGTTCTTAATATAAATCTTAACATAAATAGTATTGTCCATAATGATTAGATTCAGGAAGGCAGGGAACAAGTGCATGAAAAACTCACATTTCATACCAAATAAAAATAAAAACATTTATAGAAATAAACATACATAAAACATAAAGAAAATAAGATTTTGGCAAAGGAAAAAAGCTACTCATTTGCATTGTGACATTATTTTGACGATTGAGACATTAATAATGAGAGTTCCTTCAAATTCCCATTACTGTAATGCTTATAGATATTAACAACTTATAGGTAACAAGCACTAAAAGCTACAGGTGATCTGATAAATATGAATAGATCATGGTTCATATTTTACAGGGGTTAAAATGTGTTTGCACTGGGTCATTTAATGTGCAATGAAGAAAATCTCTCCAAATCTCTAATTAAAGGAACCGAACTGATCAATAACAGACATTGCTTTTGTCCTCGAGGACTATTGATCGACTCTCCTGTGTGTCAGAACAATATTCTAAAGCCTAGAGTTTACACTCGTCAAGCATAAAATGTGAGTAAAACTCAGTGATTATATGAAACAGTGTCAATCGCCAGTTGGCCAGTAACATTTTTATGAATTTTAACAATGCAATGTTGTGAGAACAACGTACGTGTGTGTGTGTGTGTGTGTGTGTGTGTGTGTGTGTGTGTGTGTGTGTGTGTGTGTGTGTGTGTGAACAAACGTGAACGACGCTAGGTCAGCTGACGTGTCAATTGAAATATTCAAGTCTTTAATATTAAAGACACGAGAGGAAACTCAACTCATTACTCGTTACCGAAGCACACATTCAGACTAAACTATGTCTTGGTGAGTGTCCTCATGAACACAGTCAGTAATATCTTAAGTGAAAGTGAACAGTTGAGAAAGAAAACGCACGTGTATCAGTATATTAGATCAGTGCAGCTCTTAAAGTGACAGTAGCCTAATATTCCTGATGCTGTCTGGGTTTCTAATGTCAATCAAACAACAAAAGACAAACAATCACTCACTTCTCTGAATAACTTTTGTAACTTTAACAAGGATTTATCTATTTTTCATGGCTGGTAATAAATATTTATGGCGGGTAAAAAGTCATCGGCCAATGACAGGTGTGGCAAAGAGTTAGTTATTGAAGACTGAGATGCATTAATGTTTTGGGATTGCTTTTGTTAAATGTTTAGGTGTATGGATGGACTGATATTAATTTTACATGCAGGTCTGTGCCTTAAAATGACATGTACAGTAGAAGTGACACACGACCTCGTAAAATTCACATCTTCACCCTTTATTAAAATATTATTAAAGATTTTGTATTGCATAGTTGTGCTTGGAGTCAATTGTTTTATCTGTGATAATAACACAATGAAACATACAAAGAAATTATGAACACATGCATAAGCAATAAGTGATTATGTGTTTTAACTATAACTGATTATTAATAACATAGTTAATGTTTGCTTTTTCCGTAGTAGTTTGACTTTTTTTGGACTTAACCAAGTTTAGTGATTGTTCTTCCTCATATTGAACATATTTTGATGATTTAATGGATCTTGTAGGGTGATTAAAAACAAATATAGCCTCTGAAAGACACTTTTGTACATTTGTCATTTCTAGGCCTGGAATAAAAACTAAAAAAATACTGAAATTTTACTGTAAAAATGTTTTATTTTCTGGCTCATGCGAAGCTCTAAAATGTATAATAGGCTAGAATTTTTTGATTGTTTGTTTTTTGCAAAAAATAATACTTTATATTTTTCTAACTATTCTTAAAATCCTTATAGCACTCTAATAGAGAATAAAGTTAAATTGATGAAAAAAAAAAGTCTAGGCTGTACGTTACGACACAGTTGAAAGCGACAAGCACAGAACAAACATTTAAAAAGATGTCCATCTGAATATTACAGACTTTTATTTGCATTACAAAACAAAAATTGTGCATTCCAAGACGTCAACATACAAAAAAAAACACTGCATGACTTTAAAGCATTTGAGCAGAGATGTTACAAGAGCGAGTCTGTTACGTGTCACTCAAATCCTTGGCCCCGCCCCCGGCCCCGCCTCCTCGCCATCCTCATCCGTATCAACAATCTTCATCAGAATATATCAGTGGTGTGGTTTACAAAAAGAGGAGTACGTGGGCACAGAAACAAAGGGCTTTGTACGGTCGTCTGCATTTTTTTTTTTTTTTTTTTGGTTGTCCAATCAATCACAATGCGACTTAGGTCATATTTTTCCGTTAAAAGTTAAACAGCGAAAAGACGTGAAAAAGAAGGCAATGTGGAATGTACAGTGCATAGAAGTGTGGAGAACGAGTTTCATGACGAGCCCGCCTGCTTCTCCTGTTCGATGGCTGGAAAACAAGAGCAAAAAAAAAAAAAAAAAAGTGTTATTGAGTTTCATAATCATAATTTCATGTTCGTTCCTCAAAGGAAAGTGTGCGGATTCTTACTTTCTTTTGACGGCAAAGGATTTTTCTCCTGAGTTTCTGTCTTCTTCAGCTTGGTTTTGTCAAAGCTGGTCACTTCCTCGAGATTTGGCTTGTCAGACATGTTTGCAGTGGGTCTGAAAGGAAATGGCTTGCCATTAATGTTGAGAAAGAAACACACACACACATACATGACGATCTCCATTAATATTCATATAAGTGACTGAACAATATGGGCTTTTTCCAAATGTTTCCCCAACATTTGGTATTTGGTTAGAGTTTATGTTCTAATGCATGACTAAATATTCTAAATATGCTTTAAAAATGCAATAAAGAAGAAAAGTGCAGCCAGTAACGCAGTAAGTGTGGTAAAAGGAAACGCTGCTGTTGCATCACAGTCTTGAGAAACCACCGCCCTTTCCTGCTCATTCTCTCATATTTCACTTCATATCAATGTTTCCATCAGTAAACACATTCTTTCTGCTTTTGCACTTATCTGAGCATAATTATCCGAACATTTATGCTATATTTCGAGGCGTGGAATGTAAAAATCGATCACGCTTAGTCATTCCTGAACAAAGAAAATGCATGCATCTATTGTCTCTGATACATATATCGCAAAAAATAAATAAATCACATAATATAGCGATTAACAGTCACATCTTCTGTATAGCGGATGCATTTATGCCACAAATAATGTTACATTCGCCAATTGTGCGCGTGAGACAAAGTAGCGTCTGAAAACACTAATCTAGAGTATAATTAAGAGATTATAAACAACAAAAAAAGCATGATGTTATGCTATATAAGAGTATTTAAAAGGCAAAAGGAGAGATTCTGCTTACCAGAGTGTGTGTTGGTAGTTGAAGTGGTTTATTCTCCAGCAGCAGATGCAGCAGTGTGAGGAACAGCGCAGAATCACGGCATTTATAACCACAGATATGCAAATCAGGCGAGTGACGTCACCCGGACCGTTAGATGAATCATTACTGTGTGGAGTCTGCGGGAATCTATACACCAGCCAACTATAGGCTATGAGGAAACTTATTGAGCATTTTAGCCCAAGATCGAATGGAAATATGCAGGTATTTGAGAATTTAGCAGTTAGAAAACGTACAAGGAAGTCGTATAGCGCCATATGCTGACTTAGAAGTGAACGACGCCCTCTGTTGTGCGACAGCGACATCTAGTGGACACTGCAAACATCACATTCGCCTTCTTGGACTATGCCCTAAGTATGTAATGTTTTTGTGAAGAATAAGTAGTACATACTTGTTTTAAGTGTAGGTAAGATTTGGGTCAAACTAGTACTTCATCATTGTGTGGCTTAGTCACGTGCTTCCCATCACCGTTTAAACTGCCCTGTCAATCATCTTGTCACAATTAAAATCCTCCACATTCAATGTCATTTAATTTCCAACCGTTTTGGAGAGAAGTGTAGTAGCACGTTGATCTGCCAGTCATGAACTCTCCTCGTTGTGTGTGCATAATGATGCATTTAAAGATAATCACCAAACGTGTATCTTAACAAAAGTTCACAATGCTGTTGTTGCAGATGAAATAATGTGGATAACATTATATAAATGTCTTTGTGTGTGTGTGTGTGTGTGTGTGTGTGTGTGTGTGTGTGTGTGTGTGTGTGTGTGTGTGTGTGTGTGTGTGTGTGTGTGTGTGTGAGATAAGATACTGATAATTAATCAATCACTCAAACCCCGTTGATCTAAACCTCTGCTTAACGGTCGCTCTCGCACATCCGCCATGTTTGTAGTTTTTTTAACACGTTGTATTCGTGTTTGTAGTTCTAATCGGTGCATTTCCGGGTTAGGTTACACCATCCGGGGATCTTATTATTTCAACATATTTATGACACACTAAATGTAATTCTTGAATAGCCTACTTTTTAGGACGGATAGTATGCGAATTGGGACCCAGCTATAGATATTTGCACATGGGAAAAACGTTTTATTGTGTGTGTTAAAGTAGGCTTAAAACGTTTTCATAACAGATAAATAAACTGAAAGAGTGTTTTTTATATATATTTTTGGATATTCACTCAGAAACAAGATCAGATCTGAAGATGTTTGTGCTGGAAAACAAGACAAAAATACTGAAGAACATTGTTTTGTTTGTTTTTTCAGTGTTTTTATTGATTCTTTTATGGAAATAAACTGCAAACCTCCTGCGCTTAATAATGCTAAATGCTAATGCTCAAAACAAACAAATAAATAAATGAACATTATTCTGCCCTAAGTAGATCACACCCAAACATGTATAACAGAG
Organism: Leuciscus idus; assembly: GCA_021554675.1. Taxonomy (NCBI): domain Eukaryota; kingdom Metazoa; phylum Chordata; class Actinopteri; order Cypriniformes; family Leuciscidae; genus Leuciscus; species Leuciscus idus. The sequence goes on from CM038626.1 coordinate 49,625,028, forward strand.
AGCATATTTCAGTCTAGAGTGTAACAGGAAGTGTGTGAGATCATTTCCTGTTAGCTGCTAGCACACCACAGCAGTTCCTATGCTAAATCTGCTGACTCTCCTCATCATTTCATGATACAAATAGGAAAAAGCTCCTTGTGAGTGTTCCTTTGCACGACATCTCTCGTGTGCGTGCAAAGAGAAGCATAAGAGTTTCACAAAAAGTGTGTTTCGGTCTTAGATTTAAAAAATAATAATAATTCTAATGAAAAAGTAAAAAAATATGTATACTCTGGTCACCAATTTTGCATTTTACTGCATAGTTTTGTGATGAAAAAAGGGGAAAGAATGTGAAATATATGCAGAATGTGTGTAAAGAGAAGCTACAAGGGTTGGACTGGTGTTGCAAATAACTTTAATCGTTTAAATTTACATTTTACAAGATTGTACAAGTGAGTTTCTGCCTTAGATATAAAATAAACAGGTGAAATAAATGGCAACAAACTAATTAAAACATTAGTGACCAAGTGAAGGATTAATTTAGTTCTACAGCATTTACAATCAAGTCCCATTAGTTAATGATATAGTTAAACTATAGTTATAGATCATTGTTAATGTTAGTTAATAAAAATACAACTGTTTTTTAGTTTCATGTAAAATATTTTTTTCATGATTTATCCATTTTTTTTTTCTTTTGTCAAATCAACTTAGTTTATGTGGTTCAGATATCATAACATTTGAGTTTCTGTTGATTAAACCAATCTTTGTATTAACTTTGATGAACTTAACATTTCAAGGCAACCAGGTTTATTTTATTTAAACCAACAATACAAAAAAATGTTTTACAGTGTATACACTGTATTTCAATATTTGAAATAATGTATAATGTATTTTAAAGAATTATCAGTGAATATTATTTAATATTCTATAGAATATTAAATAATATTCACTGATAATTCTTTGATTTTAATAATGTATTAGCAAATTAGCATTGACTGAGATTAATAAATTCTTGAGTTAGTTCATGTTAACTAACGTATTAGCTAATGTTAACAAATGAAACATTATTGTAAATGTATACGTGTAATATGTATATATATATATATATATGAACTGTATAATTTTATCATACATAAAATTTCCTGCCTTTTTGTCATTTTGTTATGAAAACTATAGATGCTCCTTGTGAAATGTTCATTTGTTTGCATATCTTTGAAGAAAAGAGAAAGAGATTTTGTTTTAATATTTTGAATTTACATTTTACAGTGTAAAAACTTCCACCTATTTACAACTTTAAAATTTAAGTTCAGTTGCTGCCTTAAAAGTTGAATCAGCTTGTTTCTACAAGTCATTTCAACTTAAATTATAATTAAACTGACTTAAAAAATTGAGTTAAATCTCGTTTGACTGATCATAGAGTGAGTTTCTGCCTTTAAAAAAAAAAGTTCAAAACTCAATAATCAGTGACCAAGTGAAGAATTAATCTTCTAGTCATGCTTGAAATTTCATGTACAGTATAAAAGTGACGTCCGGCCTAGTAAAATCAACATCTTCACTCTTTATTCAATTATTATTAAAGATTTTAGTCATATTGCATTGTTGTGCTTGTTTTATTTGTGATAATAACGCAATGAAACATGACAAATTGTGCGACGTCATTTTTGTCCTTATTGTAAAGTGTTACCATATTTTCCTCATATTTTGATGGTTTATTCTCATACTTAAGAGAAAAACTTAAGGTGCTTTATGCAACACAGTGCCTCAACAAAGATCACCTGGTGGTGAAGTGTCGGCAACTGTATATTTTCCTCATATTTTGATGGTTTATGGATCTCGCAGGGGGTCATCACTTCTGCACATCAGTTTTGCATGATATTAATTGTGTTTCCGCAGCTCAGATCAGGTTCACGCATCTGCTTGGTCAAGTCACCTATTATGATTCAGGCAGCATTACAGGTCAGATTGGATCAGAACATTCAGAATATGATCCAGTTCCATCTGGTTGAAGATCAGAGCCACACGGGTATGGGGACGGGGTTGTTGAGGATCAGTGCCTCTATAAAGATCAGTTGGTGGTGAAGTATCGGCTGTAGAGGTCACTGTACATGGCCTGGTTGTCGACCCGTACGGCGTTGCGCAGGGATTGCCAGAACCAGGCCTCAGCGGACGAGGAGCGGGGCCACTCGAGGATGCTTCGGGAACACAACCGTCTGCGCAGACGCAAGAAATGCGAGTGTTGAAGAACGGGCTCCAGGAGCAGCAACACGATCACGTCCTCGTTCTCCTCCAGGAGGCGCTGGTGGGCCAGGAACACGGCCAGCTTGAAGGATCCGCTGGTCACGTAACCCTCGGTCAGCACGAACACGGTTTTGCGGCTGTGCTGGATGCTCTGGGTCAGACTGTCCAAGACCGGAGAGCCGGGGAGCCAGTCCCGTTCCTCCAGGCAGATCGGAAGAAAGCGCTCGCCTCGCTCCTCCAGCTGCACCCGCAGGTGATTCAGCACCCAGTCGGAGACCTGCAACATCCACACCGTCACTGAGCTGAGCTTACAGGGAGAGTTCACCCATAAAAATGAAACACACCCCATGATTTACTGACCCTCAAGTCATCCTAGGTGTCTTTTGAGACGAATACAATCAAAAAGTTATATTAAAAAATGTTGGGCTCTTACAGGCTTTATAATGGCAGTGAGTGGCTGTTTATGTTTTGAAGTAAAACATAAAAGTGCATCTATCCATGATAAAAGTGCATCTATCCATCATAAAAGTGCATCTGTCCATCATAAAAGCGCATCTATCCATCATAAAAGTGCATCTGTCCATCATAAAAGTGCATCTGTCCATCATAAAAGCGCATCTATCCATCATAAAAGTGCATCTATCCATCATAAAAGTGCATCTGTCCATCATAAAAGCGCATCTATCCATCATAAAAGTGCATCTGTCCATCATAAAAGTGCATCTGTCCATCATAAAAGTGCATCTATCCATCATAAAAGTGCATCTGTCCATCATAAAAGTGCATCTGTCCATCATAAAAGTGCATCTATCCATCATAAAAGTGCATCTGTCCATCATAAAAGTGCATCTGTCCATCATAAAAGCGCATCTATCCATCATAAAAGTGCATCTATCCATCATAAAAGTGCATCTGTCCATCATAAAAGTGCATCTGTCCATCATAAAAGCGCATCTATCCATCATAAAAGTGCATCTATCCATCATAAAAGTGCATCTGTCCATCATAAAAGCGCATCTATCCATCATAAAAGCGCATCTATCCATCATAAAAGCGCATCTATCCATCATAAAAGTGCATCTGTCCATCATAAAAGTGCATCTATCCATCATAAAAGTGCATCTGTCCATCATAAAAGCGCATCTATCCATCATAAAAGCGCATCTATCCATCATAAAAGCGCATCTATCCATCATAAAAGTGCATCTATCCATCATAAAAGTGCATCTGTCCATCATAAAAGCGCATCTATCCATCATAAAAGTGCATCTGTCCATCATAAAAGTGCATCTATCCATCATAAAAGCGCATCTATCCATCATAAAAGTGCATCTATCCATCATAAAAGTGCATCTGTCCATCATAAAAGCGCATCTATCCATCATAAAAGTGCATCTATCCATTATAAAAGTGCATCTGTCCATCATAAAAGTGCATCTGTCAATCATAAAAACGCATCTATCCATCATAAAAGTGCATCTATCCATCATAAAAGTGCATCTGTCCATCATAAAAGTGCATCTATCCATCATAAAACTGCATCTGTCCATCATAAAAGCGCATCTATCCATCATAAAAGTGCATTTATCCATCATAAAAGTGCATCTGTCCATCATAAAAGTGCATCTATCATCATAAAAGCGCATCTATCCATCATAAAAGTGCATCTGTCCATCATAAAAGCGCATCTGTCCATCATAAAAACGCATCTATCCATCATAAAAGTGCATCTATCCATCATAAAAGTGCATCTGTCCATCATAAAAGTGCATCTATCCATCATAAAAGTGCATCTATCCATCATAAAAGTGCATCTATCCATCATAAAAGTGCATCTGTCCATCATAAAAGCGCATCTATCCATCATAAAAGCGCATCTATCATCATAAAAGTGCATCTATCCATCATAAAAGTGCATCTGTCCATCATAAAAGTGCATCTATCCATCATAAAAGTGCATCTGTCCATCATAAAAGTGCATCTATCCATCATAAAAGTGCATCTGTCCATCATAAAAGTGCATCTGTCCATCATAAAAGCGCATCTATCCATCATAAAAGCGCATCTATCCATCATAAAAGCGCATCTATCCATCATAAAAGTGCATCTGTCCATCATAAAAGCGCATCTATCCATCATAAAAGTGCATCTGTCCATCATAAAAGTGCATCTATCCATCATAAAAGCGCATCTATCCATCATAAAAGTGCATCTATCCATCATAAAAGTGCATCTGTCCATCATAAAAGCGCATCTATCCATCATAAAATTGCATCTATCCATCATAAAAGTGCATCTGTCCATCATAAAAGTGCATCTGTCAATCATAAAAACGCATCTATCCATCATAAAAGTGCATCTATCCATCATAAAAGTGCATCTGTCCATCATAAAAGTGAATCTATCCATCATAAAAGTGCATCTGTCCATCATAAAAGCACATCTATCCATCATAAAAGTGCATCTGTCCATCATAAAAGTGCATCTATCCATCAGAGTGCATCTGTCCATCATAAAAGTGCATCTATCCATGATAAAAGTGCATCTGTCCATCATAAAAGTGCATCTATCCATCATAAAAGAGCATCTATCCATCATAAAAGTGCCTCTATCCATGATAAAAGTGAATCTATCCATCATAAAAGTGCATCTATCCATGATAAAAGTGAATCTATTAATGATAAACGTGAATCTATCCATCATAAAAGTGCATCTGTCCATCAAAAATGTACATCTATCCATGATAAAAGTGCATCTATCCATCATAAAAGTGCTCCACAGGCTCCGGGGGGTTAAGGCCTTCTGAAGCGAAGCTAACTTCCATACGTTTGTGTAAGAAAAATTTCCTTATTTAAAACTTTTATGATGGATAGATGCACTTTTATGGACTTCAAAACAGAAACAGTCATTCACTGCCATTATAAAGCTTGGAAGAGCCAGGACATTTATTAATATAACTCTGATTGTATTCGTCTGAAAGAAGAATGTCATTTACACCTAGAATGAGTTGAGGGCGAGTAAATCATGGGCTAATTTTCATTTTTGGGTGAACTACCCCTTTAATAACCACACTTTTGTCTTCTATAGAGCTACTTATTCATAGTTTTTATGTGACGTCCCAGCAAACACAGAACGTTCCCATTTGTTTGAGTTTTTTTGGTACACGTTCTAGGAACAATCTCTAGGTTATTTTTTGCAACCTAACAAGAACCTTCCCAGAACGTTCCCAGCAGTTTGTATTTTTATAACCATATGTTATGCTGAATTGTGTAATTTTTCATAAACAAAGTATATTTTGCGGATACAGTTTATTAAAGTCCCCCTGTAGTCTATAATTCTATCCCCTAAAACTCATCTTCGATCACCAAAACTTTGCAACCTAAAAAGAACCTTCCCAGAACGTTATTTTATTTTTATAACCATATGTTATGCTGAATTGTGTCAAAGAATATGCAAATGAGGTTCATTCTCGTGTTACGCAGAATGTTTGAGCTTCTCAAGAACCAATGAGGTTCATTTTTGTGTTACGCAGCACGTTTGAGCTTCAGCGAGAACCAATGAGATTCATTCTCGTGTTACGCAGCACGTTTGAGCTTCAGCAAGAACCAATGAGGTTCATTCTCGTGTTACGCAGCACGTTTGAGCTTCTGCAAGAACCAATGAGGTTCATTCTTGTGTTACGCAGCACGTTTGAGCTTCTGCAAGAACCAATGAGGTTCATTCTTGTGTTATGCAGCACGTTTGAGCTTCTGCAAGAACCAATGAGGTTCATTCTTGTGTTATGCAGCACGTTTGAGCTTCTCAAGAACCAATGAGGTTCATTTTTGTGTTACGCAGCACGTTTGAGCTTCAGCGAGAACCAATGAGATTCATTCTCGTGTTACGCAGCACGTTTGAGCTTCTGCAAGAACCAATGAGGTTCATTCTTGTGTTATGCAGCACGTTTGAGCTTCAGCGAGAACCAATGAGATTCATTCTCGTGTTACGCAGCACGTTTGAGCTTCAGCAAGAACCAATGAGGTTCAGTCTCGTGTTACGCAGCACGTTTGAGCTTCTGCAAGAACCAATGAGGTTCATTCTTGTGTTACGCAGCACGTTTGAGCTTCTGCAAGAACCAATGAGGTTCATTCTTGTGTTATGCAGCACGTTTGAGCTTCTGCAAGAACCAATGAGGTTCATTCTTGTGTTATGCAGCACGTTTGAGCTTCTCAAGAACCAATGAGGTTCATTTTTGTGTTACGCAGCACGTTTGAGCTTCAGCGAGAACCAATGAGATTCATTCTCGTGTTACGCAGCACGTTTGAGCTTCAGCAAGAACCAATGAAGTTCATTCTCGTGTTACGCAGCACGTTTGAGCTTCTGCAAGAACCAATGAGGTTCATTTTTGTGTTACGCAGCACGTTTGAGCTTCAGCGAGAACCAATGAGATTCATTCTCGTGTTACGCAGCACGTTTGAGCTTCAGCAAGAGCCAATGAGGTTCATTCTCGTGTTACGCAGCAAGTTTGAGCTTCTGCAAGAACCAATGAGGTTCATTCTTGTGTTATGCAGCACGTTTGAGCTTCAGCAAGAACCAATGAGGTTCATTCTCGTGTTACGCAGCACGTTTGAGCTTCAGCAAGAACCAATGAGGTGCATTCTCGTGTTACGCAGAACGTTTGAGCTTCTCAAGAACCAATGAGGTTCATTTTTGTGTTACGCAGCACGTTTGAGCTTCAGCGAGAACCAGTGAGATTCATTCTCGTGTTACGCAGCACGTTTGAGCTTCAGCAAGAACCAATGAGATTCATTCTCGTGTTACGCAGCACGTTTGAGCTTCAGCAAGAACCAATGAGATTCATTCTCGTGTTACGCAGCACGTTTGAGCTTCAGCAAGAACCAATGAGATTCATTCTCGTGTTACGCAGCACGTTTGAGCTTCAGCGAGAACCAATGAAACTCATTCTCGTGTTACGCAGCACGTTTGAGCTTCAGCGAGAACCAATGAGATTCATTCTCGTGTTACGCAGCACGTTTGAGCTTCAGCAAGAACCAATGAGGTTCATTTTTGTGTTACGCAGCACGTTTGAGCTTCAGCGAGAACCAATGAGATTCATTCTCGTGTTACACAGCACGTTTGAGCTTCAGCGAGAACCAATGAGGTTCATTCTCGTGTTACGCAGCACGTTTGAGCTTCAGCGAGAACCAATGAGGTTCATTCTCGTGTTACGCAGAACGTTTGAGCTTCTCAAGAACCAATGAGGTTCATTTTTGTGTTACGCAGCACGTTTGAGCTTCAGCGAGAACCAATGAGATTCATTCTCGTGTTACGCAGCACGTTTGAGCTTCAGCAAGAACCAATGAGGTTCATTCTCGTGTTACGCAGCACGTTTGAGCTTCAGCGAGAACCAATGAGATTCATTCTCGTGTTACGCAACACGTTTGAGCTTCTCAAGAACCAATGAGGTTCATTTTTGTGTTACGCTGCACGTTTGAGCTTCAGCGAGAACCAATGAGATTCATTCTCGTGTTACGCAGCACGTTTGAGCTTCAGCAAGAACCAATGAGGTTCATTCTCGTGTTACGCAGCACGGTTGAGCTTCAGCGAGAACCAATGAGATTCATTCTCGTGTTACGCAGCACGTTTGAGCTTCAGCGAGAACCAATGAGGTTCATTCTCGTGTTACGCAGCACGTTTGAGCTCCAGCGAGAACCAATGAGGTTCATTCTCGTGTTACGCAGCACGTTTGAGCTTCAGCGAGAACCAATGAGATTCATTCTCGTGTTACGCAGCACGTTTGAGCTTCAGCAAGAACCAATGAGGTTCATTCTCGTGTTACGCAGCACGTTTGAGCTTCAGCAAGAACCAATGAGGTTCATTCTCGTGTTGCGCAGCACGTTTGAGCTTCAGCAAGAACCAATGAGGTTCATTCTCGTGTTACGCAGCACGTTTGAGCTTCTGCAAGAACCAATGAGGTTCATTCTCGTTTTACGCAGCACGTTTGAGCTTCAGCAAGAACCAATGAGGTTCATTCTCGTGTTACGCAGCACGTTTGAGCTTCAGCAAGAACCAATGAGGTTCATTGTCGTGTTACGCGGCACGTTTGAGCTTCTGCAAGAACGAATGATGTTCATTCTCGTGTTACGCAGCACGTTTGAGCTTCTGCAAGAACCAATGAGGTTCATTCTTGTGTTACGCAGCACGTTTGAGCTTCAGCAAGAGCCAATGAGATTAATTATCGTGTTACGCAGCACGTTTGAGCTTCAGCAAGAACCAATGAGGTTCATTCTCGTGTTACGCACCACGTTTGAGCTTCAGCAACCAATGAGGTTCATTCTCGTGTTACGCACCACGTTTGAGCATCAGCAAGAACCAATGAGATTAATTCTCGTGTTACGCAGCACGTTTTTAGCTTCAGAAAGAGCCAATGAGGTGCATTCTCGTGTTACGCAGCACGTTTGAGCTTCAGCAAGAACCAATGAGGTTCATTCTCGTGTTACGCAGCACGTTTGAGCTTCAGCGAGAACCAATGAGGTTCATTCTCGTGTTACGCAGCACGTTTGAGCTTCAGCAAGAACCAATGAGGTTCATTCTCGTGTTACGCAGCACGTTTGAGCTTCAGCAAGAACCAATGAGGTTCATTGTCGTGTTACGCAGCACGTTTGAGCTTCTGCAAGAACGAATGATGTTCATTCTCGTGTTACGCAGCACGTTTGAGCTTCTGCAAGAACCAATGAGGTTCATTCTCGTGTTACGCAGCACGTTTGAGCTTCAGCAAGAACCAATGAGATTAATTATCGTGTTACGCAGCACGTTTGAGCTTCAGCAAGAACCAATGAGGTTCATTCTCGTGTTACGCACCACGTTTGAGCTTCAGCAAGAACCAATGAGGTTCATTCTCGTGTTACGCACCACGTTTGAGCTTCAGCAAGAACCAATGAGGTTCATTCTCGTGTTACGCAGCACGTTTGAGCTTCAGCAAGAACCAATGAGGTTAATTCTCGTGTTACGCAGCACGTTTGAGCTTCAGCAAGAACCAATGAGGTTCATTGTCATGTTACGCAGCACGTTTGAGCTTCTGCAAGAACGAATGATGTTCATTCTCGTGTTACGCAGCACGTTTGAGCTTCAGCAAGAACCAATGAGGTTCATTCTCGTGTTACGCAGCACGTTTGAGCTTCTGCAAGAACCAATGAGGTTCATTCTCGTGTTACGCAGCACGTTTGATTTTCAGCAAGAACCAATGAGGTTCATTCTCATGTTACGCAGCACGTTTGAGCTTCTGCAAGAACCAATGAGGTTCATTCTCATGTTACGCAGCACGTTTGAGCTTCAGCAAGAACCAATGAGGTTCATTCTCATGTTACGCAGCACGTTTGAGCTTCAGCAAGAACCAATGAGGTTCATTCTCGTGTTACGCAGCACGTTTGAGCTTCAGAAAGAACCAATGAGGTTCATTCTCATGTTACGCAGCACGTTTGAGCTTCAGCGAGAACCAATGAGATTCATTCTCGTGTTACGCAGCACGTTTGAGCTTCTGCGAGAACCAATGAGATTAATTCTCGTGTTACGCAGCACGTTTAAGCTTCTGCAAGAACCAATGAGGTTCAGTCTCGTGTTACGCAGCACGTTTGAGCTTCAACAAGAGACAATGAGGTTCAGTCTCGTGTTATGCACCACGTTTGAGCTTCAGCAAGAACCAATGAGGTTCATTGTCGTGTTACGCAGCACGTTTGAGCTTCAGCAAGAACCAATGAGGTTCATTGTCGTGTTACGCAGCACGTTTGAGCTTCTGCAAGAACCAATGAGGTTCATTCTTGTGTTATGCAGCACGTTTGAGCTTCTGCAAGAACCAATGAGGTTCATTCTCGTGTTACGCAGCACGTTTGAGCTTCAGCAAGAACCAATGAGGTTCATTCTCTTGTTACGCAGCACGTTTGAGCTTCAGCAAGAACCAATGAGGTTCATTCTCGTGTTACGCAGCACGTTTGAGCTTCTGCAAGAACCAATGAGGTTCATTCTCGTGTTACGCAGCACGTTTGAGCTTCAGCAAGAACCAATGAGGTTCATTCTCGTGTTACGCATCACGTTTGAGCTTCTGCAAGAACCAGTGAGGTTCATTGTCGTGTTACGCAGCACGTTTGAGCTTCTGCAAGAACCAGTGAGGTTCATTCTCGTGTTACGCAGCACGTTTGAGCTTCTGCAAGAACCAATGAGGTTCATTCTCGTGTTACGCAGCACGTTTGAGCTTCAGCAAGAACCAATGAGGTTCATTCTCGTGTTACGCAGCACGTTTGAGCTTCTGCAAGAACCAGTGAGGTTCATTCTCGTGTTACGCAGCACGTTTGAGCTTCAGCAAGAACCAATGAGGTTCATTCTCTTGTTACGCAGCACGTTTGAGGTTCAGCAAGAATCAATGAGGTTCATTGTCGTGTTACGCAGCACGTTTGAGCTTCTGCAAGAACCAATGAGGTTCATTCTCCTGTTACGCAGCACGTTTGAGCTTCAGCAAGAACCAATGAGGTTCATTCTCGTGTTACGCAGCACGTTTGAGCTTCAGCAAGAACCAATGAGGTTCATTCTCGTGTTACGCAGCACGTTTGAGCTTCAGCAAGAACCAATGAGGTTCATTGTCGTGTTACGCAGCACGTTTGAGCTTCTGCAAGAACGAATGATGTTCGTTCTCGTGTTACGCACCACGTTTGAGCTTCAGCAAGAACCAATGAGATTAATTCTCGTGTTACGCAGCACGTTTGAGCTTCAGCAAGAGCCAATGAGGTGCATTCTCGTGTTACGCAGCACGTTTGAGCTTCAGCAAGAACCAATGAGGTTCATTCTCGTGTTACGCTGCACGTTTGAGCTTCAGCGAGAACCAATGAGATTCATTCTCGTGTTACGCAGCACGTTTGAGCTTCAGCAAGAACCAATGAGGTTCATTCTCGTGTTACGCAGCACGTTTGAGCTTCTGCGAGAACCAATGAGATTAATTCTCGTGTTACGCAGCACGTTTAAGCTTCAGCGAGAACCAATGAGATTCAGTCTCGTGTTACGCAGCACGTTTGAGCTTCAACAAGAACCAATGAGGTTCAGTCTCGTGTTATGCACCACGTTTGAGCTTCAGCAAGAACCAATGAGGTTCATTCTCGTGTTGCGCAGCACGTTTGAGCTTCAGCAATAACCAATGAGGTTCATTCTCGTGTTACGCAGCACGTTTGAGCTTATGCAAGAACCAATGAGGTTCATTCTCGTGTTACGCAGCACGTTTGAGCTTCAGCAAGAACCAATGAGGTTCATTCTCGTGTTACGCAGCACGTTTGAGCTTCAGCAAGAACCAATGAGGTTCATTGTCGTGTTACGCAGCACGTTTGAGCTTCTGCAAGAACGAATGATGTTCATTCTCGTGTTACGCAGCACGTTTGAGCTTCAGCAAGAACCAATGAGGTTCATTCTCGTGTTACGCAGCACGTTTGAGCTTCTGCAAGAACCAATGAGGTTCATTCTCGTGTTACGCAGCACGTTTGATTTTCAGCAAGAACCAATGAGGTTCATTCTCATGTTACGCAGCACGTTTGAGCTTCTGCAAGAACCAATGAGGTTCATTCTCATGTTACGCAGCACGTTTGAGCTTCAGCAAGAACCAATGAGGTTCATTCTCGTGTTACGCAGCACGTTTGAGCTTCAGCAAGAACCAATGAGGTTCATTCTCGTGTTACGCAGCACGTTTGAGCTTCAGAAAGAACCAATGAGGTTCATTCTCGTGTTACGCAGCACGTTTGAGCTTCAGCGAGAACCAATGAGATTCATTCTCGTGTTACGCAGCACGTTTGAGCTTCAGCAAGAACCAATGAGGTTCATTCTCGTGTTACGCAGCACGTTTGAGCTTCTGCGAGAACCAATGAGATTAATTCTCGTGTTACGCAGCACGTTTAAGCTTCTGCAAGAACCAATGAGGTTCAGTCTCGTGTTACGCAGCACGTTTGAGCTTCAACAAGAGACAATGAGGTTCAGTCTCGTGTTATGCACCACGTTTGAGCTTCAGCAAGAACCAATGAGGTTCATTCTCGTGTTACGCAGCACGTTTGAGCTTCAGCAAGAACCAATGAGGTTCATTGTCATGTTACGCAGCACGTTTGAGCTTCTGCAAGAACGAATGATGTTCATTCTCGTGTTACGCAGCACGTTTGAGCTTCAGCAAGAACCAATGAGGTTCATTCTCGTGTTACGCAGCACGTTTGAGCTTCTGCAAGAACCAATGAGGTTCATTCTCGTGTTACGCAGCACGTTTGATTTTCAGCAAGAACCAATGAGGTTCATTCTCATGTTACGCAGCACGTTTGAGCTTCTGCAAGAACCAATGAGGTTCATTCTCATGTTACGCAGCACGTTTGAGCTTCAGCAAGAACCAATGAGGTTCATTCTCGTGTTACGCAGCACGTTTGAGCTTCAGCAAGAACCAATGAGGTTCATTCTCGTGTTACGCAGCACGTTTGAGCTTCAGAAAGAACCAATGAGGTTCATTCTCATGTTACGCAGCACGTTTGAGCTTCAGCGAGAACCAATGAGATTCATTCTCGTGTTACGCAGCACGTTTGAGCTTCTGCGAGAACCAATGAGATTAATTCTCGTGTTACGCAGCACGTTTAAGCTTCTGCAAGAACCAATGAGGTTCAGTCTCGTGTTACGCAGCACGTTTGAGCTTCAACAAGAGACAATGAGGTTCAGTCTCGTGTTATGCACCACGTTTGAGCTTCAGCAAGAACCAATGAGGTTCATTCTCGTGTTACGCAGCACGTTTGAGCTTCAGCAAGAACCAATGAGGTTCATTGTCGTGTTACGCAGCACGTTTGAGCTTCTGCAAGAACCAATGAGGTTCATTCTTGTGTTATGCAGCACGTTTGAGCTTCTGCAAGAACCAATGAGGTTCATTCTCGTGTTACGCAGCACGTTTAAGCTTCAGCGAGAACCAATGAGATTCAGTCTCGTGTTACGCAGCACGTTTGAGCTTCAACAAGAACCAATGAGGTTCAGTCTCGTGTTATGCACCACGTTTGAGCTTCAGCAAGAACCAATGAGGTTCATTCTCGTGTTGCGCAGCACGTTTGAGCTTCAGCAAGAACCAATGAGGTTCATTCTCGTGTTACGCAGCACGTTTGAGCTTATGCAAGAACCAATGAGGTTCATTCTCGTGTTACGCAGCACGTTTGAGCTTCAGCAAGAACCAATGAGGTTCATTCTCGTGTTACGCAGCACGTTTGAGCTTCAGCAAGAACCAATGAGGTTCATTGTCGTGTTACGCAGCACGTTTGAGCTTCTGCAAGAACGAATGATGTTCATTCTCGTGTTACGCAGCACGTTTGAGCTTCAGCAAGAACCAATGAGGTTCATTCTCGTGTTACGCAGCACGTTTGATTTTCAGCAAGAACCAATGAGGTTCATTCTCATGTTACGCAGCACGTTTGAGCTTCTGCAAGAACCAATGAGGTTCATTCTCATGTTACGCAGCACGTTTGAGCTTCAGCAAGAACCAATGAGGTTCATTCTCGTGTTACGCAGCACGTTTGAGCTTCAGCAAGAACCAATGAGGTTCATTCTCGTGTTACGCAGCACGTTTGAGCTTCAGAAAGAACCAATGAGGTTCATTCTCGTGTTACGCAGCACGTTTGAGCTTCAGCGAGAACCAATGAGATTCATTCTCGTGTTACGCAGCACGTTTGAGCTTCAGCAAGAACCAATGAGGTTCATTCTCGTGTTACGCAGCACGTTTGAGCTTCTGCGAGAACCAATGAGATTAATTCTCGTGTTACGCAGCACGTTTAAGCTTCTGCAAGAACCAATGAGGTTCAGTCTCGTGTTACGCAGCACGTTTGAGCTTCAACAAGAGACAATGAGGTTCAGTCTCGTGTTATGCACCACGTTTGAGCTTCAGCAAGAACCAATGAGGTTCATTCTCGTGTTACGCAGCACGTTTGAGCTTCAGCAAGAACCAATGAGGTTCATTGTCATGTTACGCAGCACGTTTGAGCTTCTGCAAGAACGAATGATGTTCATTCTCGTGTTACGCAGCACGTTTGAGCTTCAGCAAGAACCAATGAGGTTCATTCTCGTGTTACGCAGCACGTTTGAGCTTCTGCAAGAACCAATGAGGTTCATTCTCGTGTTACGCAGCACGTTTGATTTTCAGCAAGAACCAATGAGGTTCATTCTCATGTTACGCAGCACGTTTGAGCTTCTGCAAGAACCAATGAGGTTCATTCTCATGTTACGCAGCACGTTTGAGCTTCAGCAAGAACCAATGAGGTTCATTCTCGTGTTACGCAGCACGTTTGAGCTTCAGCAAGAACCAATGAGGTTCATTCTCGTGTTACGCAGCACGTTTGAGCTTCAGAAAGAACCAATGAGGTTCATTCTCATGTTACGCAGCACGTTTGAGCTTCAGCGAGAACCAATGAGATTCATTCTCGTGTTACGCAGCACGTTTGAGCTTCTGCGAGAACCAATGAGATTAATTCTCGTGTTACGCAGCACGTTTAAGCTTCTGCAAGAACCAATGAGGTTCAGTCTCGTGTTACGCAGCACGTTTGAGCTTCAACAAGAGACAATGAGGTTCAGTCTCGTGTTATGCACCACGTTTGAGCTTCAGCAAGAACCAATGAGGTTCATTCTCGTGTTACGCAGCACGTTTGAGCTTCAGCAAGAACCAATGAGGTTCATTGTCGTGTTACGCAGCACGTTTGAGCTTCTGCAAGAACCAATGAGGTTCATTCTTGTGTTATGCAGCACGTTTGAGCTTCTGCAAGAACCAATGAGGTTCATTCTCGTGTTACGCAGCACGTTTGAGCTTCAGAAAGAACCAATGAGGTTCATTCTCTTGTTACGCAGCACGTTTGAGCTTCAGCAAGAACCAATGAGGTTCATTCTCGTGTTACGCAGCACGTTTGAGCTTCTGCAAGAACCAATGAGGTTCATTCTCGTGTTACGCAGCACGTTTGAGCTTCAGCAAGAACCAATGAGGTTCATTCTCGTGTTACGCAGCACGTTTGAGCTTCAGCAAGAACCAGTGAGGTTCATTCTCTTGTTACGCAGCACGTTTGAGGTTCAGCAAGAACCAATGAGGTTCATTGTCGTGTTACGCAGCACGTTTGAGCTTCTGCAAGAACCAATGAGGTTCATTCTCCTGTTACTCAGCACGTTTGAGCTTCAGCAAGAACCAATGAGGTTCATTCTCGTGTTACGCAGCACGTTTGAGCTTCAGCAAGAACCAATGAGGTTCATTCTCGTGTTACGCAGCATGTTTGAGCTTCAGCAAGAACCAATGAGGTTCATTGTCGTGTTACGCAGCACGTTTGAGCTTCTGCAAGAACGAATGATGTTCATTCTCGTGTTACGCACCACGTTTGAGCTTCAGCAAGAACCAATGAGATTAATTCTCGTGTTACGCAGCACGTTTGAGCTTCAGCAAGAGCCAATGAGGTGCATTCTCGTGTTACGCAGCACGTTTGAGCTTCAGCAAGAACCAATGAGGTTCATTCTCGTGTTACGCAGCACGTTTGAGCTTCAGCGAGAACCAATGAGATTCATTCTCGTGTTACGCAGCACGTTTGAGCTTCAGCAAGAACCAATGAGGTTCATTCTCGTGTTACGCAGCACGTTTGAGCTTCTGCGAGAACCAATGAGATTAATTCTCGTGTTACGCAGCACGTTTAAGCTTCAGCGAGAACCAATGAGATTCATTCTCGTGTTACGCAGCACGTTTGAGCTTCAGCAAGAACCAATGAGGTTCATTCTCGTGTTACGCAGCACGTTTGAGCTTCTGCGAGAACCAATGAGATTAATTCTCGTGTTACGCAGCACGTTTAAGCTTCAGCGAGAACCAATGAGGTTCATTGTCGTGTTACGCAGCACGTTTGAGCTTCTGCAAGAACCAATGAGGTTCATTCTTGTGTTATGCAGCATGTTTGAGCTTCTGCAAGAACCAATGAGGTTCATTCTCGTGTTACGCAGCACGTTTGAGCTTCAGCAAGAACCAATGAGGTTCATTCTCTTGTTACGCAGCACGTTTGAGCTTCAGCAAGAACCAATGAGGTTCATTCTCGTGTTACGCAGCACGTTTGAGCTTCAGCAAGAACCAATGAGGTTCATTCTCGTGTTACGCAGCACGTTTGAGCTTCAGCAAGAACCAATGAGGTTCATTGTCGTGTTACGCAGAACATTTGAGCTTCTGCAAGAACCAATGAGGTTCATTCTTGTGTTATGCAGCACGTTTGAGCTTCTGCAAGAACCAATGAGGTTCATTCTCGTGTTACGCAGCACGTTTGAGCTTCAGCAAGAACCAATGAGGTTCATTCTCTTGTTACGCAGCACGTTTGAGCTTCAGCAAGAACCAATGAGGTTCATTCTCGTGTTACGCAGCACGTTTGAGCTTCTGCAAGAACCAATGAGGTTCATTCTCGTGTTACGCAGCACGTTTGAGCTTCAGCAAGAACCAATGAGGTTCATTCTCGTGTTACGCAGCACGTTTGAGCTTCAGCAAGAACCAATGAGGTTCATTCTCGTGTTACGCAGCACGTTTGAGCTTCTGCAAGAACCAATGAGGTTCATTCTCGTGTTACGCAGCACGTTTGATTTTCAGCAAGAACCAATGAGGTTCATTCTCATGTTACGCAGCACGTTTGAGCTTCTGCAAGAACCAATGAGGTTCATTCTCATGTTACGCAGCACGTTTGAGCTTCAGCAAGAACCAATGAGGTTCATTCTCATGTTACGCAGCACGTTTGAGCTTCAGCAAGAACCAATGAGGTTCATTCTCGTGTTACGCAGCACGTTTGAGCTTCAGAAAGAACCAATGAGGTTCATTCTCATGTTACGCAGCACGTTTGAGCTTCAGCGAGAACCAATGAGATTCATTCTCGTGTTACGCAGCACGTTTGAGCTTCTGCGAGAACCAATGAGATTAATTCTCGTGTTACGCAGCACGTTTAAGCTTCTGCAAGAACCAATGAGGTTCAGTCTCGTGTTACGCAGCACGTTTGAGCTTCAACAAGAGACAATGAGGTTCAGTCTCGTGTTATGCACCACGTTTGAGCTTCAGCAAGAACCAATGAGGTTCATTGTCGTGTTACGCAGCACGTTTGAGCTTCAGCAAGAACCAATGAGGTTCATTGTCGTGTTACGCAGCACGTTTGAGCTTCTGCAAGAACCAATGAGGTTCATTCTTGTGTTATGCAGCACGTTTGAGCTTCTGCAAGAACCAATGAGGTTCATTCTCGTGTTACGCAGCACGTTTGAGCTTCAGCAAGAACCAATGAGGTTCATTCTCTTGTTACGCAGCACGTTTGAGCTTCAGCAAGAACCAATGAGGTTCATTCTCGTGTTACGCAGCACGTTTGAGCTTCTGCAAGAACCAATGAGGTTCATTCTCGTGTTACGCAGCACGTTTGAGCTTCAGCAAGAACCAATGAGGTTCATTCTCGTGTTACGCATCACGTTTGAGCTTCTGCAAGAACCAGTGAGGTTCATTGTCGTGTTACGCAGCACGTTTGAGCTTCTGCAAGAACCAGTGAGGTTCATTCTCGTGTTACGCAGCACGTTTGAGCTTCTGCAAGAACCAATGAGGTTCATTCTCGTGTTACGCAGCACGTTTGAGCTTCAGCAAGAACCAATGAGGTTCATTCTCGTGTTACGCAGCACGTTTGAGCTTCTGCAAGAACCAGTGAGGTTCATTCTCGTGTTACGCAGCACGTTTGAGCTTCAGCAAGAACCAATGAGGTTCATTCTCTTGTTACGCAGCACGTTTGAGGTTCAGCAAGAATCAATGAGGTTCATTGTCGTGTTACGCAGCACGTTTGAGCTTCTGCAAGAACCAATGAGGTTCATTCTCCTGTTACGCAGCACGTTTGAGCTTCAGCAAGAACCAATGAGGTTCATTCTCGTGTTACGCAGCACGTTTGAGCTTCAGCAAGAACCAATGAGGTTCATTCTCGTGTTACGCAGCACGTTTGAGCTTCAGCAAGAACCAATGAGGTTCATTGTCGTGTTACGCAGCACGTTTGAGCTTCTGCAAGAACGAATGATGTTCGTTCTCGTGTTACGCACCACGTTTGAGCTTCAGCAAGAACCAATGAGATTAATTCTCGTGTTACGCAGCACGTTTGAGCTTCAGCAAGAGCCAATGAGGTGCATTCTCGTGTTACGCAGCACGTTTGAGCTTCAGCAAGAACCAATGAGGTTCATTCTCGTGTTACGCTGCACGTTTGAGCTTCAGCGAGAACCAATGAGATTCATTCTCGTGTTACGCAGCACGTTTGAGCTTCAGCAAGAACCAATGAGGTTCATTCTCGTGTTACGCAGCACGTTTGAGCTTCTGCGAGAACCAATGAGATTAATTCTCGTGTTACGCAGCACGTTTAAGCTTCAGCGAGAACCAATGAGATTCAGTCTCGTGTTACGCAGCACGTTTGAGCTTCAACAAGAACCAATGAGGTTCAGTCTCGTGTTATGCACCACGTTTGAGCTTCAGCAAGAACCAATGAGGTTCATTCTCGTGTTGCGCAGCACGTTTGAGCTTCAGCAAGAACCAATGAGGTTCATTCTCGTGTTACGCAGCACGTTTGAGCTTATGCAAGAACCAATGAGGTTCATTCTCGTGTTACGCAGCACGTTTGAGCTTCAGCAAGAACCAATGAGGTTCATTCTCGTGTTACGCAGCACGTTTGAGCTTCAGCAAGAACCAATGAGGTTCATTGTCGTGTTACGCAGCACGTTTGAGCTTCTGCAAGAACGAATGATGTTCATTCTCGTGTTACGCAGCACGTTTGAGCTTCAGCAAGAACCAATGAGGTTCATTCTCGTGTTACGCAGCACGTTTGAGCTTCTGCAAGAACCAATGAGGTTCATTCTCGTGTTACGCAGCACGTTTGATTTTCAGCAAGAACCAATGAGGTTCATTCTCATGTTACGCAGCACGTTTGAGCTTCTGCAAGAACCAATGAGGTTCATTCTCATGTTACGCAGCACGTTTGAGCTTCAGCAAGAACCAATGAGGTTCATTCTCGTGTTACGCAGCACGTTTGAGCTTCAGCAAGAACCAATGAGGTTCATTCTCGTGTTACGCAGCACGTTTGAGCTTCAGAAAGAACCAATGAGGTTCATTCTCGTGTTACGCAGCACGTTTGAGCTTCAGCGAGAACCAATGAGATTCATTCTCGTGTTACGCAGCACGTTTGAGCTTCAGCAAGAACCAATGAGGTTCATTCTCGTGTTACGCAGCACGTTTGAGCTTCTGCGAGAACCAATGAGATTAATTCTCGTGTTACGCAGCACGTTTAAGCTTCTGCAAGAACCAATGAGGTTCAGTCTCGTGTTACGCAGCACGTTTGAGCTTCAACAAGAGACAATGAGGTTCAGTCTCGTGTTATGCACCACGTTTGAGCTTCAGCAAGAACCAATGAGGTTCATTCTCGTGTTACGCAGCACGTTTGAGCTTCAGCAAGAACCAATGAGGTTCATTGTCATGTTACGCAGCACGTTTGAGCTTCTGCAAGAACGAATGATGTTCATTCTCGTGTTACGCAGCACGTTTGAGCTTCAGCAAGAACCAATGAGGTTCATTCTCGTGTTACGCAGCACGTTTGAGCTTCTGCAAGAACCAATGAGGTTCATTCTCGTGTTACGCAGCACGTTTGATTTTCAGCAAGAACCAATGAGGTTCATTCTCATGTTACGCAGCACGTTTGAGCTTCTGCAAGAACCAATGAGGTTCATTCTCATGTTACGCAGCACGTTTGAGCTTCAGCAAGAACCAATGAGGTTCATTCTCGTGTTACGCAGCACGTTTGAGCTTCAGCAAGAACCAATGAGGTTCATTCTCGTGTTACGCAGCACGTTTGAGCTTCAGAAAGAACCAATGAGGTTCATTCTCATGTTACGCAGCACGTTTGAGCTTCAGCGAGAACCAATGAGATTCATTCTCGTGTTACGCAGCACGTTTGAGCTTCTGCGAGAACCAATGAGATTAATTCTCGTGTTACGCAGCACGTTTAAGCTTCTGCAAGAACCAATGAGGTTCAGTCTCGTGTTACGCAGCACGTTTGAGCTTCAACAAGAGACAATGAGGTTCAGTCTCGTGTTATGCACCACGTTTGAGCTTCAGCAAGAACCAATGAGGTTCATTCTCGTGTTACGCAGCACGTTTGAGCTTCAGCAAGAACCAATGAGGTTCATTGTCGTGTTACGCAGCACGTTTGAGCTTCTGCAAGAACCAATGAGGTTCATTCTTGTGTTATGCAGCACGTTTGAGCTTCTGCAAGAACCAATGAGGTTCATTCTCGTGTTACGCAGCACGTTTAAGCTTCAGCGAGAACCAATGAGATTCAGTCTCGTGTTACGCAGCACGTTTGAGCTTCAACAAGAACCAATGAGGTTCAGTCTCGTGTTATGCACCACGTTTGAGCTTCAGCAAGAACCAATGAGGTTCATTCTCGTGTTGCGCAGCACGTTTGAGCTTCAGCAAGAACCAATGAGGTTCATTCTCGTGTTACGCAGCACGTTTGAGCTTATGCAAGAACCAATGAGGTTCATTCTCGTGTTACGCAGCACGTTTGAGCTTCAGCAAGAACCAATGAGGTTCATTCTCGTGTTACGCAGCACGTTTGAGCTTCAGCAAGAACCAATGAGGTTCATTGTCGTGTTACGCAGCACGTTTGAGCTTCTGCAAGAACGAATGATGTTCATTCTCGTGTTACGCAGCACGTTTGAGCTTCAGCAAGAACCAATGAGGTTCATTCTCGTGTTACGCAGCACGTTTGATTTTCAGCAAGAACCAATGAGGTTCATTCTCATGTTACGCAGCACGTTTGAGCTTCTGCAAGAACCAATGAGGTTCATTCTCATGTTACGCAGCACGTTTGAGCTTCAGCAAGAACCAATGAGGTTCATTCTCGTGTTACGCAGCACGTTTGAGCTTCAGCAAGAACCAATGAGGTTCATTCTCGTGTTACGCAGCACGTTTGAGCTTCAGAAAGAACCAATGAGGTTCATTCTCGTGTTACGCAGCACGTTTGAGCTTCAGCGAGAACCAATGAGATTCATTCTCGTGTTACGCAGCACGTTTGAGCTTCAGCAAGAACCAATGAGGTTCATTCTCGTGTTACGCAGCACGTTTGAGCTTCTGCGAGAACCAATGAGATTAATTCTCGTGTTACGCAGCACGTTTAAGCTTCTGCAAGAACCAATGAGGTTCAGTCTCGTGTTACGCAGCACGTTTGAGCTTCAACAAGAGACAATGAGGTTCAGTCTCGTGTTATGCACCACGTTTGAGCTTCAGCAAGAACCAATGAGGTTCATTCTCGTGTTACGCAGCACGTTTGAGCTTCAGCAAGAACCAATGAGGTTCATTGTCATGTTACGCAGCACGTTTGAGCTTCTGCAAGAACGAATGATGTTCATTCTCGTGTTACGCAGCACGTTTGAGCTTCAGCAAGAACCAATGAGGTTCATTCTCGTGTTACGCAGCACGTTTGAGCTTCTGCAAGAACCAATGAGGTTCATTCTCGTGTTACGCAGCACGTTTGATTTTCAGCAAGAACCAATGAGGTTCATTCTCATGTTACGCAGCACGTTTGAGCTTCTGCAAGAACCAATGAGGTTCATTCTCATGTTACGCAGCACGTTTGAGCTTCAGCAAGAACCAATGAGGTTCATTCTCGTGTTACGCAGCACGTTTGAGCTTCAGCAAGAACCAATGAGGTTCATTCTCGTGTTACGCAGCACGTTTGAGCTTCAGAAAGAACCAATGAGGTTCATTCTCATGTTACGCAGCACGTTTGAGCTTCAGCGAGAACCAATGAGATTCATTCTCGTGTTACGCAGCACGTTTGAGCTTCTGCGAGAACCAATGAGATTAATTCTCGTGTTACGCAGCACGTTTAAGCTTCTGCAAGAACCAATGAGGTTCAGTCTCGTGTTACGCAGCACGTTTGAGCTTCAACAAGAGACAATGAGGTTCAGTCTCGTGTTATGCACCACGTTTGAGCTTCAGCAAGAACCAATGAGGTTCATTCTCGTGTTACGCAGCACGTTTGAGCTTCAGCAAGAACCAATGAGGTTCATTGTCGTGTTACGCAGCACGTTTGAGCTTCTGCAAGAACCAATGAGGTTCATTCTTGTGTTATGCAGCACGTTTGAGCTTCTGCAAGAACCAATGAGGTTCATTCTCGTGTTACGCAGCACGTTTGAGCTTCAGAAAGAACCAATGAGGTTCATTCTCTTGTTACGCAGCACGTTTGAGCTTCAGCAAGAACCAATGAGGTTCATTCTCGTGTTACGCAGCACGTTTGAGCTTCTGCAAGAACCAATGAGGTTCATTCTCGTGTTACGCAGCACGTTTGAGCTTCAGCAAGAACCAATGAGGTTCATTCTCGTGTTACGCAGCACGTTTGAGCTTCAGCAAGAACCAGTGAGGTTCATTCTCTTGTTACGCAGCACGTTTGAGGTTCAGCAAGAACCAATGAGGTTCATTGTCGTGTTACGCAGCACGTTTGAGCTTCTGCAAGAACCAATGAGGTTCATTCTCCTGTTACTCAGCACGTTTGAGCTTCAGCAAGAACCAATGAGGTTCATTCTCGTGTTACGCAGCACGTTTGAGCTTCAGCAAGAACCAATGAGGTTCATTCTCGTGTTACGCAGCATGTTTGAGCTTCAGCAAGAACCAATGAGGTTCATTGTCGTGTTACGCAGCACGTTTGAGCTTCTGCAAGAACGAATGATGTTCATTCTCGTGTTACGCACCACGTTTGAGCTTCAGCAAGAACCAATGAGATTAATTCTCGTGTTACGCAGCACGTTTGAGCTTCAGCAAGAGCCAATGAGGTGCATTCTCGTGTTACGCAGCACGTTTGAGCTTCAGCAAGAACCAATGAGGTTCATTCTCGTGTTACGCAGCACGTTTGAGCTTCAGCGAGAACCAATGAGATTCATTCTCGTGTTACGCAGCACGTTTGAGCTTCAGCAAGAACCAATGAGGTTCATTCTCGTGTTACGCAGCACGTTTGAGCTTCTGCGAGAACCAATGAGATTAATTCTCGTGTTACGCAGCACGTTTAAGCTTCAGCGAGAACCAATGAGATTCATTCTCGTGTTACGCAGCACGTTTGAGCTTCAGCAAGAACCAATGAGGTTCATTCTCGTGTTACGCAGCACGTTTGAGCTTCTGCGAGAACCAATGAGATTAATTCTCGTGTTACGCAGCACGTTTAAGCTTCAGCGAGAACCAATGAGGTTCATTGTCGTGTTACGCAGCACGTTTGAGCTTCTGCAAGAACCAATGAGGTTCATTCTTGTGTTATGCAGCATGTTTGAGCTTCTGCAAGAACCAATGAGGTTCATTCTCGTGTTACGCAGCACGTTTGAGCTTCAGCAAGAACCAATGAGGTTCATTCTCTTGTTACGCAGCACGTTTGAGCTTCAGCAAGAACCAATGAGGTTCATTCTCGTGTTACGCAGCACGTTTGAGCTTCAGCAAGAACCAATGAGGTTCATTCTCGTGTTACGCAGCACGTTTGAGCTTCAGCAAGAACCAATGAGGTTCATTGTCGTGTTACGCAGAACATTTGAGCTTCTGCAAGAACCAATGAGGTTCATTCTTGTGTTATGCAGCACGTTTGAGCTTCTGCAAGAACCAATGAGGTTCATTCTCGTGTTACGCAGCACGTTTGAGCTTCAGCAAGAACCAATGAGGTTCATTCTCTTGTTACGCAGCACGTTTGAGCTTCAGCAAGAACCAATGAGGTTCATTCTCGTGTTACGCAGCACGTTTGAGCTTCTGCAAGAACCAATGAGGTTCATTCTCGTGTTACGCAGCACGTTTGAGCTTCAGCAAGAACCAATGAGGTTCATTCTCGTGTTACGCAGCACGTTTGAGCTTCAGCAAGAACCAATGAGGTTCATTCTCTTGTTACGCAGCACGTTTGAGCTTCAGCAAGAACCAATGAGGTTCATTGTCGTGTTACGCAGCACGTTTGAGCTTCTGCAAGAACCAATGAGGTTCATTCTCCTGTTACGCAGCACGTTTGAGCTTCAGCAAGAACCAATGAGGTTCATTCTCGTGTTACGTAGCACGTTTGAGCTTCTGCAAGAACCAATGAGGTTCATTCTCGTGTTACGCAGCACGTTTGAGCTTCTGCAAGAACCAATGAGGTTCATTCTCATGTTACGCAGCACGTTTAAGCTTCTGCAAGAACCAATGAGGTTCATTCTCGTGTTACGCAGCACGTTTGAGCTTCAGCAAGAACCAATGAGGTCCATTCTCGTGTTACGCAGCACGTTTGAGCTTCAGCAAGAACCAATGAGGTGCATTCTTGTGTTACGCAGCACGTTTCAGCTTCTGCAAGAACCAATGAGGTTAATTCTCGTGTTACGCAGCACGTTTGAGCTTCTGCAAGAACGAATGATGTTCATTCTCGTGTTACGCAGCACGTTTGAGCTTCTGCAAGAACCAATGAGGTTTATTCTTGTGTTAAAAACATGTTGAGCTTCAGCAGAACCAATGAGGTTTATTCTTGTGTTACGCAGCACGTTTGAGCTTCAGCAAGAACCAATGAGGTTAATCCATGTGTTACGCAGCACGTTTGAACTTCTGCAAGAACCAATGAGGTTTATTCTTGTGTTAAAAGCACGTTTGAGCTTCAACAGAACCAATGAGGTTTATTCTTTTGTTAAAAAAAAATTTGAGCTTTAGCAAGAACCAATGAGGTTAATTCTCGTGTTACGCATCACGTTTGAGCTTCTGCAAGAACCAATGAGGTTCATTCTCGTGTTATGCATCACGTTTGAGCTTCAGAAAGAACCAATGAGGTTCATTCTCGTGTTATGCATCACGTTTGAGCTTCAAAAAAAACCAATGAGGTTCATTCTCGTGTTATGCATCACATTTGAGCTTCAGCAAAAACCATTGTGGTTAATAAAAGACTAGATGAAATCTATTCATCATATAAAGCGATTGTGTCTCTTCAGAAAATTTTGACCAAACCGCTCAATTCATATGGATTAGTTTTACGATCTCTTTATGAACTTTTTGAAGCGTCAAAGTGGAAGTTGCATGGCTGTCAACGGGGGGAGAGAAATCTCTCAGATTTCATCAAAAATTCAATTCAATTGTTTTCCGAAGATGAATGAAAGTTATGGATTTGGGAGGGACAATTTTGGGTGAACTAACTCTAAGTTTATTTTTCAAACCCCATTGGCAGATATGTTTTAGGGCTTGGTGCTTTGAAACAATCTGTATAATAATATAAAGCACTATAGAAATAAGGCTGACTTGACCTGCTCGTCCTTGGTGTCGTAGGTGACGAAGGCATCGTAGAGGCAGCTGTCAGAGCTCAGGTGCTGATACCCAGTGAATCTGGCTTTCAAATAGTAGAATAAGTAGGAGACGTCCCAGTAGAAAAGGTGCATAGCGACAGCCATGAAAGTGGTGCATATAATGCACACCATGGAGAGGAAGTACGCCACAAAGGCCAATTGGTCATCGATGCATTCTTTAATGTCAAATTTTATTACAGGAACACCTTTTCTCTGTTCTGGCATGGCGCACGTCACTCCGGTCACCAATCGAGGGATTTTCACATTGGTCTTATAAATCCACAGAATGAATTCAAGTAGGTTGCATGTGCAGTGGAACGGGTTGCCGTTGAGCCACAGCGTCTTCAGGTAATTCCCGGTTCCAGGTGGAAACGAGGACTGGTTGACAGTTATGAGCTTGTTGTGACTGAGATCAAGCTCCTTAAGGTTTACCGCTCCCTTTAGAAATCCACCGGAAAGCTTAGATATATGGTTAGACTGGAGATCGAGGAACTTTAAAGAGGGAACATCAACTGACAAATTACTTGATATTTGAAAGATCTTGTTGTTATTTAAAATGAGCTCTCGGAGATCTGGGAAATGTCTCAGCATTGTCCAGTTCAAGTTCACCAGTCCATTGTGGCTTAATCGCAACTTCTGAATGCTTCTGGGAAGAAGCGTAAAAACTCTATCAGGGATTCTCTCAATATCGTTGTAGGCTATATCGAGATAAGTCAGATTGGTCAAGTTTGCAAAAAGCCTATCGTAGGATCTGTCATTGTCCCTCCACATCTTGCCAAGACTATTGCACTGGAATTGCAGCTCTTGAAGAGATGCGCTTGAGATGGTTTTGGTGGTTAATGTTTTGATTTTATTGGAGCTCATGTTCAACACCTTCAAAGAGGGCAAATATTGGATGAAATTCAAATTGTGCGTCACGCCTGGCACAGTGAAATAATGGTCATTGAAACTAAGGTCCAGCACCTCAAGACTCTGTAACTCTTGGAAGGCGTGATCGTACGCCAGATCAATTTTGTTGTAGGACAAATCTAGGTATTTGAGACCTGGAAGCAATGTGAAGTCGGATCCATTAGGAGCTGTGGCAAAGCCATTCATGGAGAGATTGAGGCAAGATATGTTCCCGTAACTCTCAAACTGTTGCGGAGAAATTAGGAATAGGTTATTTCGACTGAGATCCAACACTCGGCCGGTGGCGTAGCACTCTGGCTTCACGAGAAATTTTGGAACATCGTAAGAATGATCTTTAGGGGTAGGTTCTGGCACCGAGAGGGATGGGTATTTGAAAACAACGCCTGCATCTTTTCCCAAGTTCCTATTTACGATCACCGGGTAAAATCTGTTTTCCGAAAGATAGAGCAGTTTCACGTGTTGGAATTTTTCAAATATTTTCAAGTCTGCACGCACAATGAAGTTTATCCCTACATCCAGCACAGAGAGATTTTGTAAGCCATACAGAGAGTGGAAGGTCTCCTCTTTGATTTCTCGAAACACCAAACCTCGAATGTGCAACTTCCTTAGAGAGGTCAAGTTTGCGAAGCTGGACGATAGTTTAACCGTCTCTGGGTATGTCTTAAGGGCAAAGTTAAATGAAAGATCAAGTTTGGTTAGCAGTGGCAGATTACTCAAAAAACCATCCGCTATAACAGCTTGGGACAAAAAATTGAATGACAGGTTGAGCTCCTCAAGCTGCGAAATGTTGGCGAGCCAACTGGGATCTATGGATGTGATTGAATTCCCTGCGAGATACAGAATCCGCAGCTTTCCAAGGTTGGAAAAAGCTTGTGGATGGATTTTAATAGAACCGTCCTTACAAGGAACACATGGATACGGAGCATTATAACACCGTGGACAGTTTCCTTGAATCTTTAGACACGTCAGATTGTCGAGTCCTTGGAAATCATGCTCTCCGACGTACGCAATTCTGTTTGAATCGAGCTCAAGAGTTGTTAAAGACCCCGGTAATCCTCTGGGCACTTGAGTTAGGTTGTTGTACGACAAAGTAAGATCTTTCAATCTCGTCAGGACTGAGAAACTTCCGTCTTCTATGCGATAATATCTTGAGCAAGGATTCCAGTAGTAGCAGTTTTTCGAAAGATGAAGACGTGACAGATTTGGCACATGCACAAAGGATGTCGAGTTTAACGAGGTGATCTTGTTCACATCAAGCGATAGTTCCAACAGGTTTTTTGGAAGTTTTTTTGGTACGTACTTTAGACTGACGCCGTTAAGCTCCAGTTTACGTAACTTGGTCAAATTCAAAAACTCCTTGTCAGCGATAACAACCTTACCATTATTATTCACCCAGTTCAGATTTAAAACGGTCAGATTCGCCAGGTGTCGGAAAACTCCCGATGTTAAGTTCTTGATCCTGTTCTCCGATAGGTCAAGGCTGGTGGCGTTGCTTACGAGCGCTGGCACATCTTTGAGTCCACGTCCACGACAGTTCACCACAATCGTCATCTCAGTTTTGTTCTCATGTATGTCGCAGGGTTGAGTCTTCAGGGTCCTCACGTCCATTTGGCACAAGGTTAGTGAGATCTTCAATATCATAAAAAGCCAGACTTCTAATTTGATCACCTGTGGGAATATGAAACAAAGAGCTGTTAAACGACATTGCGCAAAGACATTGGTAACACTTTTACAATAAGGTTCCATTAGTTAACATGACTACAATGTATCTCTCTTATTAGATACATATTTACTGATACTGAGTACATTAGTAGCCTTCTATCAGGAAGCTCTCAATCACAGTAAGAGTCTGATCTACAGGTAAAATAAAATCGGTAACACTTTACAATAAGGATCCATTAGTTAACATGAGTTAATGTATTAACTAACAATGAGCAATACATTTGTTACAGTATTTATTAATCTTTGTTAATGTTCGTTAATAAAAATACCGCTGTTCATTGATTGTCCATGTTAGTTCACAGTGCGTTAACTAATGTTAACAAATATAACCTTTGATTTTAATAACGTATTAGTAAATGTTGAAATTAATATGAAGTAAGATTAATAAATGCTGTAGAAGTATTGTTCATTCTTAGTTCATGTTAACTGAAGTAGTTGACTAATCTTAACTAATGAACCTTATTGTCATAAAATATATCATAAAGACTCTATAGATTTGTTTTCCTATGTAAAATAATCTATAGGTAAAATAAATCTTTAAACATTCTTAAATTAAGATACATTTGCAGGAAAAGCTAAATTAATTTTAGTCTTTTTTACTAAAAATAATCTTGTTTTCCCTTTGAATTAAGTTTATTTTTCTGACTCCACTGGCAGATATTTGTTATCGGTTTAAGCACAAACTCACTTAATTTTGATTTTTTTTTCTAATAACTAATATGTATCTTGATTTAAGAATTGAAAACAAGACTGAGGAAGAACATTTTTGCAGTTTATCAATGAAAAATACTTAATTTATTAATCTTATGTTAAATGCAACATTTATTAATATTATAAAAATAAAACGTTCTGAATGGAGCTGAGCTAACATTAACTAGGAACAGTTGTATTTTTATTAGCTAATATTAATGATTAATAAATATTATTGCTACAGTATTACAGTACTAATAGCAGATCATGCACTTTTTTCAAACATCAGCATATATATATATATTTTTTTTATTGTGTTATTACAGTTACACAAAATCACAAAGTATCCTTTTCACTTCACAAAAAAGTGTTTCGTCTATATAAATGTTTCATTCATTCATAAAGTGACCGAAAGTCGACCATCATCATCAACAACTGCCTTTCATAAAGCTCTTACTGTCAAACTTTTGATTTGCGTCTGAACTGAACTTAGTGGTTAATCAATTAATCATTTTGGTACATCTGTAGATTTCTATACATATTGATTCTATAGACATAGTTTCTATAGAACATGTTTGCTTGACACTTTTGACATAAGTGATTATCTTAGATTTAACCACCACTATGTTCAAAGTGTGTGCGTGAGTGAGTGTGTGCAAGTGTGTGTGTGTGTGTGTGTGTGTGTGTGTGTGTGCACTGTAAAAAATGAATCATGGGTCTTGTAATTTTCCTTAAATAAATGAAGGTGATAATTAAAAATATTGTGTATATTTTATGAAGGAAATTGTTGTTCAGTGTTGTATAGACAAAATTGAGAACATTTCACAAATTTTCTTAATTTTTACGAATTTTTAATTAATTTTCTTTTTTAAGGAAACATACACAGTTTTGAGGCTTGAATTGAGGAACCGATTAAGCTGATAAAAGTAAGGAAAAAAGGCTACCTATTTATTTGAAGAGAATTAGTTCAATTATGCTGTTTTATTTAGAGACACCATTGTTAGTTCCCAGCATGCTTTGCACATGGCTGGAAATGAAGAGTAAATATTGAAATTCAGTGTTATTTTATATGTGTTTTTGAGGAAAGGGAAACATCTGTTAATGTTTGTTGTTTAGTTATGTTTGACATTTGAAAAGGTTTCTGTTATGTTGAAGCTTTGATCGTTACCATTGTGCAGAAGAGGGGGGCTTATGGTTATAGATTGTGAATAACTGCATGTATTAATATTCTGAAATATGTTGCTTTGATCATTGAGTAATAACTCTCAGTAATAAGTTTGTTGCTGTGCTAGTAGCGTATCGTCTTTATAATCATACAATATAACTTAGTTGATTTCCATTCACTCACACGCTTTTGAAAGTCAACGTAAAATAAAAAAGCATATTTCACTAAAAATATTAAATTCATTGTGTCATAGACTAAATAATTTAGGGGACTTTACATGATGTGAAAATTGTACCAAAGCGGAAAAACCCCCAAAACTGTAACAAATTGCCAGTTAATGCATTAATTGACAATAACTAATGGAACCTTTTTGTAAAGTGTTACCAAAACATTATTCCTTATTAAAGCAATGAATTTTATATGTGCATAAAATGCATTTGTCTTTCACTATAAACAACAGCATAACATTTTTTTTTTTAAATGTATTGTCTCGTTAAAACCAAAAATCACCCCAACATCAAGTTATACAAGATTCAACTCTTTTAAGTCAGTTTAATGTCATTTAAAGTGATATGACTTAAACATCCAAGTTGATTGTACTTATTTGCATGAGAGCGACTTTTTTACAGTGTACATACAATAAATAATAATTGTATAAATAGAGTTTCTTACCATGATAGCAATGTCCCTGTGCAACCAATGCAATGCTTAAACTCCAAATAAGCGAATAAGACACTGGTGGTTCACACAGTTGCATTTAGGAAACAGGAAGTTTTGGTTTAACTGTTAAACTATTTTAACACTAATAGACCTCTACACGCCGCGTGTCCTCTCCAGCTGCCAGTCCACCGACTGATATAAACCGCTCCGTTTCTGTGTAATCACCACAGTCACAATGGTTTGATGAGAGTCATTTGTTTGATATCTCATTGGTCATATCTCACTGGTCGGTGTGGATCAGTGCAGCCATGCACAAAGATTCCATTATAAGAGAGGAAGTTCTGCCTACATTGTTCCTTCTTCTCAGGGACATGATTGAACAAATCACATGCACATCTACGCACGGTAGAGGCTCTACTTCAGAGATCGAAACTGGAAAAGACCTTCCTTGCATCATAATTTAATTTCAAAATGCATTCCTGTTTTCTTCAACATCATGTTTGCGCTCAGCATGGACAGTTATGTGTCTGTAGATGCTGTGTTTTGGGGAATATGTGTAAGAATGTGGTGTTTTTAAGGTCAAGTGTTAAGAATCTCTCAGTGGTACGTATAGTTTCCTGTATCTACTGTAAAAATGCAGAGTCACTGTAAGTCAATCATTTCCTTATAAAAGTGAAACACTGTGCAAAGCAGTTTGTTATTTTTAGCAGTTTTGTTTGGTGACACTAGAGCCACAGAAATAATAATAATAATAGTATTTTTTCTAATGCTTTGGCAGAATTAGTATTTCTATCACTAGAATAATGGGGATTTCCACTATGATTTTGATGAAACTTCTAAAAATAAATATTCTATGACTGAATTAGTGGCGCTTTCAACACTTTCAATCCCAAACTCTTTTCAGAAAACAAGACTTAACATCTTCAGTCATTTTGCTTCTCCAGTAAATGTATCTTGATTTAAAAATGTTGAAATATGTGTTGAAAAACTAGATAAAAATCTGTTTTTGCAGTTAGTGTTATTTTACCTATAGTTGAACGAGAGCTTCCGGAAGGGTTAAAATAGAAGGCTACTTAAACTGTATGTATATATATATATGTATCTAAGAATATACAGTACAGTTTTTGTTTCGTTACCTCATAGATCAGGCGAGGACACGCTGCTGTGGTTTTCACTTTTAATCACTTTCCCTCGGGACCCTGTTTAACTCGTCTGTGGAGACCCGGGGAAACACAGATGATTCAGTGTTTCGTTTTTCCAAAAACTGAAATATACTTAAAAGTGTACATTGATCTGTTAGCATGATATTTGAAAATCCATTCTTAGAAAAATAGAAATATTCAAAATTCTGGAATTTTTATTTGGAGGACAGAATAAAAACACATTGTCATTTCAGACTACATTTTTTTTAATAACATAAACAATAAACAACAACCTTGATTAGGTGAAAAAAAAACATAAGCATACAATTACTTATTTACTTACATTTTTCTTTATGTGGTCATGAAATCTACACCCATAAAATAATTGGCAAAATTATGTTTTAATAATAATAATAATAATTATTATTATTATTTCAATATTTAATATTACTATGTGGTCATAAAATCTGCACACATAAAAAAATAAAAGAGAATTGGTTTTAGTCTGAGCATGTTACAACTTTCCAGAAGTATGCCAAATACCCAGAAATGAAAGTGCATTCATCAGTGAACTTTAACTAAAGAAGTGGTTGCGTTTATTTATAGTTACACATACAATACAACGGAATCAAATCAACATCATAATGAAAGGTTATACAGTCAAACCAAAAATTATTCAGACACCAGATATAATGTTTCATATTGTTTCACTAGTGTGTGCAGGACACTATTGTTCATTTATGTAAGTGAGGAGAGCAAAATAAAGAAAACTGTGACATATAATACCCAAATATTCTTCATTCAACATTTGTAAACATTTGGGAGCAAAACTGATTGGGACACTTTGAGCTGATCATGTTTTGCTGAAGTGTTTTGTCTTTAATAGCTAATGCTCTTTTTACACACAGACTGAACAAAATGAAGCATTGCTTGGTGATTGGTTGAGCTAAACTGGTATTATCTAATTGTGTAGTTAAATTTAACAGCTGACAGATATTCAACATAATTCATGTGTGAGACAGTCTAACAGAAGGACGGACAAAACCAGTCAAATATCAACTGAGTTCTGCTCATATTTCATTACCATTTTCTAAACTATAGTGAATAAACTGTGATAATGTGAGAAATGTTGAAGGTGTGTGAATAAACTGTGGTTTGACTGTAGGTTTGATTGTGGTCTTGAAGCTTTGGATTGTGTCTCAATCACAGAGTCTCCTGGAAGAGTTTGTTGTATTGCTGCCTCTCAGTCGACATCAGGCTTCTGAGACTGAACCAGAAGTATCTCTGAGCTTGAGGATTCCTCGGCCACTCCAGGACTGACTTTTTATACAGTCGCTTCCTCAGTTTGAGGTACTTCGAGTGGCAAGGCATTCTCTCCAGGAATATCAGGACGATAACGTCATTCCTTTCGTCCATGAGTCTCTGGTGGGCCATATAAAAGGCTGTCCTGAAGCTCCCGCTTTTGACATAGTGTCCCGTCAGGATGAAAACGGTGCGTTTGCTCAGCTGAATACTCTGGGAAAGGTTTTCAATAAGAGGACAACCAGGCACCCAATCCCGCTCTTCCAAACACAACTGCATCCGTGGATCACCTTTCTCTTCCAGGTGAATGCGTAACTCCTGCGTGACCCACTCGTGAACGGCCGGATCCGTCGTGTCGTAGACCACGAAGGCATCGTAGACAGTGCTGTTGGAGGACAGTCTTCGGTATCCCTTGAGTTTGGCCAAGCAGAAGTGGTAGATGTACCACACATCCCAGAGAAAAAGATGGCTAGAGATGGTGAGCGTGAGAATGCTGAGAATCACAGAGGTCAGAAATATACACAAGATGATTGACAGGGAGTTGTGTTGGCAGGCTTGGACGTTTAGGAATAGGACACTCTGACCTTTCTGGGCACTCGGCGAAGAGCACGTTACGTCGGTCGCGAGGCGCGGGATGTTCACAGTGGTGCGGTTGATCCATCGGACGAACCACGTGGCGTTGCAAGAGCACACAAACCGGTTATTGTTCAAGTATAAGGTCTCTAAGTGGTCAATAACGTTTTCCGGGAAGCTTGATTCTTGGATGAACTGGATGCGATTGTAACTCAAATCTAAGATCTTGAGGCTGAATGCATCTTTTAGAAAATCCCGAGGCAGTTTTGCAATTTTGTTGCTGTGTAGGACAAGAGTTTGGATTGATTTAGTGTAGTTAGTCAGGCACGTGGGAAGATCCGTTAGGTAATTCCCACTGAGGTCTAACAGCTGTAGGTTTTTAAGGTACACAAGACCCTCCCATTTAAACGACTTCAACCTGTTTTCAGTGATGTAGAGTTCTGTGAGGGTCTCTGGAAGACCTTCGAAAACCCCTTGTGGGATGAAGTTCAGGTTGTTACGAGAAACGTCGAGAGTCTTCAACGCCATCAGTTTCTTAAAGTAGTTGACGTACCTCGTGTCTCCATCCCTCCACAACATATCAAGGCGGTTGCCTTTAAACTCCAAATGTTCCAAGGAAAAACTCTCCATTTCGGTGTTCGTGGATGTGGATATCTGGTTGTCGTTCATGATTAGTTTTCTCAGCTTAACCAGGTTCTTTGTAAAGTTCAACATGTGAGTTAAACCCTCAGCTACGAAGAAATGGCTGTTCCGGCTGATATCCAGAACCACCAAGCTGCTCAGTTCCTGAAACGCCGTGGAGAACATCAAATCCAGACGATTGTCGGAAAAGTCCAGGTATTGTAAATTCTTCAACCGGACAAACTCAGATCCGTTCAAACTCTGGCTCATGGCGTTCCCAGAGAGATTCAAACACCTCAGCTCTTCAAGATCTAGAAATTTGGAATGAAGGAAAAAGATGTTATTCCTGCTAATATCCAACGTTTTTCCAAAGGAGCTGCATTCGTTGTTGAAAGGACTTGTAATCCAGAGTTCCTTGTCCTTGTATTTGCAGCTGCGCGCATATTCGTCATAGAGGAAATAGTGGATATCCTTCACTTCTCCATTGTGGTACTGGGCACCTTGCGACATTGGGGAACCATACTGTTTTTCTCTGCGGTTAGACAGTGAAGTCTCGTATTCTCCTTCAGAAGGCATTGAAATTTTGTTGTCTGACAAGTTGATGATTCTGAAGCTTTTCAGCTTCTTCAGGAGACTGAGGTTCGCTATTTTTATGAAGTTTGTGCCGAGATCAATGAATTCCAGGTTGTTCAATTCAGTCAATGGTTTGAGGTCTTCCAGCTTAAGTTCTTGAAACACGTACCCTCTGATTCTTAGGACCCTTAGAGATATAAGCTGGTCGAATGATCTTGAAAGGTTGAGAGATGTGGGATACACCTGAAGCTCGAAGTTGAAAGACAGATCCAACTCTTCTAGATAGGGCAATAAAGAAGGAAAAGAGGTGCATGTTATCTCCTTAGCCAAGAAATTGCTCGAGAGGTCTAGAAGACTAAGTCTCGTCAGGTTTTGAAACCATTTCGAAGGTATATTCGTTAAAGAGTTACTATGAAGTCGAAGAGTCTTTAGGTTATTCAGAGTCTTGAAGGAGTCCGGATGTATCTGAAGGGGAGCATTATTTGGGCATGGAGTGCATGGGAACGGTGCATTATAACAGCGTGGACAGTTCCCACTCAAGTCCAGTGTTTCCAACTCTGTCAGGTTGTGAAAGTCCTCCTCTTTTATTGTCTGAATATTGTTGTTGTAAAGGTACAGCTCTTTTAGGCTTGATGGTAGTTGGTGTGGGATATAGGACAAGTTGTTAGACTTCAGAGAAAGCAAAGTCATCTTGTCAAGCTGCACAAACGCATCCTTTTCAATGTAGTACGACTTGTTGCACGGGTTCCTGAAGTAGCAGTTCTGGCCGAGATACAGCCTTTGGATATTAGTCAGTTCTGTCATATTCTCCTTAAGAATTGAATGGATGCTATTGACCTCGAGACTCAGAAGCACTATGTTGGGAGGAAGGCCCTTGGGAATGCTGGACAGCTGGTTTCCATCCAGGTAGAGCGACCTGAGGCTCTTTAGCTTCCAGAAGGTGCCGTTGTCAATCGTCACGCTCTGGGTACAAACGCGATCCTTGGGACCGACTTTGATCGGTACGCAGTTGCATCGGAGGTCGATCTCGGTGATGTTGTGCAGTTCGTGAAATGAATCGTTCCTGATGTGGGGTATGTGGTTGATGGTTAGTGTCAGGTTGGTGGTGTTCGTTGGGATTCCCAGAGGAACTTCGGTTAGGTCTCGTTCAGTGCAGTTGACGCTGACCTCGGTCCCGTTATTCGCCGGAGAAACGTCACACTTCAGACTTTTGGGGTACCATTCAGCTGCAACCCGCATTGAGATGAGACCGGCAAAGATCGTTAATATCCTCTCCGACACCTGAAAGAGGGAGGAAGACAGTCAAAAATACAGTAAAAAAAAGTCCATAGTAAAAATACAGTAAAAATGTTGTGAATAAAAACACATTTTTTGTGTGTTTTCCATGAAATACTATTTCAGTCTTTGAATTTTGTT
The DNA here is from genome assembly GCA_021554675.1 of Leuciscus idus. Taxonomy (NCBI): domain Eukaryota; kingdom Metazoa; phylum Chordata; class Actinopteri; order Cypriniformes; family Leuciscidae; genus Leuciscus; species Leuciscus idus. The sequence continues at coordinate 49,661,352 of CM038626.1, forward strand.
TAATTCTACGTCTTTCTTGCCGTTTCTTTGTAATTAATTTAGATTGAATTTATGAGTGAAAAATAGTTTTTTTCAGTGAATGTTTTAAAATGCATAATAAAGATAAACTAAGAAAAACATACACAACCGTATAAAAGATTGAGGTTGAAGTCTCTTCTGCTCATCAAGGCTGCATTTATTTGATAAAAAATACAGTAAAAATTGTGAAATATTATTCTAATGTAAATCTGCTGTTTTCTATGTGAATATATAGTAAAGTGTAATTTATTCCTGTGATCAAAGCTGAATTTTCAGCATCATTACTCCAGTCTTCAGTGTCACATGATCCTTCACAAATCACTCTAATATGAGGATTTGATGATCAAGAAACATTTATGATTATCATCAGTGTTGAAAACAGTTGTGCTGCTTCAGATTTTTGTGGAATATTTACAGTAACTAATTTACAAATACACCCCCCCCCCCCCCCCCAAAAAAAAATCAGTTTACAAAATGTAAAAATATATATATTATTATTAAATAAATTACATATTTTAGGTATATTTCTATACCTATATGAATATAACAAAATATATAACATTATTTCAGGAATCATGAACATACAAGCTTGCACAATAAGACAAACATTGCACTTGCAAAATATGGAAGCCTGTATTAGACCACTTGAGAATATGATTACTTTATATGGACGGCATCACATCCTGGTGCAACCTTCCTTTTTTTTAAATGTATTTTTAATTTAGTTTATCCATTGTTATTTTGTTTCCTTTTTTCCATGTAATTAAATGTACCATATTGTTGTTTCTCCTTTTGGACCTCACAATAATAGTTGCACTAGCATCTTTGTTTTGACACATAATCATTATATGAGGGAAATCATAAGCAAATATTCAATAACTCACCATCTTCATCAGACCTGGAATTCTTTTTGTCCTTCGACGCTGGTTGTTCTGTACTTTGTCTGGCTTGTCACGTAGTATAGAGCCTGTGTTTCTAGCAGAACAGGTGTTACTGACCAATGTTATAGACCACAAAAAAGTACAGACAAAAGTGAGAGTGAATATATTTAAACATAACTTCCCCTTTATCTTACAAACAAGATTGTTCTGAATCTGTCTTTGTTTTGATTCTGCAAGTGATTATATAACTCAACTACAAACTCTCAGCTCTGTTATCCTGAATTGCTGTTATTGTATAAATTATATTTAATTTCAACAATATTGTCCCTGAAACACCACAATAAAGAGGAACAACATTACTTTCATCCCTTTTCTCTAGGGACGAGTTTCTGTACTAGAGATTAAGCAAAACAATGTCAGGGGTGTGTGAAAGTTTTGCTCCGATTTCTTCATAAATGAAAGCAAAACCACAAAAAGTGAAGCACTTATTGAATATTCTTCGTCCAACACAACAGTTGATTCTACACAAGGAGAGGAAGAAAAAGAGGAGAAGGAAGAATATCATTTGCACAATATTTATAAATGAATAACTGGTGAACGACAGGAAATATCTGACTCATTAGACAAAGAAAGACAGCACGAGATCAGTGTCCAAGCTGAAATATTTAATGAAGATGATTCAAATAAAATACATTACGTTTATCATTTAAAGTCAACTTGAATTCAAAATGGACCTTATTTACTTTTCCCGGTCTTAGTGTGAACGATTCATCCGTGCACATTAAATATTCCGAATAAATAATAAGATTTATCATCCAACCAATTCCTGACGGTCCTACAAATTTCTGTTAAAATGACGCTTCATGTTGACCTTAAATTATTTCAGTAAATGTTTGCATTAGCAAATTAAACAGTGCAAGTTGCGAACATAATTACAGTATTTATAGTGGCAAAAATGTCTTATTTTTGAAAGTTATGACGACTGAAATAAACACATGGAACAAAAAAAGGATGCATCTATCAGGTGGTGTGGTGTATATTATATATATATATATATATCGTCTTTTAAAAATTCTATGCATTGTAGAATACTTCCTTTTCATTTTACATATTACACAAAATATACACAAGCACTGTTATCACAGTGGATTGCAATGGCCAGATCATCTTGATGACAAATGTATGTGATATCATATGGCTTTACTATGGCTAAATGAAAAGCAGTGATTCTGGACATTTGGCCATTGCTAAAACAGCAAATGTAGTTTTGCTTTGGTCAGCAAAATAACTTCCCAAAGCCTTGACGCAAAAGAATATAAAGTGACTTCCTGAATTGCTTCAGCTCCAACTAGCACTTTGAAATGTCCTTTCGCAGCTTTAAAAAGAATCAAAATCAGAGCTTAAACTCTGCACATGCAGTCTGGAGAATTTGCACACAAATGTGGCTAAAATAGACGTATTACGTGAGCAGTGCAAGAGTCATCCAGAAGAATAAGGAGATGGACTTGCCTTGTTCCAATGCTCGATAGAAATGGAAAGGTTGTCTTGTGGCGAAGTAGTTTCTGTGCTGACTTCAGTAATGTCATTCACTTACACTTCAGAAGATTAAAGTCAACAAGAAATCAAAATGTACCCTATTTACTTTCTCAGTGCACATCTGCTGCAGGGATGACGTGTTTTTGTAGGATAAACCCAGAAACGAGTTGCATTTTAGCCTTTCCGGTACCATCGTCCTACATCAGTAACACACTCATGTGATTTAAAAAAATGATGATTTAATGCAGCTCAGAGGGACGTCGTGGACATTGTTTTGATGTTTTTAAAAATGAAAAAGATAATATTGATATTAGATATTAAATATTAAAAAGAAAAAATGATATTTTAAATGTGAAATTAAAACCGCCAGTAGGTGGCAGCAAGTGACCGTTAATGAGTGAGTCATTGAATCATTCATTTAACCAATTTGTTCAAACAAACGGCTGACTCATTCAGAAATGCATTGGACTGTCTTAATGAGTGAGTCATTGAATCATTCATTCAACCGATTCGTTCAGTCAGTAACGAAACACCGACGTGTGTCGCTCAGAGACGCAAAACAGTCCTGTGGCTTTGTTTGGAACCATTTTCATTGGCGAAATAGAGCAAAAACAGGCACTATCGTGTCTAAAACGTATGTCACTTAATATTAACTTTTCGTTTATTGAACTGTTGTATCACATTTGTACTCATGCTGATATTTGGAGAAAAATAATGACACTATTTGACATCAGTAACACACTCTTGTGATTTTTTTAAAGCTTTTACTTGCCTTGAAACGTATCTACTCACTAGTTGCTTTCAGAGTTTATAATCGCGCTCTTGCAAACCTATTCTAACTCGAACTTTCAGGGAAATGTCTGAAGTAGAGACTGTTTAATGAAGCTCAGAGGGACGTCGTGGACATTGTTTTGATGTTTTTAAAAATTAAAAAGAGACTTTAAATGTGAAATTAAAACCGCCAGTAGGTGGCAGCAAGTGACCGTTAATGAGTGAGTCATTGAATCATTCATTTAACCAATTTGTTCAAACGAACGGCTGATTCATTCAGAAATGCATTTGACTGTCTTAATGAGTGAGTCATTGAATCATTCATTCAACCGATTCGTTCAATCCATAATGAAACACCGCCATGTGTCGCTCAGAGACGCAAAACAGTCATTGGCGACATTTTCATTGGCGAAATAGAGCAAAAACAGGCACTATCGTGTCTAAAACGTATGTCACTTAATATTAACTTTTCGTTTATTGAACTGTTGTATCACATTTGTACTCATGCTGATATTTGGAGAAGAAAAATGACACTATTTGTGATACTGATTAAGTATATTAAATGACATCAGTAACACACTCTTGTGATTTTTTAAAGCTTTTACTTGCCTTGAGACTCATCTACTCACTAGTTGCTTTCAGAGTTTATAATCGCGCTCTTGCAAACCTATTCTAACTCGAACTTTCAGGGAAAAGTCTGAAATAGCCGTTGAAGGTTAATAAAGTCATGCGGCGGCGGTGTAGTTCGTTTATAGCCTACGTTTAGCTCTTGTGCCGGTTGTATTTAGGCTTGTGTTAGTTTATGAAGATTATCTTGATGAACAAAACGTGTAAGCTTTTGTGGTCTGCAGTAATCCAAAAGCCAATGGAAAAGGATTTTTTTTTGTCCAGGGAACCAGGGTGATGCAAACTTACAAAAATATGGCATCACTGCAGCGCTAACAATAAATCCCTTTCCTTTTTCAGCTCATTCCCTCCAACCACCAGACTTCACCCATGCCCAGTCTTCGCAATCCAATAACAATGCAACAAAAATATCACGTTATGGAAGTAAAATGAGTTTCATGTTGACTTTAAGAACGGCAGGGTTGTAGTCATCTCCGTCCAGGGTTGCCTGGATGATTATGACCATCTATAAACCTGTTGCAGTTTCCATAAAAAGTGTCAATGCTCCCTGAGCCAATAGTTGTCTTGTTAAGATTCCCTTTCTGCCTCCCTGAGGCAACCAGAGCGGGTCGTTTGAGGCCGAGTGCAAGAACAAACCGGGAAGCGTTCAAGACCTCCGATCACCTCTGGCTTGGCACATGGGAAACTGTGCTGTGGATGAATGTGGACGTATCGTGAGAGTAAAGACGAGTCTTCGGTTTATCTCCATCTGCAGCATGCTAGACTGGGGAGGAAAGAAAAGAGAGGGATGAATTAGTATTATGTCTCGTAATTTCATGCTTCTGAATCTCCTGCTTATCCTGATTCAGCATGATACGGTAATGACGTCAATGATAAGCCTGCGAGCGACACTGGAGAAGCGGTCGACGTGAGGCTTAATGTTCCAAATCAGGAAATTCTAATTAAGTCCTAAGACTTAAAATATGCAAAATATCAGGTGAAGGTTAAGTAAGCGTGTCATTTCCGCATTAGAATATAGAACATACAGTATAGAATTCCAATCGGACTGTTTTAGCATAATTGCAGCTCAACATTGACTCCAAAGCGTGAATATTTTCACCTTTAAATAAATATTAAATATCAATTTAATATATCTTCACCTCTTTTAATATGACACTCCAAAATCAAAAAAGTGTTTTGGTTGCAAGTCACGTAACTAGTCAAATTGCTTTTGTGTAGTCAAGGACTTTCAAATTGATTGTAGCATGAGTGTGTCAGCGGCGCTCTGGAAGTGGAAAAGAGCCGTCAAGCAGCGCCACCAAACAGTAATTGAAAAGCAGCAGGCAGGGGAGGATTTCCATGTCATTGAGCTTCCCTTGGAGTAGCAGTTAAATCAATGATTAAGAAATAGGAAAATATGACACAGCAGTAAATGCAACGAAAGCAGGACGTCCTCAAAGGAGGCGATGACAACGGCTGCTGAAGAGAAGCTGAAACACTGCAATATTTCATGCAATATTACAGTTACAGTACGATATTGACATAAAAAGTAAATCTTGATATTTTCATGGTAAGTTTAAATTGATTTTTATCTTTAATGGGCAATTTTAAACCCATTTTTTAAAAACCTAATTAAATGTATGCATCATCTTTAGTGTTAAATTCTTACATTTAATCAAATATAGTTAGAATAATAAGACACAATAGGGATGTTAACAATCAAATTAAATCTTTTTAAACCAAATTCATCTTTGCATTGCAGAGGAAACACAGACGCTGAACCTAAAGTGGCATTTAGATGCATTTACACAGACTGTTTAATGAAGCTCAGAGGGATAGCGTTTTGGTTTTAAACATAAAACGTTGAATGTTGATATAATGATTTTAAAAATGAAGAGACTTTAAATGTGAATTAACACCGCCAGTAGGTGGCAGCAAGTGACCGTTAATGAGTGAGTCATTGAATCATTCATTCAACCGATTCGTTCAGTCAGTAACGAAACACCGCCGTGTGTCGCTCAGAGACGCAAAACAGTCCTGTGGCTTTGTTTGGAACCATTTTCGTTATCGAAATAGAGCAAAAACAGGCACTATCGTGTCTAAAACATATGTCACTTAATATGAACTTCTTTGTATATTGAACTGCTGTTGTAAATCAATATCACATTTGTAATCATGCTGATATTTGGAGTAAAAAAAACGACACTACGTATGATATTGATGAACTATATTAAATGATATAAATGACATACAGAGGTATTTTTGCCCCCTTATCTGGAAAATTGAGGGCATTATAAATGCATTTTAATAGAGTAAATCACGCAGTGAAAGTGTGCGCTCTAAATGCACAAGCGCACTAGTCTGACTTACTACATCACGTAGTGTGCGTTCTAGGGGCCCTATCTTACACCCGGAGCAATGCAGCGCCAAGCGCGACGCAAGTGTGTTTTGCTAGTTTCAGCCCGACGCAGTTTTCATTTTCACGTCCTGCGCCGCGATGTTTAAATAGCAAATGCATTTGCGCCCATTTGTGCGCTCATGTGCTGCTGGTCTGAGAACGAGTGTGTGTTCTGGCGCATTGTTGGAGCGTTGCTATTTTGAGGAACAGAAATAGACTGAGACATTGACCGACTGAAACCTGCTCTAAAGTCAATGGTGCAATATTTTTTTGGTTATCTAAAGAGCGCGTTAGTAATGTGCGCCTATAGGCGGGTCCACAACGCGCGTACACTCTGCTTATTAAATACACAGGGACACACATCAGCACACAAACATGCCAAATATTTAAAATAAAAGGAATACAATGTAAAAGATGATTATTGTGTACATAAAGATATGGTGAATCCGGCTTGTCCTGTAGATGTTCTGCTAGCGCACTCTGACCTCGCGCACGAGCAGATCCGTTTGCGCTCTGGAGACGCGTTCGGTCTTTCCACAATCAAATTCCGTCGTGTAAATAGCGAATCCGCCATGGGGGAGCGCAACTGGCATTTAAAGGGAATGGGAGATGAGACTCTGATTGGTTTAATGCACGTAAATCCCAAAACACACCCATTACTCATTATGAGAATACGGACAACCCTTTTAGACCAGCGCCGGGAGCACCGACCATTTATCCTGTCGTTAAACTAGCAAAAGTGGATTCGGTCGCCCTAAGTGAACTTGTGCCGTGCGCTTTAGACCATGAGCTTAGATCATTAAAATAGGGCCCCTAGGTGTGTTTTTGTAAAGTGAGGGACATACTCGATAATGTCAGATCACACATCGTTAACACAACAATCACGATATTATAGTAGACGATAATCACACACTCCAAGTCAGAAGACTAAACTATCAGAATAAAAACAAGTTTAGCATTAGCCAAATACAGCACATCATCAGAAATACACCATCTCTACTGTGAATCATGCTGTGTGGATCTTCTCTGAAAGGCTTATGAAAGTAGAGGATCTAATGAATGCAGCACTATACAGGGAAATCATGGAGCAACACCTAACGTCAGCAAGGTGAACACAGAAAAAATGTGTTTTCCTGCAAGACGATGACCCAAAGCATAAAGCATGTACACAGCAATGACTTGAAAACAACAACTCGAGTATTCAAGAATCCAGACCTTATTGTTGCATGATCTTAATGCATCCTGACTGAACTACAGCATCACACAGACTTAAGGCTGTAACAGCTGCCAAACGGGGTGGGGGTGAATACTTATGCAAACGGAAGTTTAATAAGTAACATTTTTTTTTTCATTTTGACATTTTTCAGTTGATCAAATAAATCCCTGTGATTCCATGTTTTAGAAAAAAAGAAATGGCCAAAGGGAGTGAATACTTTTTATAGGCAATGTACGAGTAGCTTACAGCCACAGATTAAAGGACGTTTCTCCAACACTATGTGAGAAAATTAATCTAATCAGGTTAGCTTCAGTTTAAATCAATATGAGGGCTACAAAAAGTACTGTTCTGAAAAAACCCTATTCTCTCGCTTTAACAGTTGAGAAAGAAACCGAATGTGTGTCAGTATATTCGGTCCGTGCATTCGGTCTTAAAGTGACAGCAGCCTAATATTCCTGCTGTGCCATTAATGTTAATAAAACAACAATATACAACTTTAACAAAGATTAATCCTAATTTAATTTCAACAGTGAACACAATAGTGTTGTTTTACATTTAGGCGTAATTATTACATTTATGTACCTGAATACTACTGTTAGTATTCATCTATGCTTGTAATTTATGTATTTGTTCTTGTTTTATTACTGTTTACTACATCACTAAAGACAACTTATCTTTTATAATGTTTGAACATATATATATTTTTCTGTTGATCCGAAAAATTAGCCAATCCGTGACTCAAAAAACGTAAATGATCCGAACTGTGAGGACTGTAATCCGTCGCATTATTATTAAATAAAAGTTAAGAACTCATGATTCAGTCGCTGACCAACAATGTGGTTGCAGTTTCTACATAGTTGAACAGAAAGATAATTTTGTCATTAGGTTAGTTAAATGTCACATTTAACTTGTTAACCACAAACAAGCACGGCGCTAGCAACACCAAGAATCATGGGTTCGATTCCCAGGAAAAGCAAGAACTGATAAAATGTGTACCTTGAACGAAACGTAACTCGCTTCTGCCGAATGCATAAATCTGAATGTAAATGCAAGTACCTGTAGTTTCTCTGATCTTGGGCAACCTTTGGCATCCCTCTCGGCCCGACTCGGAGCCAGCTTGTCCGTGGTGTTTCCGCAAAAACGTTCCATCTACGTTCTGACCTTTCAGAGAAGACTCGGCGTGCAGATGGACGCTATCTACCGTGCAGAGAGGAGAGTCCATCGGCGTACTGCTTCCCGTACTGCAGCCGGCATCGATGGACGAACACTGGGAACTCTGCAGGGAATGAGTCCCCTCGCTCTGTAAAGACGACATCCTTTTGGACAAGTGGTACTCGTACAACCGTGTCACTTCTTGTTCGGATGACGCCGGCTTGCTCTGTTGGGGTTCGTTCCGGGATCGATATTGTTCTTTGGCGGGGGAACTTGCGTTCAAGTCTGTTGAGTCCTCCAAAGTGGCTTTTGGCGTTACCCTGTCTGCGTGCAATGGACCGCTATCGCCAGCCACTTCGGAGTAAATGTGCTCTTCGGATTTATTACTCAGAAGCATATGCAATCTTTGATTGCTTTCGTGAAATGCATAAGACATCCTATCCCTGTCAAAGGGACTCGAACGCTGGGAATCTCGTCCATTGAAGTTGTTGTACATCCCGACAAGATCTTCTGATTCTGTGATATTCATCTGACGGGCTTCTGCTTCAGCGCTCGGTTTCCCCCCACCATCTTGCTCCTCGATCTTCGGCATTCCCATCATCACATCCCTGTGCATTTTGTTGAAGTAGTCCGTCAACGACTTGGTTTCCATCGTTTCCGGTTCCATCTCGAAGTGATCCGAGCGGAGAGTGGCGACCGCGGAGGACTGGGGATCATCTAGAGACGATCGGACGCTACACGGCGCCAATCGAAACTCTGTCTCCTCTTCGGCTAGAGTTTGGTAGCCTTCCGCAGTGGCTACAAACATTTTCAGAGAGTTTTCGGAGAGTTTCTGAGCCGCGGCCAGCTCTGAGCTCTCCGTCATTTCGGAGGAATTTGTCTCATTCCCAGAATCAGAAGAGGACTCGGGGCTAAAGGACCGAGATATTTCTACACCTGTGTGTCACAAAGAGACAAACATTTTAGCCATCACACCACACGTACTGTATACTTTAAAATAGTTTATTTGTACAAAACGTTGAAGGCTATGAAATGCAGCATAAATAATGAAATACATGAACAAAAATGAACCACAAATTATAATGAGATCACATGTACATAGCAAACAAAACAAATGCACACAATACATGGGGCTTGCATTGAAGACAATGGAGAAACAAAACCAAAATAAAAGAATGGCTGGAAGGTCCTACAACGTCAATGAATAAACGTTACAATAGTGTAAGAACCTGAACTATTGTCCGATTGTGGGTGAGACTGTTCCTCAGAGGCGGCCAAGGCCTCGAGTGCTTGTAGTGTGGTGACCACAGCGTCATTGAACACTTCCCCGCTCCCGCCAGCCACCGTTGGCACCGAGTCGATCAGCGACACGGGGATGTCATTTTTAAGCAAAGCGATGCTTTTACGGTCTTGGTGGTCGTCTTCATCCGAGCTATCCCTGAAACCGGGTGGCGGAGCGGCTATCGCCAAGTTCAGCGACTGCAACAGGTCGTCGTTGTCCTCCTCGTCGCCTCCTTCAGGGGGCGGAGGAAGTGAAGTGAGGTCGATGATGTCGTCGCTTGACTCTGAGAGCGAAAGGAGAGAGTGAGCTTTGTCCTTCATCTCCCCCATCATCATCATCATCATCATGTCCTCCTCGCAACTAATGTCGTCGTCGTCTTCGGCGTCATCCGTAGTCTCGGCGTAGCAGATATCGTGCAGCAAAGGCTCCTCGATGCCTTCCGTTGTGCCGAAGATCTTGGCGTCTCCGTAGACCATGTGGGATCCGTACTGGAAGCCGTCGACCTCCATGGACGCCTCCAGAGGCTTGTAGTCTTTCTGCTGCGCGTACATGTACCGGTGTTCCTCCAGCACTTCTGGGATGTCCTCCATCAGTCTTTGGTATCCCAAGTTCTGTGGGTTCACGCACTCCAGCGGCGGCTCGCCAAATATGAAGGACACCTTGGCGCTTCTGGGCGACTCTTGAGGTTTGCCTTTGGGGACGCTGAAGTAGGGCTGTGGATGCATGTGGCTTCCTCGGCTCGCCCTCTCCGCTTTCTCCTCCATGTGCATGCGATGCGACTGGTGGATTTCAGAGACGTTGGGGGCAGTGTCACACTCTCTTCGCCCACAGACGGGGTATTCGGCGTGGGGGTCATCGCATCCACCACAGGGAACGTAATTCCAGTCGATTGCCTGGTAGTTGTGCTTGATCCTTGAGTCATGTCCTAAAAGAGAAGATGCCAGTGTCAACGTTTTAGTGAAGTATCAGATTTAAGCACCTTAAATCAGTGGCTCTCAACCTTTTTGACTGAAAAAGGACCCCTATTGTCCAATATTATGCCAAAGTCTCCCATTATCACTGCAAACATGATGTTCTTCCTCAGTACTTTTGTCTTGTTTTCGAGTACAAATATCTAAACATTTGGTAACACTATATTTCAATGATCCACTTTAAACATTCTACTAACTACAAGTAACTTTGCAACTACAAGTTTCAAAAAAGTTTGTGCTTAAAATGAGAATTCTTTTTTAATTAAGTTTATTTTTCTGACTCCACTGGCAAACATTTGTCCTTGTTTTAAGCACAAACGATTTAAGAATTGAATATTTAAGAATATTTAGATACTTTTGATGGAAAACAAGAAGAACATTATTTTTTGCAGTGATATTTAATGTTTAGTCAAGAATTTCTGCTGTAATTATGACAAAGCTGCTTGTTTTGAAAGTATCTTATTAAAATAAGAGGTTTTGATAACGTATTAATCATGACTGATTTTGTAGATCAGTTGCAGTTTTACATCAGTTATGAGGTGGAAAAAATATCTTGATTTCAAATTAAGTTAGATTTTTTAAATATCACGTAAATTCATTTTTTACTTTTGCTGCTTCTTTTCTACATTCACAATTTTTTCCTACTGTATTCACAGTTTCTTGATAGTTCATTTCTTGATAGTTTATTATATTCTATTCGTCATTATGTATGTGTATGTCAATAATTCTTTGTTGGTTCTGTTTGTTTGAACTAAACATTTCACTACATTACATCGCATGTGTGTAATATGTATGACACAAATAAATAACCTTGAACCTTAAAGTCACACTTGTACATTTGCTGATGAAGTTGAGAACCACTGCCTTAGATGATGACGGACTAATGAACTGTTATATATGTAGATGTTGTGCTCTTACCTGCAGTGTTACTGTTGTTTGCCATGTTGAAGATGGACCTCCGTGAATCGACCAGAAGTCTGTAGTATCCGGCCGTCAAACACGCCAGGTTCATCGCATCACTGGACTCCATTATGAGTGTGATGGGCTTCAGAAACAAAGGATATTTTGCATAAACAATCAGTACATAAGTCAGTAAGCGATGGGAGGCTGAGCTGTTCAAGAGATTTTACTACAGGTGTCCTAACACCATCAGAAATAATAGTGGAAACAGAAAAAATTGTTGTTTAATAAATGCTTTTCATTTATTAATAATTTATTAATATTATCAAAATAATTCGCCAAGTAATACAGATTTTAGTTCATGCTTGCAAAGCAATGTAGCAAACAACAAACTGCATTTTTATTTTAGATGAAACTGTACAATAAGGACTTGTTTGTTAATGCATTAACGAACATGAATAAGCAATACATTTTTACAGTATTTATTAATCTTTGTTAATGTTAGTTAATATCATCACAGTCCATTAACTAATGTCAACTGATCTTAAAAACTGATTAGTACATTTTGAGATTAACATTAGAAAAGATTAATAAATGCTTGTTCATTGTTAGTTCATGTTAACTAATATATTTATCAAATGAAACCTTATTATAATCACTGCATAAAAGTAAGTTCTTCTTTGTTTTCCAGCACAAATATCTAAACATTCTTAAATCAAGATACATTTACTGAGAAGCAAAATAAAAATAAAAAAGAATAAAAATAAAAGAATGTAAGTGAGTTTGTGCTTAAAACAAGAACAAATATCTGCCAATGAAGTCAGAAAAATAATCTTAATTCAAAGGGAAAATTTGCTTTTTTTTATGATGGCACATATTTATAATTTTGATAATTTTTTCAGAAAACAACACTTCATATCTTCAGTCATGTTGCTTCTCCAGTAAATGTATCTTGATTTAAGAATGTTTAGATATTTGTGCTGGAAAACAAGACAGAAACACTGAGGAAGAACATCATTTTTTTTAACTCTTACCATATTTTATATATATATATATACTGACTAATTTGTTTTATAAAATGAAGCATGAAATTTCGAAAACTATGGATTATTAATTCCTGTTTTCATTATTAGAATTAGATAAAAGGGATGATGAGAATGTTTGTAACATTTGTAACTATTGTAATTCACGTGGAGGTCTATAACAAAAAACATCTGTGTTATACTTACAAAATCTCTGAATGTCATTGCAAAACATGCGGCTCTCGGTTTGATCCGACGCACCTTAACATCCAGGACGTGGAGCTCGACGCGCACGTTCCTCTCGTCCTCGGTGAACATCTCGATGCGGTTGACGTGGCTGAAGTCGGCCAGCAGGGCCACCAGATTGGTCTTGGTGTTGATCACGTGACTGATGCCGTACCTCGGGCCCACGAGCAGCGTCACCTCTGTGTGTTTCTCTCCTTGCTGTCGGGTCACACACAGGGCCTGTTTACACCAATGTGTTTTTACTGGTCACATCGCTATCCCATTCATCAAAACCATTCCATCTACACCTGCTCACATACATGTGTTTTCACAAATATATCACAGAGAAACACGAACATCAGCGTCAGGACATTCTCAGTAGAGCTTTTCTAAATTAGGGATAGGTTATAATAAAGGGAAGTATATACTGATGCAAAACATCTGTAATGTACGCAGGGTTACATGTTTATTCGCATGTTGGTCGAATGACTGAATTTTTACTGTATTTTAGCTTGATAATGTTTTTTTTTTTATTTAAATATTTTTTTTTTATTTAATATTTTGTATTTTTGGGGAATTTTATGGTACTAAATTATATTTACGCTGTATTTATAATCCATTTATTTACAACTTAAATATATCATAAATCTTGAAAGTTTATGATCACAGACTGAAGTTTGGTCTCTTTTTAAAGAAAACACGTGTCAGATTATTGCTGAAGTGAAAAAAAAAAACTGAATTTTACGTTTATTGTTATGAAAAATGTACACAATTTTTTTTACTATTTTCTATTTTTATATGAAATATATATTTTCAAAAACACAAGTTTAAATCCATCCATAAGATCAAATCCATAAATATAAACAAGTTGTTTTCCAAATTTGAGTGTTTTTAAGGGCCATTAAACCATGTTTTTATGTTCACACAGCAAGTGCCAAAACCTTTACCAAGTTTCACCATTACGGTGAAGTAAACAATAATTTTTTATATTTTTTTTTACGATTTTACAATTTAAGAAAAAAAAATTATTTAAGAAAGTTAAGATTAATCGCTTTAGATAAAAGCGTCTGCTAAATGAATAAATGTAAATGTTACAAGAAAATAAAAGCAAAACTAAAAAAACATAAGTTATAATTGTCCTGAAATGTGGTGTGATGAAAGCGAGTCTGTGCACTTACAACCAGTGTGGATTTGAACACTCGTCCTCCGTACAGGCGCAGATCACTCAGGTACTTCAGGTAGTGGACCTTCGCCTGTAACGCCGTCAGCTTCAACACACACACACACACACACACACACACACACACACACACACACACACGTTTAGGGAACTGACGGTGTACATTACACAAATAGACACTCTTCGTTCTTCTTTCTGGATATGTATCTCTCGGGAAAACATTCACCAGGTTCACAAGCCAGACTCAACTTACTATAGAACACTGTCTTAATCATTTGATCCAGATATGAACAATAAACCAAGCAAAACACTACAACAAAATATCAAACAGTACATTATATCTGATATCTTTCACTGATAAACATGCATTATATATATATATGTAATAGGAATGCACCGATATAAAAAATTTGGCTGATACCGATAATTCTTTATATTTGAAAGCCGATAACCGATATATTGGCCGATAAATCCAAATCCAAATTTTTATATAATTTTTGAGAGCCTGATTACAAAAACAAAAGTCTCATCATTAAAAGCCACGTCTCAAACACACAATTGTAATGATGATGTTCTCATGATAACTTTATGTAGCCGATATGACGGACTTGAGCTTCTGTATTTTCCTTTTTTGAAGTGATTCCAATCATATTTCAAGCAATTTAAAACCATCATGATGAACAGTGTGAATCTGAAGAGTCTCAGCTGAAGGAAATAATACATTATTTATCGGCTTTAATATATCGGGCCGATAACGATAACATTAAAAATGAACATATATCGGCCGATATGGTGATCTGTCTATATATACAGTACAGGCCAAAAGTTTGGACACATTACTATTTTTAATGTTTTTTAAAAGAAGTTTCTTCTGCTCATCAAGCCTGCATTTATTTGATCAAAAATACAGAAAAAAAAAGTAATATTGTGATATATTATTACAATTTAAAATAATTGGTTTTCAATTTATTATACTTTAAATGATCATTTATTTCTGTGATGCAAAGCTGAATTTTCAGGATCATTACTCCAGTCTATCACATGATCCTTTAGAAATCATTCTAATATTCTGATTTATTATCAAAGTTGGAAACAGTTCTGCTGCTTAATATTTTTTCATAACCTGTAATACTTTTTTAGGATACTTTGATGAATAAAAAGTAAAAAAATAAAAATAAAAATAAGTAATTTTTTTCTTTCTTTTTTTGAAATAAATCAATACTTTTATTCAGCAAGGATGTGTTAAATTGATAAAAAGTGATAGTAAAGAAGATTTATATTATTAGAAAATTTGTTTTTATTTTGAATAAATGCAGTTCTTTTTAACCTTTTATTCATCAAATATATTAAGCAGTAGAACTGTGTCCAACACTCATAATAAATCAGAATATTAGAATGATTTCTAAAGGATCATGTGATAGACTGGAGTAATGATCCTGAAAATTCAGCTTTGCATCACAGAAATAAATGATAATTTAAAGTATAATAAATTGAAAACCAATTATTTTAAATTGTAATAATATATCACAATATTACTTTTTTTTTCTGTATTTTTGATCAAATAAATGCAGGCTTGATGAGCAGAAGAAACTTCTTTCAAAAACATTAAAAATAGTAATGTTTCCAAACTTTCGGCCTGTACTGTATATATACTTATTTGCATCCAAGATTAGTTTTCTCTGTGATACTGGCATTGAGAATCGTGTAATTTCTCCGGGATCATGACAATCGAGGAATCTGAATCTGAATCTGAATTCTCAACGGCAGTTCAAAAGATCGATTTCACTTCCCCTGTTCACACACACATCGAGCTGTGAAAGTTTCCTCACCTTTTTCCCAGGAGGCACCAGGTTCTGGTTGGTTTTGAGAATGTGCGTGAGAGCTTTCTTGATGTTCTTCTCCTTCATGCTGGACAGAACGGCTGGAGGCAGAAACTGAGCCAAACCCCATTCCTTCCTGAGGACACACACTCCGATCAAACTCCTATCATCTCTACGTCTCTCATTATTCACATCTCATCATTTACTCCCAAACCAGCCGCTTCTTCCCTCTGAGCTTCTGCTGTTCATGCGGTCACACAGCCGAGCTCCAACAAAACACACCGTGAAAACACTAAAAGTGTTTATAATGTCCTGACAAGTTAAATTAAACCATGATAATATGAGGAAAATATGTTATATATGAGGGAAGAACAAACACTAAACTAGTTAAAGTGTTTATCTGACTAAAATGATTAGCCAAACTAGGTTTTATTTTACTAAATGCACAGGAAAAACTAAAATCTGACAAGAAAAAGCAAACATCAGTTATTAATATTTGGTTGATTGTCTTGTTTTTGCATGTGTTCATAATTTCTTTGCCTGAACAAAAATGGTTTCGCACAATTTGTCATGTTTCACTGCGTTATTATCACTAATAAAACAATCGACTCCAATCACAACTACATAATATGACTACAAAATCTATAATAATATTTGAATAAATGGGGAAAATGCCACTTTTACTGTGCCGGATGTCACTTTTGAACACTACTGTACATTTTGATAATATTTGTATTTATTTTATTAAGGCGAGACACTACAGGTGAATAGGGTAAATTTTTTAACTAGCAGATATCACCATGAAACTTTCCCAGTTGATTACCTTACATTAAGATGAGAAAAAAATGTATTACAAGTTTTCTGTAATTTAATGTTTAAATATGCAAATTAGGCAATATCTAATTAAATATGCGCTAATTTGCATATATTTAAAAAAACTAAATCTGAGTATTGGATAAAGCCAGGTTAAAAATGATTTGTTCATTATGTTCACATATTAGATGGGAAAAAAATTACAGAGGGATTTATGGATATCTACTTTTGTTATCCTGTCAATCAGAATATACTGTCAATAGCCTTAAAAGAATGATTTTCGCCATGTTTTTTGGAATAAAATGTTAAATAAATCAGGCTAGGAATACTATATTTACAAATCCCTCTGTAAATGTCTTCATAATATAACTAGCTATAAGACTGGAGAGTTTGGTGTATATCGGTGCGACTGAAGTGGAGATTTCAGACTTGGAGAATGAGAGAAAAGTCATTTTGAGAAAACGGGCTTTAAAGATTTATCATCAGCCAATGAGATTGCGCATTCAGCCCTTTTACTTTCACGATTGGTCGCTGATAAAAAGGCAATGACCATATTTGGATCCGACAGCATTGTACAGGAGAGAGAGAGCTGTCCAGCGGTGTGTGTGATGACAGGGAGCAGACAGAGATCGCGGAGCAGCGGGAGGATTAAGAACGCAAACTTTTGTTGAATTTATGAGAAATCTACAGACGCAAACAGACAAAGTGTAGGAAAATAAAGACTAAGGGTGCTTTCACACCTGCCTCATTTAGTTCGGTTGAAACTCCCTAGAGTTCGTTTTCCCTGTTGGTGCGGTTCGTTTGGGCAGGTGTGAATGCGGCAATCGCACTCGGGTGCGCACCAAAAGCGGACCAAACAAGCGTACCGAGACCTCCTGGAAGAGGTGGTCTCGGTACGCTTTGAAACGTACTCTGGAACGGTTCGTTTGTGGTGAGAATGTGATCCGACCTCGAACAGAACCAACTGCCAAAGAACTGTGCATTTTTGGACTAAACCAGTTGCCGTAGTCAGCTGTGCTGTGCATTATAGGATGAGGGGAAATGTTTGTTGACAGTTTGCAGCTCGCGGACAAACTTGGAATTGTGAGGAGATGCGGAGCCTGATTGAAATTATTATTAACATTATTTTCGAGCTGCATCTTCAGTTCATTCTCAAATATTATTGTTTGTCTAAAGTGGTGTAGACAAACTATATGAAAAAATATGACCAAGGATACAATCAGCACACGCAGTCGTCTCTCCGTAGTAAACAGCAGTGTGTTGTCTGCCGGATTTTCCACCTCTTTGTTTACTTCCGGGAGTTCTGTTGAAATTTTCCCGCACGTTAATTCTGACCAAAAGAAGTGCAGTTATGGAAGTGCGTTCCGAGTGATGTGGATGTTGTCACGTGATTTTGGTTCGTTTTATCAACTCATAAACTGATTCGGACCAGAGCGATCAGTGTGGTGTGAAGAGGAACCAAAACGCCTTAAAAATGCTACAAAGTATTATTTTTCGCCCTTGGTCCGGACCAAATGAACCGAACTACAGATGTGAAATGTATAATTTGTAAAAAATACTAAATGTGTATTTCAGACTTTTTTTCACCACAAGTCTGTGAAATATCCCAAAATCTCAAAATTGACCAGTAAAAAAAACCCAGATGTTTTTGTCTGCCGTGTCTCGCCTTAAACGTTTTTGACATTCCATTTTGAGATTGACATGTACTTTTATCATTATCATCATCACTATTTTGTCATTATGGAATTGAGAATGTAGAATATTTAATATGACTATAAAATCATTGACATCTTCACCCTTCATTTAAATATGAATGTCAC